>JAPFUP010000120.1:0-15895 GCA_030780425.1 Beauveria varroae
AGAGATTCAAAAGGCCCAGCCCAGCCCGGCCCCCCCCCTTTCTCACGAAGATGCGTGTTGTTGTGGAGTAGGGGACAGCCCAAAAAACCTGCCATCCCACGCCGCGACGTTGAGACATGCATGGAGTTTTCTTTGCTTTTCCTTCTTTTGAAGGGATATCAAGAGCGGATACAATACCAGCGCGCCCAAGACCCAATTCACGCTACACCGAAATCAAGGCCGGCTGGGCCGCCCCCAAAGTGGAAAAAGAAAGAAAAGGGCAGGCCAGAAGCTTCCCTGGAGCTTCTATTGTTAGTACCACAGACCTTCTTTTTTTTGATTCTTCCTTCTCGCCCTTGAGAGAAGGGTCTTTTTTTTGGTCCCAAAAGTCCACTCTTCACTGCCCCTTTTTCTGGAGTTTCCTTGTTCAACGTGAGCGCCTGGAACTCGGACACGATCCGCATCCCTTTGCCACTTTGGAGAAGAAACAAGAAGAAGAGGGACAACAACAACAACGTGTTGTTTACTTTTTGCCATATCCTTCAATAGTTACGGTTTATTGACTAATAACGGATCCTGCTTTGTGACACCTGAGCGCCTGCAAGAGCGGCCGCATACATACAGGCAGCCAACCAGCTTTCAAGAGCCCTCGAACAAGGATTCCTCGCTTGCCAGAAACAAAACAAAAACGGAGCCCTTTATTGATACGGGCGTTGTTGAGAACCCAGCCCGCATCAACCGCCAAGGCATGTTGTGACGTCTTGCGCCGAGAACAGGACCCTTGGACAACAGCCCCCCCCCTTTCCCCTATGACGCTCCATTTCCAATCAAGATCTTGATAATTGGTCCACCGAAAAGAGCACGTTGGTATTTGGCAAAGCGGCAGTTTATGCGCATCATACTGACCCAGGACCACGGGCCTGACGCAAAGACGTCACGGCTGTTTCATCTTCGTCCCTTGTTCCACGGCACTTTTTCTTGCTCCTCCTTGTATGAGCATTCTTAATAGTTGCTTTTATGAATCCCAGTTATTCTTTTTGCCGTGTGATCAAATTGCATCATGGCGTCTGCCGGCGGTCAAGCCCTCATATCCATGAGCGCTTCTTCTTTTGTCGGCACTTACATAGTCGATGATCCAGCCACTAATAATATGCAGGACGGGGTATCTCTTGGACAAGAGTCAAGCACGTCAAGGTTAAAGTAGAAGTCTTGAAGGCACAGGCGCCACTCCGCCCGACGGTGTCGAGGCAAACTGCGCCCCGTGTCTTGCAAGCGAAACATTCATCCATCATCATCATGTTTTTTCGCCTCGCGATGCGCCACACCCAGCCCAGCCCAGCCTTGATCCAAACGTGCCAACCTTGAAATGCCCGCCTTTTTTTTTTCTTTTTCTTCTTTGTCTTTTGGCCCTTGCTATTCCCAGCCATTTCATCCGAAATTGCCTTACCCGCTGCCTCTTGGTCACACAACAGCCGACATAGCCCCCCCTCTCTGTCTATTTCCAGATCAACCAACTGACCTTTTGTTTACTTTACTATCCGTACGTGACTACCTACGTATGTCCAAGCCACGACGGTGTCCGAGCAGTTCTTGTCCCTCGCGCCGGCGAGCCCGCGAGTTGGGTTACAACTCTACTTACAACTACTGGTACGACTTGCAATGCCAACCACGCAGTCGGGAAGCTTAATTATTTCGCTTTGCTATTACGACCTTGCAGCTGAACCACGGCGGGCCAACAACTCGCTAGCTTTCCGGCGCGCGACAAAAAATGTTTAAACTAATATAAAAATAATAATAATACTAACCACAATTAATATTGAATAAAATATGAGGCTGTCTACGAGCCAAGATTACGCCTCCACCCCTCTTCTCAATTCCCCACCAAGCAGTTTCAACTAAACAAGATAGGCGTGTGCTCCATGACATCAATGCGAACATGCCATCCACTACCACCAAATCCACCCTTGCAGCTTATGCGCATCGAAACCCAGAAATGCGAGCAAGCGCCCAGGACAAGGCAGCATGTTGGAAAGAGTAAGAAAAAGGAGAGGATGAATTCCTGGGGAATGGAACTAGTGTGTGATTTTAGCGTTTCAATAGTGCCGGCAATCTCGACACTAGGGACAACAAGTTACCAGTAGGTGTTCATGCTGGGATCAAACTGGCGATCTCGCATGACGCCTCCAACTACGCCAGCTATTTGCATATTGCCATTTTCTTCTTTTTTTAAACCCTCTCCTGTTCCAGAGTTTTAGGATTTGCTTTTTCTGTCAATTTTGGCCCTGTATGAAACCTTGGTCTAAACAATCGTACCACGCGGTAGCAAGCCATAGTCTAATTCGAGTGTTTTTTTTTTAATTTCTGCTTTAATTTCTTTTTTCCCATCAATGATTATGACATTTGTACACGCTACAAATGCGGCTGAGTAAAAAGACACATGGCAACTCTTTGGGTCCGGTCGCCCTTGCATGGTAGTCCCCAATGAACAAGGGCGCTCATCGACGATATACAAGTTCAACAGGCGTGTCCATTTCGTCACAGGGCCATGCTTGTCATCACTCACGAATTTTCCGGGGGAGACCCTGTAACTATTCTCAGCATTGAGGACAAGGGCTCTGATGAAAGAGCATTGTGCCAGCTCACCGACTCATTCTTTTTTTTTTAAAGCACCAGCCTTTTTGCATTGAATGCACGTCCGCTGCACATAAAGTGGCTCAGCATTGCGGTACGACCATTGGCAAGCCGTGCTTGCTGGCGATGGATAGTCAGATGTGGGCTTGCCTTGTCCAAAGTAGTTAACCGAAAAGGCCACGGCAGCACCCGCCATTGGGCCCGTAGCACCGTGAGCTTCATGGTGGTTGGAGCGTGGCGCCGGCGTTTGGCCCCAATGTGATGAATGATGCTTTGACGTCTCTAGGTCAATTTTTACCACCAACGTCAGGGCGCGCGTAATGCAACACGGCATGCTTCCCGCGAGTGTCATCAAGCGTGTAAGCCCGGTTCACGGGGCATTAACCGGTTCACGGGGCATTGTTTGCAACGTGGCTTCTTCATCGCAGGCTTTAAACTCTTTGCCATGTTACTCGTCATATTGTTGAGAAACGGAGGCTTTCCTCACAGCGGAGCCGCCTCGTCAAGGTAAGACGTCCCGTGTAACCAACAAACTAGCACTGCCTGCTTTTGCCTTTTGACGAAAAACTTGATGTCGAAATGCTTTGGTTCTCGAATACATTGTCACATCTGACGTGTCTTGTGCATGTGAGAGGCTATTTTGATTCTCAAAGGCGACATGATTCGTGAGCTGTGACTCTGTTGCGACACCATGCTTTCAGCCTCAATATACACTTGTACTACTTGTCCCAACGCGAAACAGTCCAATTCCTTCATCTAAGCGCATGATTTTGTTTCGTTTCAAATGACGACGTCAGCATTTGCCACTATTGATTTCTCTCGTCAATGTCTCGACCAGAAACCATCGTCCACGTCTTTCAAAACTCGCAGTGACATGTCCAGGGTAGCCCCTCAAGTTGCACATCCAACGCGCAACGCTGCCAAGTATCACGAGAACAACAGCTCTTCTCGTCACACCTTGTCAAATAATTCCCGCCCAAACATGAGACGGTCCCTCCTCGTACCTCTCCAGATCACCGAGTGCAAAACATGGCGTCTTCATCACATGATTGTCCGTTGCCATTGCACAGGACTGGCCGTTGAGGGGCACCCTCTCACAACAAAACAAGGCTTTCTCGTGTGCATCGGTGGTACGAGTACTGCAAGGTGCCGCCACGATAGATTTAGGAGTCGGTACGTGGCCACAACAGCTAATTGTGCCTACGCTGTGCAAGTCACACCGGAAGCCTTTGTCTCTTTAACGACAAATGCGAACAACTGGACATGGTCATGTGCATGTAATGGACGGGCGTTCAATCAACGTTATCGCTTCGCCGCTTATCGAAAATTGTACAGCAAGTATCATCGCACACATCCGCTACGTACGGCGAGTTCCCGATCCATACCCAATTCTCTTTCTCATCGCCTGGTCGTCGACGACGCTCTTGACGTGAAGAACGGATGCTTCAGTGCCTCGGTGGGCTTGATCCGCTTGTCTGGATTCAACGCCAGACACTGCTCCAGCAAGTCGACAAAGTGATTAAGGTCCTTCATCTCCGCATCATTCATCCCCGTGGATGCAGCCATAAGGCGTGTGCGGAGGTCCCGCGCAGGCTTGACCACTGGCAGGGTCCGTACGGCAGTCTAGAATGGGAAAGCACATGTCAGCAAAACATCACTCGTCATATTTCTGGATGCAAGAGAGCATAGCAGATCCGTTTCGTAGCCCAGCCTTGATGATACCACCGCCGCCAGTTTAGACGTGCAGAAACAGCTTCGCCTTTCACACTGGTGACCAGACGTATCCACTGTTTCGTATCCTTCGCTGCCCCGGTCTGGAGTTCTCATGCACGCACATGGCCAAGGCGACGATGCGGCCACCTGCGACCGTAGCCGCCGCGATGCGATTTCACATTCACCCCAGATTGACTGGCTGAGGTATAGCCTTGCCAGCTGGTGGAGGCGAGGCGTCGGATGCAGGGGCAATCACCTCGGCGCTTAGAGAATCGGGCTATTCTCGCCACCACGCCCGGAGCTAATGCAGGTCACAGTTCAAAAATAGCAATCCAGCATATTGCTCAGAGACATGGCCATGTGGTGGTTACAAAACAAGGGAGAAAAGCAACATGACCATGTGCTGATTGCGAAAAAAGGGAAAAGAGAAACATGGCCATGTGGTGGTAGAAAGTAAGGGAAAAAGAGACCACGTGGTGGTTGCGAAACAAGGGAGAAGAGACAGAAAAAGTCACCAAAATAGAAGCAAAACAACGTACCTTGTTGAGAATCTTGTCGTGCTCTACGCTGACAAACTGACCAAGGTCGTCGAAATGGCTGGCCGAGAGCTGACCACGCTTGTACAGCTTTGGTGTGAGCCGCCCGCGAATTTCCATAATAGCCTTGAGCATCTGGTTATTGCTGTCGCCAGTGAAGAGGATTTTGCCCGTGTACAGCTCGTAGAGGGTACAGCCGATAGACCACATGTCGACGCCGTAATCATACGACATGCCCAAAATGATTTCTGGCGCACGGTAAAATCGACTGACGAGATATGGAGTGATTTCGGTGTGGGCAGTCGCCGCATCTGATCGATCAATGGCTGTCCCCAAGTCGCAGATTTTTAGCACGCTGCGATTTTCATTCACCTGCGTTTCAGTTAGTCGTCTCTTCCGTCTTGGGCGATAATTCGAAACACTCACCAGAATATTGTCAGGTTTCAAGTCAGCATGAATGATGCTACATTTGCGCATGTGAGCTAATGCGACAAGTATTTGGTATGCATATGTCCGCGTAGCGCCAAGGTTGATGCCGACATTGTTGCCAAACTTTCGCAACACCTCACGCAAGTTCATGCTCAGGCTTTCAAAAACCATGCACAGGTGACCGCGGTAATCAAACGACACCTCAAACTTGACAATGTGCTTGCGATTCTCCGGGTCAGCGTCGTTGAGCTTCTCGAGAATGGCAATCTCGGTGTAGCCACCTTTGCGGAGAGCATCGTTGTTTCGCATGATTTTGATAGCGACTGGCATCTTTGTCGTTGTATCGAGAGCACGTACTACGCCGGAGAACATGCCTCGGCCAAGTGTCGACTGAATTTGGTAGCGACCGTTGATGATCTCGCCGACTCGCATCTTGTAGTAACCGTCCTTGTCGTCACCTTCGAGAATGCCTCCCTTGCCAGCGTCACCGACTACTTCGTCGCCGCCTTTGCTTGGCTTCGTTGCATACTTGTCCTCGTCAAAATCCTCGGCAAACATGTCAAAGTCATCGTCCTCTTCATTTGCGCCCGCACCTTTCAGCTCATTCTCTCCGTTCGACTGATCAGCCTGCGCATGCATACCGTTTACTGCATGACCTTGGCGAAGCTCATCACGCTGTTCGTCCTCTTTCATATCGATTATTGGATCGTAGTCAGCCGCCGAAGGGCCGTCGTCTTCATCGTACTTTGGAGCAGCGTGGCTATTCATCAGCGCCCGATCGTCGGTGAGATCAAGTCTTCCCGGCGACATGGCATCATGAAAGCCTGGAGATCGAGGCGACGTCATGACTAGCTCTGTTAGAATGCGGTGACCAGGTAAGCATGGGCAATACTTGCTTGACTGTGGTGTCTGTGGCGTCTCTTGGTCGACAGTACCGTCCGAAACGACTGGTGAGGCTGCGCGGACCTTTTCCGTAGCTCCAACAGCCTGAAGGAGTAATGGTGTCGCAGGAGTAGCTTTTGCAAGGAGTGCTTCGCGTCGTTTGCGGCGACGTTCAATCTCGGCCTCTTCATCGAATGTTTCTTCATTGTCATAGTCGTGATCAGGCTCAGCAGCAGGTTGCTCTCTGTCGCTAGTCAGATTTCCGCTGCTGTCAAACTCTGCGAAATGCACTGACTTTGGCTTTGACGCGGCTTCGCTATGAGCAGCGGTACCAGTCTTTGAACTGTTGTTGTGTGATTTAGCATCTCCATTGGCTGCGGGAGGCACTGACGCGCCGGTGCTACGTCTTGACCCAGAACTTGCCGTGGTAGAGTCGCGGTAGTCATCGTATTCAAGACCGTGATTGCGCCGTCCTGGGGAGGCGCGGCGAGCGCCTCGAGCGTTCCGTCCACTATCGCCCTGGTCGTCATAGCGGGTGCGAGGGGCTGGCGAGCGGCTTCGGTGACGACGATCGCGTTCATTGCCATTGTAACGGTCGCGACTCCGATCTCGACTTCGGACTGAGATAGCTCTCTGATCTATATCTCGTCCAGAGGATCGGTCCAAGTCGTCATATAATACCCTGGAGCGCTTATAGTCGTCACGGTTGTCGCGGTCGGAGCGGAACTGGCCAGGCGCATCGCGTCGCCGGCTGCGTGCATCGTAGTCATCGCGGCCGCGCTTGTAGCCTCTGGGAGAGCGGCTTCTCCGGGAGTCTCGATCGGGCGAGTCCCGGTTATATAGTCTGTCTCGACGGTCAACGCTGCTTCCTTCTGTGCGCGGCAGTGGAGATGCCTTCAAATCGCCCCCTTTGGCTTCGAGAATTTCGCCCTCGTCGGAACTCGACATGATAAAGCTTTGCGCTGCAACCCTTTCGGGATCTTGAGAGTGAGGAATAACGGCAAGTGTCAGCACTAAGCAATTCCAAAGCAATGTTAAACAGGTTGTGGTCGAACCGGTTCAGCGCGACTCGTAGCCTCAGGTCATCGGGGAATCTGTGAGGAACCGGATCGCTCTGGTATATATTTTTACAACGAATTGGAGGGGATTGGGCACGAGCAGTAACTCTTTGTCGCTTCGTTGAGGACGTGAAGGTTTTGTGATGGAAAAGCCTCTAGTTCGTACTGGAGCGAAATGAGAGAAGATGCCTGACGATGCTCCGAACATGGCGTTGCTGCTTTAAGAATATATGGAGACAAAAAACCACGAACTCCCCACAACTTTAAAGCAGCGTTACCTACAGACTTTTCGGGAAGCGCCATTGTGAGGTCGTAGCCTCTCGCGTCTGATTGTTGAATGCGTGAAATTTTGACCCGTCTCGACAATATCGCATCGCTTCGGCAGCTCACCGAGTTATCAAGCCCTACAAACGACGCACGATTGCACAAGAATTTCTTCCGTTAATAAAGAAGAATGGGCGGCCAATCCAGACAAGGCATGTGACTCGCTACCATCTCCGCGACAGACTCTGGTGGCTGTTTGCCTGCGTTCTATTGCATGGCTTATGCATCGTATGGTCTAACATGGAAGACATTCTGCAGGTGGTACGAAGAAGCCTCTTACCAAGGCACAGA
Source organism: Beauveria varroae (assembly GCA_030780425.1). Taxonomy (NCBI): domain Eukaryota; kingdom Fungi; phylum Ascomycota; class Sordariomycetes; order Hypocreales; family Cordycipitaceae; genus Beauveria; species Beauveria varroae. Next base: position 7,844 of record JAPFUP010000120.1, read on the forward strand.
CAGACGAAGCAAAGAAGAGAAAGGAGGCCTTCCTGTCCGGCAAGCCGTTGGACTCTGACGACGAGGACACCGGCAAGGCAGAGGCTGCGAAAAGTAGGAGTCCGCCCGCCAAGAATCTTGTCATCACACTGCTACCAGGAAATGCTAACCACAGATGCCCGCTTACAGACAAGAAAATTCTCGCCGAAGCGAGAGCGGCGGCGGGCAAGAAAGGCCCCATCAGTCTGGGAGGCCAAGGCATCAAGAAGAGTGGCAAGAAATAATCCAAGTGCTGCAGAAAGCGATCGAGCGAATGATTACACCATGCAGACAATAGACCATTGAGTTCACGATTGACGATTGCTCACCTCATGTTACTCCATTTAAATTCTGCTTCGTGACAAGCGAGGCTGCATGTGTGCTCGCCGCGGCTCTACTGGCCAAACGAGCCTCGCAAATGTCACAAAGATGACCCTTCCCTCCCGATTGCTCTACGCCTTGCTCCTCCAACACTTCCACCATCCCTATAGCACTTCGCGACGTTCTCTGAGTCGGGTTGCTGCTACCCAAGAATTTTTGGTGCAGCGCCACGCACTCCCTCAGCAGCGCCATGGACTCGCAATACCGATCGTGATTGTCCCAGAAATTCGCGAGCCGGGCCATGTTACCCAAGTTTTAGAGGCCCTCTGGTCCAGCGATACGAGTGTAAATGTCGAAGCAAGACTCGGCGACATGGCAACCTTTCTCGTGCATTTCCATCCCACCAACTTGCACGGCTTAAGGAATATGAACCTGAGCGACTACCGTGCTGTCTCCCCCACTCGCCGCCTGCAAACCTCGACGTACTCGTCGAAAAGCTGTGCAGCCCCATCTTTTCGGTTCTTCTCCTTCTATTCTTTTCGACTATGGCTTATTTTTGAACTGTGTTGGAAACGATATTTGCTCATATAATCGAATTTCGCCCTCGTCAGACAGCATGTGTGGTGGTGTTGAAAATAACCCTATGCTGGAGCACACCGAACTGAGCTCTCCATAATCTGAGGGGGCATATTCTTGAATCCTCCATAGTAGTCGTACCTCTTCAATGTTGTCCGACGTATCGGCATGATTGGGCCCGAGTATCGTAGTGAACTTTTGTACAAGATCTGCTTCGAGCGCTTGATTGGCCATACTATAGCAGGAAGCTGAGAGTTTGCGCCAGATGAGTCTGCGTTCGGAGAAAATCTTCAATCCTAAGCATCTTTCGGAGCAAGATGCAGTTCCAGACTTGCAACTTGACTTGCAACTTTAGTGCCGTATCCTCCTCAGACCTGTCTTGAACCGAGTGTGTTGTCGCCAAGTCGTTCATCCTTGACAAAGTTTCGTGATGATCCCGACCGAGAACCTTCTAAAAGATCCAAAGCCTCCATTTCAGGTGTCTTTGCTTCTTTGGCAGATACTGAGTAGTATCTTGTTGCCAGCGCGGACTTGTGTTTGAGTGTATCAAGATCTTTCGGCCCAGCCTTGATAGTCTTTTTGCTGATGACATGCAACTGCAGCTCGTCAGCAATCTTTTCATCTCTCTAACGAGAAGTAAATGCCCGCTAGATTGATCATAGCCAGCAGTGTGCGGTGGGAGTCGGACGGGAGTTTGACTTTGGAGTAAATAGAATGTTGGTGACGAATGCTTCCGCTTCTTTCAACTCTCCCATCTCTTGCATAGTTCCAGCAAGTAATTCATAGCCATCAATACATGAATGGCTCGGGCGGCAGTTACGCGTGATCCTTTCAATTAAGCAAATGTTCGAAGAGTAGTGCAACTTCTGCAAAGTGGTGAACGTAGGTGACGGAGCTGCCACATGGTACAAGCACTATCATCGGCCATCATGTCGCGAACACTAAACGGCTACATCCTGCACCGCCCTTCGGAGTATTAGAGATAATCGAGTTACAACTATTTCAATCATGGAAGCGATTTTGTGCACAAGTCAGGCACAGAGCAGAGCGGCTTGGACGACCCAAGACGACGCCATTGTAAGTCTGGATGGCCAGCAGGCCAACTACACTTGCAGCTTGCAAGCTGCAGCATCAGTCATGCGTTGGCAGTGCCATCAAGTCAGTTTTAGGGAGACGGCGGCTATCACCATTTTTCAAATGCTTTCACCTTTCTTCCGAGCGTGGGCGGCGTCCTTTCAACAACGCCATCGAATGCTTCGGGTACATCCGACCGAGGTGGATAATTTCGATGACGGCGACTGTATACTTTGACTGTACCGTTTCAAACACGAGTGAAAAGCCGTCTGGCCGCCGACTGCGTGGTACAAGTAGCATTCTGTATGACCCTTTTTAATTGCATACAGGGGGTGCCACTTGTGCTACAGTGGCGTATGCGCCTCGGGAGTAGACGCTGCCTGCACTTTACCGCGGCGTCGCACGGGATGATATGGGACGGAGTCGTTCTGATTGAGTGCAAAATCGAGAGACGAGATACTGCGAGGTTTCAGTTTGTTCAAAGACGCTACCCGGGAGCTATGACTCTCCTATTGATGAGGAAATGATGAGGGTATGATGAGAAGTGCTGCTTGTTTCTGGCCCTGTTCGAGCTGTTAGTAGTCTGTTCTATACAGATAGCTTGTTAAGGATCCGTTTGGAACTGGAACGCTGTAAGAATGAAAGGTTGTTTAATAATCTTGTAGAGATTTGAAAATGAAATACACATGCTTGACGTCCGGCTTGGTAAGAACGTGCTAAGTTACGTGCTGGGGAGTGCTTAAACCAAACTCGGCGAATAGTGATTTACGCTTGTCATTCAACAGAAATAATTATTTTTCGCTAGAATCATATCCAACAACATGATCCCGACGCCAAAGTATTAATTGACTCGAATAATAGCATTTTTCCCACTCGTCGTTTGCAACACCATCAGCGAGCCTCGGAGCGCGCCGACAAGAATTCCCATGTGAGCCCCAACAAAACGCGCCAGACCCATTCCAACAAACAAGCTCTGCCTGCCCATCTTTAAGTTGTTGATCTTATATCAAAGCTAGTTCATCCATCGAAACATGGCGTCAAAATCATCAACAACTCGAGCCCCAAGACTCCTCGTGTGCCTGCAGTAAAACCTACACACCGAAGCACCTGAAGCCAAGAAACTCCGCCCATGGCCACCACATCCACCGTCCGCCGGCGCCGCCGGTCCTCCTCGCTCGCCGCCTCCGCCGTCAGCGCCGCCAAGACGATTGAGCACTCTGTCGAGGACACGCTCCTGCAGCTCTGGGACGACCTCCCCGCGTGGCGCCGCGACAACGCCTATATCCTCGGCGGCTACCGCCAGATCCGGGGCTCCTACGCCCACGCCGCGCGCTCGCTGCTCTACCTGCACAACGAGTCGGTCAACATCTGGACGCACCTGCTGGGCGCCGTCGTCGCCGTCGTCGCGGGCGCCGCCTACGTGCTGCGCGTCGTCGTCGCGCCGCGCTACTACGAGTCGGCCGACGCCGCCGACGTGGCCGTCTTTGCCTGCTTCTTTGGCGGCGCCGTCGTCTGTCTCGGCATGAGCGCCACCTTTCACGCCGTGCTCGATCACAGCCAGGCCGTTGCGAAATGGGGCAACAAGCTCGACTACACGGGCATTGTCGCCCTCATTGTCGGGAGCTACGTGCCCGCGCTGTACTATGGCTTCTTTTGCGAGCCTTTGCTGTTCTGGCTCTATCTTTACGTCGTACGTTGAAAAAAGAAAAACATGAATGCTGCTTCTCCAAAAGGCAGTTCATTTTCCCCTTGAATGCCATGGCAACTAACAAAAGGGGGGGATCTGGGCGTAGATGTGCGCTTTAGGGGCCGGCTGCGCGACCGTCTCCTGGGTCGAGCGCTTCCGTACGTCGGAATGGCGTCCGTACCGTGCCGCCATGTTTATCAGTCTAGGCGTCTCTGGTGTCGTGCCCATTGTCCATGGTATTCGCCGCCACGGCTACCAGTACTATGAGCATCGCATGGGCTTGAGCTGGGTCATTCTCCAGGGCGCCATGTACATCTTTGGTGCTGTGCTCTATGCTGTAAGTGCCCTGTAACTCCCGTCCACGAGGAACAAAATTGCTAATGACTGTGGATTTTCTTAGGCACGCTGGCCAGAAAGGAGCTTTCCAGGCAAATTCGATATTTGGGGCAGTTCGCATCAAATCTTTCACGTCTTTGTGCTTCTCGCTGCAGCCACACACTTCTACGGCATGGCCAAGGCATTCGACTACCATCATACAGCCAACGGTTCACAATGTCCATAAATACAGCATAATATTGTCAGTGATACATTAGCGTTACATCATATCCAATCAGACTTGGCATTGTTTTACTCGTCATCATCCTTGTTCTCGATCCCCAGATCCATGATCCGCACAAGCCCAGAGCCCATGGCCGCCGCCGCCCAGCACCCGTAGCCGTCGTTTGGATTCCACTCCATTGCCGTTACTCTTGTCAGAGGCTCGTGCAGCGCTGCACGGGAAGCGTCGCTGGACTTGAGTACTTCGTCCTCATCGTCGTCGGCATTCTCCACCGCTGCTGCCGTGCTCTTCTTCCTCTTCACCGCCTTGCCTTTTTTCGTGGCAGGCTGCGTCTCGCTCTTGGGGTTTCGGTTCTTTTCAACCTCGAACCCCTGCACTACGCGTGATGCTCCTCGCATGCCCGCCGGCGAGTCTCGCGAGAACAAGCAATGTGGTCGGTGCTCGTGCCGGAATAGACGAAGACGGTATGTGGCATCGCTTCGGCTGTTAAAGTGCTCGACTTGTGGGTTAATACACCATACCGAGCCGTCCATCAATCCAATGAGTAGAAACGGATGTGTTTTACCAGTCGCGATGCACGACGGAAAACTGTCCCCTGTAAATGTCGTACGGAAGAGCGGAAAGTTGGCGTGGTGCATGAACCCAATAACAGTATTGTTCACGCGCGCGGAGGGATAGATGGAAAAGAAGCCCAACATCTGGTCGCTCCAAGCCAAAAGACCGGGCTGCGTCACTACGTTGATGGCCTGAACTTCTGTAAACTCGTAACTCGGGGCCTCTAGATCCAGAATACGCATGGTGCCGCCCAGAGGCGTCGCAGCAACGATGTACGGCATGCTTGGGTAGCCTGTGGCGAGCTCCACGACGTGGCTGTGATGAACAGCATGCCAAGACAGTAAAAGGCAAGGGAAGATGGACCACAGTGCTACAGATCCATCCGAGTAGCCCACCACCAGCCTATTCATATTGGCCCAGCTCATGGCTGTAGCATCGATGCCAGCTTCGTCGTGCAAAAACAAGACGGCGACAGGATTCAGGAGCTCCTCTGTGGAAAGTTAGCGAAAAGACGCCAAACAAAAAGGCTCGCTTGCACTTACCAAATTCTTCGGTACCTTGACCATCGGCTTCAAACACATACACTGCCCCGTCTGCGCACAACACCGCAAGCAGGCCACCCACCGGATTCCACCGTACCCGCCTCGCCCTACCATGAGGGAGACACAACGTTCTCGTGAGCCTGGGAGGCAGGGTTGTTGTCATCGCCGAACCCGTATCAATCGTATCTCCTTGCACCTCCCACAGCTGCACCGTACCACGAGATTGAAACTGCGTCTTGGCTGCCTCGTCTGAGAATTCGTGAGCCTCTTGATCGGCGTGGGGCATGACCGCAACCGCGAGGAGCTGTGTCGTTTGATCGTGCAATCTTGGTGCCCAGTCCATGCTCGTGACAATGCCCCCCGTGTCGAACATCCATCCGCTCGGCTCCCTCTCCTCGCTCTGATCGTAGTCGAATGGTATCCCTGCTTGTGATAGCGCATATCCACTACCAGGGACAAACAAAACCTCTTCTGAGGCTCCAGGTCCGACGAGCACAGGCATGCTGTGCGTCGAGGACCTATACGGTGCAGCCTCTGCTGGTGACAGGTCTCGCAGTGGTGGGTGGCCACCCATCGCCGCCTCAACTTTGGCACGCCAAGAAGCAGCCAGCGCCATTTCCCTGCTCGCATAATCTTCCAACCACGCACCCTTGGACGGCACCGTCGACTCGTCCTTGGGGTTCCTCGGCGGCAGTACTGCCCATTGGAACCAGCGATCGAGTAAGGCCTGCACCGTCTCCATGCGTTCCTCGCTCGGCCCGTACCAGGCTGAAACGAGATGGTGGCGGCGCACCGCACGATCATTGGGGCCAATGTATGTCTTGGGCTGGTGGCTACCCTCTTGTGTGGCCAGCGGGATCTCCAGGTAGCCTCCAGCAAGCTTGGCTGCCTTGACAGCTTGTTTAGGGGCTGTTTGCGGTGCCTTTTCCAATGCCGACTTTGCTGCGCGACGTCGTGCCGGAGTCGTGGTAACCTCAACACTTTCTGCTTCGCTTATGCTGGTGTCCTCATCCTCTGCTGCGTCGCCCTCATCGTTCTCTACTTCCTCTGGATCGTCACCGGCCGCCTCATTCTCAAAGTTGGCGTCCTGCTCTTCGGCCTTGCTATGGCGCTGGGGGCTCGTATCATCCCCAGCGGAGCTATCATCAAAGTGATACTTCTCCACAGCGTATCTTTTAGTGCGATTTGACCTTCTCGTCCTCATTGTGAGCCTGGCAAGTGATGCCCTTTAGATGATGACGGTAGTTGGTTGGTGGGGTTTGCATTGGCAGTTGCCAAAAGTCTCTATGTGGCTGTGGGGCGCCACCCAGACAAAGATCGACGGATTCACGTTAAGAATAGCACTTGGACGTAAGAAATATTTTGAATTATAATTAAATTCGTCAACAATCTCTGATGCTCTCTCGATGCTTCGATCATGTTTTGCTGCTTATTTAGAGCTCGGAGGCTGCTGGGTCCCCTAGTGGCGGGCTAGCAGGACTCCCTGCTGCACCACATCTATCCACCTTCGGCGTTGGCTCGTAATTGAGAGAGGACAAACGGAAAGCTGTACATCATGAAATGATGCTATTAACCATTCCTTTACTTCAGTAGCTTTCCTTTCAATCAGATCTTGAGTTGCTGCTGTCGCGTGTCACTGCGCGTCTTTGTCACGGAACCCAGCCTTCCCGCCGCAGAGTACAGCCCGGAGACTGCCAATCACATCATTCAATAACGACGCGATGAGAAGCAACCGTCGTGATACAAAGCCGGGAAAGTGGCGGAAAGGTTTGCTTTCCCTGTGTCCCGGTATTCACAGTAGCTGATCGCTTGCCACCCATCAACGACTGCCCTGTGACTTCGTTTTTACTCTTTCTTTACCATGGTGAATTGACTCTTCCTTTACTATACTAGATAAACATGACAATAGTCAGAATCATCATCATTTCGTGTATATTTGAGAAGCAGAATACAGCGGCGTGGTGGATGACGGGCGAGGTGTTAGTGCCCGGGGAGGGGGAGGGGGACTGGAGGTGCTGCGCAACACAACATGTAGTATTGCTTGCTGCCGCTTGAAATGAGACAAAGTGAGTAGGTGCGTATATGTTGAAACTATTCCCGTTTCACAAAACCAAATGCGTCACTCTCACGGCCTACTCACTTTTTCCCAGCCTCTTCGATCAGCCCGGAGTCGGCCGCAGATGGCCACAGCATGAAATTAGTTAGAGCAACCGGATGTGACTTACTTCTCGTACCTCTTGATTGCTTTTTCCAGCCTTTTTAGCCGATAAGAGGATGGACACGGTGATTCACAGCATAGATATTGAACAAACAACTGGCCATTGACTGGCTTTCAAGTGTGCTCGGCTGGCTAGTAGACGACCACAGATGTTCGCAGCATGGAGTAGAAGCAAACAACAAGACATTGATTGGATCTCCTGTCTTCTCAGACGGTCAGGAGGCGGACACATGACGTTCACGACATGATTTAGGAGCAAGAACCGAGACCAAGCTCGTATTGCTGCCTTGATTTTCCAAGAAGGACACTGTTGAACAGCCGTGATCGGTCTGCGAACTACTCTGATCCCGTGCCTGATCTCAAGTCCAATCTCAGTCCGACATCAAGCCTGGTCCTGACTGGAGATCCTATATAAACCCTCGATTTCCCCAGACCCATCTCAGACTTTGTTCTTGTTTCGGCACGGGGTACTAACATCATTATCAGACTTGTCAACAAATAA
>JAPFUP010000121.1:0-42130 GCA_030780425.1 Beauveria varroae
TAAGTAATCAATCAGTTTTCAGTAAGGGTCTTATCAATCAGTACTGATTGTTGGGATGTCTGCATAACGCTACTGCAGGAGACTGATAGCGTTTGAAGAGTTCTATTTTCATTACTCCTCTATTACCTATGAAGGTTTTAAACTATATTCAAATATCAACATACCTACTTGAATATCTGCAAACAACCTTATAGGCACTTCGGGAAAAGATGACGACATGGCCGGGTGACCATCAGAACATTACTGTCGCGAAAGCTTGCCAACCAAGTCTTGTCATGCGGAAATACGAGCATCGCTGGCGAGTGCGGGGTGTAAACCGGCTAGAGTCTATTCCAAATCAATTGAGCCAATGACCAGGATATCCTTGCAACGATCAGACTTTCGCATCTTGCGCCGGACACTCGCTGTTTGTTTGCGTCGTCTCCCGTTGTGAACTCCGGGGTGTGTAAGTTACGCCACTATTTGCCGGCGCGGGGGGGGAGGGTGGTCTGCTCCAGCTTTCCAACGAACCTTTTGGAGTCTGCCTCGCTTGACATGTATTTGGCGGAACTTTCTTGAGAAAGCCGAATTACATTTACCCGATCTCATCAGCAGAAGTCTTCGATCTCGCTCTGGCTGGCATCGCCGAGGGGGAGACATCTGCAGCACACCGACTACCATCGGCATAGAGCAGGCAAGTGACATTCTATATACTTGATAGCTGCTATCAAATGTTAGTCATTGACACCCTAGAGGCCCGGCCGTCGACCGGTGGATATACCCGGCCAGCGCATGCGATGCGTGACATGATTGATCCTATGCCGCGCCTGACCCCAGGAATACTCTACGATATACACAGCCTTGTTCCGACGGACCGTTGTTGCTTCTGCGGTCCTCTACTCAACGAATCCTGTTGAGAAGGAATGAGATGGCTTCTACGCTGAGGAACAGCCGCGCTGCTTGCGTGACAAAAGGGTAGCTTAGCGGATGATTATAAACAGGCCTAGTCGTTCGCAACTGTGGAGGAGGGAGGAACCCAAATCTTGTTTTTTGTAAAGACGACAGCTCTTTATGCCCTTCAACTGCCACCTGAAGTTCTTACCTCTGTCTTTGGCTGCACATGTCATTAGTCTAGAATCGGGCATATATCAGCCGCCAGAACAACAGCCGAAGCCCCATCGATATGAGCCGAACGAGGTAACTTCGAACTGCGGTCACGTAATCTGAATCAATTGTGGTGGGCCGCTCTTCGAGCAATTAATCTTTCACGATGAGCGATTTCGATGGTTCTCAGATAACAGTAGATAAATGATGGACTACACCCCATAAGCTCTCTGGCATGACGTACGACACATGTGTTGCGCGGGAATCAGTACGAGCCATGTCTTAGGCGTAGTTCAGTAGCCGTGTAGTAAGGTATTGTAAGCGATGCCGCTGTGCAACAGTGCGCATTTTCGTAAAGGGAACTTCGCAAAGCCATATACTAGAATATACTAGACGATCGGCCTGAGAAAGAGGCTCACGACATCAAATTTAAGAGATTGTCTAGTAGCGAAGGATAGCCACCTTGCTACAGAGGCAGAAATAAAAGTCATGCGAGCAATTACTGGAAGCAGAAGAGATTACTGCGTAGAATGCATTGCAATTACCCAAAGAAAAGAGCATTGCATCTACCCATTTAAGTAAAATTTGATTCTCATGCTATACAGCCGCCGAGCTTATAACAAGAGGCAGGTAGCCTGGTCACGGCACAAACACCCGGAGAGGCGTCGACTCTCCATGCTTTTTGACGACAGGTTTGGTCTATGGAGACAGCCAAGGCTTGATTCAAGTGTTTGTACACGACTCAAGCCTCGTCACGGGCCAACAAGGCTCGACGAGTGCGGCCCTTGGGTGGTGCAGTGGTGCGGCGTGGCGCACCGCAAGCAAATCTCCACTGGCCGGAATAGGCATGTCGCAGTCGTCTGCATGGCGCTGGGGCGTGACGAACAAGCTAGGATCCTGGGGCGCAAAAACCGCAAACACTCTTCTTTTTGCCGAAGGAGTTCCAGCGTCTTTTGTAGCCCGGAGATACTGACACTACAGCGAGGTGTGGTGGTCGGCCGACAAAAGAGTCTGCAGCGAGGCGGAAACCACGTTCCCCAACACAGTGGGCGGGGGTCAAAGAAGACGAACCGCCCTATTTTTATTTTAATCTTAACTAGTTTTTACCCTAGAAAAGTATGAGTATCAGAATATTCTTCAATCAAAGATCTTTTGTTTAGCTGCCACAAGAAGCAGTGATAGGAGGGAAGAAAGCCTCCATGTGGGCCGCAGAAACCTGGGGTCCAGCGATCCTCAACTTGCGAGTCTTTAATGGTCGATGGCGAATACGCAGCACGTCAGAGAAGACTTGGCGGACGCCGCCGAGGCTTTGAGTCGGCGGGCTATGGAGAGGAGGGGTTTGAATCCTTTCATTCATGTAATAGGCTGTGATGGGCCGGTGTGTTTTCGTCGAGGCTGCTTTGCTCGAATGTCTACCATTGTGGTATACCAACAAGACGCCACGTCTCGTGACGTCGGGCTGAAGCAACAGGACTAATGCGTGTCTATCGAAACACGAGCGCACTGGGCTAAACGAGATGTATATTTGGCAGGCGGGCAATCACAGGGCGGGGTTTGAAGAGATGCAACATCGCAAAAAGATTTTGTTGGGTGATGGAGGGCAGCTGGAAATTGCGATAATGGACACTAGACAGTATTGATGGCGGGGGGGCGCCGGGATGAATAGAATTGTCTCAAGCAAAAAAAGGCCGATAGGCTTTGCTGGTCGGTGTCGTTGATTTGTTGATGGCGAGGAAGGATGACTGTTCGAAGGAAGTCAGGCCCCCAGCAAACCGCGCTATCTGATAAGGTGGCGCCCAGCATTATATCGTGTGCCTACCAACGCTGATGCTGGGCCGCCTGGTCTGTCTCGCCTCCCCGCGTTGGCCCGCACACCACTGGAGAAGCACGAGGCGTGAGAAGGGAAAAAAGATTAAGAAGCGCCTGGCCTCCTCTTTTTTTAGTAGTTTGCATTGATATCAGAAGCGCTTTCTTCTTGTTGGTGCGTCTCTGTTTGCAACGACTATTCTTTGCGCTCCTACAACATCATCGGTTTTGCACCTCTCTCAACTCGGTACTTGTACCCCATCACCGCCGCCGACGCCGCCTTTGCTCTCGACATATGACACGCATTTATTAGTTGGCAGTTAACTAATAGATTCAAGATTAGTTACTGCAACTCCGGCTAGCAACTTCGACTGAACCCTCTTTCGCGCATCGCCAGGTGTCTGTGCGAGCCGTTCTCGAAGCGCGCCGCCCACCCTACTAGGGCAAGTTGGCGAAATAAGAATATAATCGGACTTGTCATCTCTGAGATGGTTGGATGAGCCGGAGGCGAGGAGCAGCGATACACAACATACACGTTGACAGACTGTAGAGAGACTAACGCAGCATCGACACCTGCTGCGCCACCTGCTACGGCACCTGCTACGACAGACGTCGTTATGACAGTGTCAGGGTCTGTTAAAAATCTGACGGAATTCGCAAGATATCCGTGCCATTGGTATATCGATGCGACGCTTGGTCGGACGACTAGTCGACATTCCCAGGATACGTTGTCAGCCCCAGCATCCACTTCTCGACTCAACAGCAACTCGGCCGCAGTCATCTTGGAACCCGATCCGACCATTCCTTGTCCCTGCTCTTGTTTTCTCCGGGCCTGGATAGAGATCCCGCCCCCTGCAAAAGAGACGAGAGAGGGCAGAAAAAAGAGGGCAGCGGGGTTTTTTCTGCGACTGCAATCGGACAATTTTTCAGCGGCCTGAACCGCGCCGGAACCGCTAAAGAGCCAAGCTTTTTGGCCGCTGTGGTCATTTGTGGTCCCCTGTGGCCTATGTGATCCGCTGTGATCCGCTGTGGCTCCGACACGTTTGCCACTGTGAACGGCCCTGTATTATCTGGTTTCCAACTTATCTGCCCTCCATTCATTGCACTGCAATTGCCCCTTTAGCGGGCCTACAGTACCCCCTCCCCCGAAGCCCCCGCCCAATTCCACGCCCCCATCTCCCAACCCAAAGCATCAACGACCCGCTGTAAATACAGCAGTCACAGCGCCCACCATGTACACTCCAATGATGACCCCCTCGATTCTTGGCCGAGGTATGCTGCCATATATCCCAAATTCGCAGCCGTTATCATCACGTCGCAAAAAGACATCCTCCGACGTCGACGGCGAATCCCTCTCACAGTCCACCGCCAAGAGCTCCGAGGCCTCGAGCGACGGGGAGCCATCATCGCCAGCTTGTCAGCACGCGCCGTTGAAGTCGGTCCGCCCCGCACAAGCCGCTGCCGTGGGGCCTGACCTCGACCATTACCATCACCACCATCACCAACGCTGCACTCAACACAAGAGCAAAAAGCAACACCACGACGAGGAAGCCGCTACTCCTCGCAGCAGTGGTAGCACCAACATCTACAGCAACATCAATCACATCAATCATACCGGCCGCTGCACAGACACACCGGTAGCGGCGTCACCGTCAACTGGAGCCGTCTCCTCCTCGCACGCTAAAACCACCCCACCTCGTCCGCAACATAACAACCACCACCACCAACACACTCAAAAGGCTTGCTTGTCCGCCTCCTCCCCTCCCTTGCCGCCCGCCTCTTCTCCCAAGCACGTCGCGCACCACGGCGCCTTGAAGCGTGCCTCGCACTCCTTCATCTCCCGTGGCAAGCACAATCACCACCACAATCACCACCCCGACAGCCACCATCCTCTGACGCCTGGCTCCAAGCATGCCAATGCCCATGTCCGGCACAGTTCCTCTTGGTCGCCCCGGTCCCCCGCCGCAGCGTACATGAATGGCGCCGCGTCGCCTTTCGCCCACGACATTTTTTCACGCTCTGCCGCTGCCTCCGCCATGTCTTCGTCGGCCGACACCTCGTCCAGCTCCCGCGAGAACCTCCTAACCTCCAAACCCTTTGTCCTCCGCAATGGCCGCGCCTACCTCAATGACACAAGTCTACCCTACCCGCTTCCTGCTGACCTGACCGAGCTGCATCGCCAATCCATGCGCACCCTGCTGCTCATCCAGGTCTTTGGCGGGCCCGTCTGCTCCCCCGTCTTCTCCAAACGGCCGCCCCGGCGCGTTCTTGAAGTTGGCTGCGGCTCCGGCTTCTGGTCCATGATGTGCCATCGCTACTTCAAATCCCGCGGCCATGGCAACATTTCCTTTACCGGCGTCGACATTGCCCCGCTCGCCCCGAACACCGGCAACACGACCACTGCTGCAGCAGCAGGGGGTTCCCCCGCTGACGCCGCCAAGCCTGATCCCGAAATGAATTGGCACTTCCTCAGCCACGACCTGCGCCAGCTGCCCTGGCCTATGGACAGCGAGCAGTTTGACCTCGTCATGGTCAAGGACATGAGCCTGGTTATGACCAACTTTCAGCACCAGCACTTTGTCGACGAATACATTCGCCTCCTTCGGCCCGGCGGCGTCCTCGAAATCTGGGATTCGGACCACCTCATCCGCATGCTGCGCCCGCACGTTCCTGAAGCCCATTTCGACGACGCTGAAGATCAAGAAGCCGCTGCCAGCCTCGGCGCCTACGTCATGAACGCCAACACGCCGCTCTCGGCGCCCCTCAACACATTTCTCGTCGAGTACAATCAGTGGCTTTCGCGCGCCCTAGAGGCCCGCGACCTCTCCGCCGTGCCCTGCACCCTCATCGGCCCGGCGCTGCTCCAAGAGTCGGAGACGCTGACTGACGTGCGCTCGCGGCGCCTGGCCATCCCCCTCAGCGAGGTGCGCTGGGAGCGCGAGGGCGTCGGCGGCGTCGTCGTTATCAAGGACGGCAGCGGCTCTTCAAAGGACAAGGACGCCCCCGCGCCGCCCAAGGCAGAGAGCCGCGTACTGTCGCCCGGCCAGGAGGCGCTTCGCCAGACGGCGCTGCTGACTGTGGTGCAGCAGGTCCAGGCCCTTGAGCCCATTCTGCGCGAGGTCTCGGGCAAGAGCCAGGACGAGTGCGACGTTTGGATGGGCAAGATGATGGGCGATCTGATGAGCGACAGCGGCACGAGCTGGGGAGAGTGTTTAGAAGTAGGCGCGTGGTCTGCTACGAAGCGGAGTTGACGAGAAGTTGAACCAAGGCGCGTCAAGCTGCGTCAGCTGCGTCAGCTGCGTCAGCTGCGTCAGCGGCTGTTCATATTACAGGATTATGAATTTAATGGAACGCAGTAGAACTGTTTTGTATAAGCATCTCAGCAACGATCCATGTCGTGTTTTTCTTTAATTTAGTCATTGAAGCTATCAAATAAAAAAAGTAAAAAGATTACCATTTTGTTATGATGCGTCAAGATACATTAGTAGCTAATAGATGGGTTATGCGCCTGGTACATAGCGTTTTCGTAATGTGCGATATCGTTTTAAATAATATCTACACAATGGTTAGTATGCTGCCCCGTGGTTGACGTGAGTATGGCATCATACAAAGCTTCAATTTCTGATCGTTGTCAGCGTCTTGTTCTTCCCACCCTTTACAGCCCCCGCTAAAGAGACGCACCTTTCTTCACGTACTCGGCATGCTTGATGCCTTGCCGAATCTTGTCCTCGTCGCGCTCGCCCGCCTTGGCCATGAAGGCCTTGTGCAGACGCGGTTGAAAGTAGCTGTACCCTAGCGGGTACTCGCGTCCCAGGTACAGCAGCTCTAGTAGAGAGGGTTAGCAGGGCAATGGAGTAAAAGGAAGGGAGAATTGACCTTTGTATATGGATATTACTTGGTGGCGGAGAGATGGTGGCATGGCGGTGGTAAGTGGTGAGGGAAGAGGAAGAAGAAGAAGAGAGAGAGATGTGTGCATCATGGGTTGGATTGTGACAAGGTGAATGTGGAGATGGCATCGACAAGCCGGCGCTAGAGATCCGCAGACTTCGATCAAGTGTGCCAAACGCTATATATTGAAGAGAATAGGAAAAGTAAATTGCATGCGATGCTGAGTTTCCTAGGCCTGGTACCGAGAAATACTGCAAAAAAATTAATCCCAAAGAAATGAAGATTTTTTGCACTCCTTATAAAAGGGGAAATTTCCATACATGGACGCGAGTTTGACAACACAATTAGCAAGGGCGGAGTTGTCGCTGGCTATCTGCTCGCCCAGTCACCACAGCGCGCCCTTCTTCAACCACACGGCTTTCTGGAAGCTTATAACGCGCCAGCGTACAGGATTTTGGAGCTACAGCTGGATTTCTGGTAAGTCCTCATAATGAAATTAGCGCCTGGTCATTTGCCAGTTTAGTGAAGCATTACAGGAGCCTGTCATATTTGAGAACATGGTACTAGCCAAGTGCTCTTTACATGCATAAGAGAAATTTTACCCAATGATTAATTTGAACTCTGTCGACTCAATCTTATCAAAATGTGTGTCCATCGTCCACCTTATATGTAACCACGCGGGTTGAGCCACTTCTGTCCTCAATCTCTGCATGAATCGTAGGTTGAGCTACGACCGCGCCATCCGCCAAACATGGGCTTCGCCCACTCTGCTGCACCAAGCCGATGCCTATTCTCCTCTGTTTTCTCCAGCCTCAATCAATTAGGGAATCAGGTGTAGACCACTTCAAGTTGTCTGGGCTGTCTCAGCTGCCGAACCTCTGTTATTGCCGCGTCCGGTATGTGGTGAAGAAACAAGCGTTCAGTCTTGGAGTAGCGATATCTCATGTTAGGCAGGCTCTTCATTTCGAACTTATCTATGAGAGGCCGCGCCTTACGCCATGTGAAGCCCTTGCCAGCCATCTTGGCCATGTCGATTACCACGATTGTTGCCGCATTTCCTTTTCGTAGAAATTGATTCGCAATCTCGTAGGCAAGATCTTCGTTTTCATAAGCCGAAATCAATGGAGACGAGCCTTCGTTGTTCCAGTGCTTCTGCAGGCACCGCTTTACTTCCTCTGTCTTTGCAGCCAGGTCGATCTTGTCTTTCCCAGCAGCCGATATTCCTTCTCCCGGCTTTGCGACGTCTTGAAAGCCCAGAGAGCTTACATAGTACACATAAAAGTCGTAATTTTCCTCATTATAGTCGGACTTTCCCATAAGTAAGCCGGGTGACGTTCTAGAGACCTAGTGTGTTGGTGAGAGTTTCTAGAAAAGTGGTGAGAGCTTCATGAAATGAGGGGTGCGCAGGCGTCCACCGCGTTGCCTTAATATCTGCAACGCAACAGCACGTGACTGTCAGCAGCCCACTGAGTTAACTTGTCAATTAATAAATCACTGCAACGCGGCCATTCGTCACGCTGACATGCAGAATCGTTGAGAGCGAGAAATCCACCAGCTCTATCACTCCATCACTGACAGCGCAAGTTCCTTGCTAGGGCACAGGAATCCAGTAACAAGCACATCGCTGAGTTTGAAAAGCAGCTATAGCTCATCACCGGAAAGAACTTATTGTCTTGATGTGACCTGGTAATATAGTAAATGTAAAATGTAGCAGCGACAGCTTTCGGTGTTGAAAGTATTAGTGGTACCTACAGATAGGCGTGAGGGGCATTTACGTTTATAGTAGCTTTACCCAGTTAAGTTGGCATCGTATTCAGTTCTCCTGAGAACCGTGAGTAAAATAAATTGGGAGCATATAAGTTTGGTTAGCGTAGAGAAGCCTAGCTGAAAAATGAGGCTCAAGTTATATACGGGCAATTGCCGGCGACGATGTAACTAAAGGCAAAGACTCGGCGGGGTTGGTGGTGTTGTGTCACAGTGCCTCTTTGCGCAACGCCCGCCACCTGGTCGCTTTTCGATGCGCTGAAGCTACCCTGACCGGATTATCTGGTTGCATATGCTGTAGAAATACAAACTCAGTGCTGAAAGCAATCTTTTGATCGGAAATTTTCCGTCTGGCTCTTTCATAGGATGCTGCTCATTATTACCTGGGGATCCCCCCAAAGTACGCTGACAGAGCCACCCCACGTTACTGGCCCAGACTGCCCCACCTTGACACATCCCGCCAAACTCCAGCAGACGGTCATTGCAGAAAAAAAGGTTCAAACAAAAATTCTGGCCACCATTATTCTGGTCACCACCAACACCGCACATACTATCATGGCTACCGCTACAGTCACTGTAACGGCCACCGCCACGGCCAAGAAGAAGGCCGTCGATCTTGCTCCCGAAAGCGAGCGCTACCTGCGCTGCTGCGCCGACGTCGCCAACGCCCTCATCGAAGACCACGAGGCCAGCAAAAATGGCCGTCCCAGTCGCGACATCAACCTCAACAGCCTGCGCAACAAGCTGGCCAAAAAGCACAAGCTGACCAACATTCCGCCTCTCACCGCCATCATCGCCGCCATTCCCGAACACTACAAGAAATACATCCTCCACAAGCTCATCGCCAAGCCCATCCGTATGCCGCACTCTGACAGCGCTCTGTAGCCCATGTACGTACAGCTAATATCATCGCAGGCACTTCGTCCGGCATTGCCGTCGTCGCCGTCATGTGCAAGCCTCACCGCTGTCCTCACATTGCCTACACGGGCAATATTTGCGTCTACTGCCCCGGCGGCCCCGACTCCGACTTTGAATACAGCACGCAGTCTTATACCGGCTACGAGCCCACCTCGATGCGAGCCATCCGCGCGCGATACGACCCCTTTGAGCAGGCCCGCGGCCGTGTCGACCAGCTCAAGTCGCTAGGCCACTCGGTCGACAAGGTCGAGTACATAATCATGGGTGGCACCTTTATGTCGTTGCCCGAGTCGTACCGCGAGGACTTCATATCGCAGCTGCACAACGCCCTTAGCGGCTACCAGACGTCCAACGTCGACGAGGCCGTCGAGGCCGCCGAGATGAGCAATGTTAAATGTGTCGGCATCACCATCGAGACGCGCCCGGACTACTGCTTGCAGCCGCACCTGTCCGACATGCTGCGCTACGGCTGCACGCGTCTAGAGGTGGGCGTGCAGTCGCTCTACGAGGACGTCGCCCGCGACACCAACAGAGGTCACACTGTTGCCGCCGTCGCCGAGACGTTTTGTCTGTCAAAGGACGCGGGCTTCAAGGTCGTCAGTCACATGATGCCTGATTTGCCCAACGTGGGCATGGAGCGCGATCTCGACCAATTCAGAGAATACTTTGAAAACCCTGCATTCCGAACTGACGGTCTCAAAATATACCCTACCCTTGTCATCCGCGGTACCGGTCTCTACGAGCTGTGGCGGACCGGCCGCTACCAAAATTACACACCAAACGGTCTCATCGATCTGGTAGCACGCATCCTTGCGCTCATCCCGCCCTGGACGCGCATCTACCGCGTGCAGCGTGATATCCCCATGCCTCTTGTGACGTCGGGCGTCGAGAATGGCAACCTCCGCGAGCTGGCTCTCGCCCGCATGAAGGACTTTGGCACCACGTGTCGCGACGTCCGCACCCGCGAAGTCGGCGTCAACGAGGTCAAGAACAAGATCCGCCCCAACCAGATTGAGCTCGTGCGCCGCGACTACGCCGCCAACGGCGGCTGGGAGACGTTTCTCGCCTACGAGGACCCCAAGCAGGATATCCTCGTCGGTCTGCTGCGCCTCCGCAAGTGCACCGAAAAGTACACGTTTCGGCCAGAGCTCACAGCGCAGCCCACGAGCATGATTCGTGAGCTGCACGTCTACGGCACCGCCGTGCCCGTTCACGCACGCGATCCCCGCAAGTTTCAGCATCAGGGCTTCGGCACGCTGCTTATGGAGGAGGCCGAGCGCATCGCCCGCGACGAGCACGGCAGCGACAAGATTAGCGTCATCTCGGGCGTCGGCGTGCGCAACTACTACAGGAAGCTGGGCTACTGGCTCGACGGCCCGTACATGAGCAAGTGGCTTGATGGACGTCCAGGGCCGGCTGAAGAATAGATACGGATTGGGCTTCAAAAAATAGAATCGGGGTTGGCGTTTGGGATGCAGGCTACAGCGCCAACGCATGCATGGAATTTATCATGACACATCGAATGAAAACATATAATTTTTTTTTGTTCACAGACTGCTGGATTGTTCACTGCTTCCTATTTATTCACACTTACCAAACATCATCCTACGGGTACCGGCTTTCTACCCCGCGTACGGGTACCAGCACCGGTGCGGAGTCACCCGCAGATTTGCTTTTATCCGTCGATCGCTGACTTTGTACCTTTTCTAGGCGCAAGCCATCCGACTGCTTCTCTCCAAAGCACTGAATGTTGATTGCGCTTGATCCCTTTCGTAGTGTACTGAGACGGTCATGACTCGAAAACTTGTTATACGTCCTGTCCAGCATCCTCCACAGCCCCCGATGCAAGCTCCGCCTGCGACGACGCCGGCTCCGATTCGTCAAGACGGTATTCCGGCGAAACTTGTCAAGCCCTGGACTCTTGCTCCGCAAAAGACGTATGTCCTACACAATGCCAATGTTGTCGACGCCGCCAATGGCAGCATCGTCCCCCGCCAGACCGTCGTACTGCGCGACGGGCTCATTGACTCTGTGCAGCCCACGCGCAGCTACAACCACCCCAACCTCCCATCGTCGGCCGACATCATCGAGGTCGATCTCGACGGTCGCTACCTCTGCCCAGGCCTCATCGACTGCCACGTGCACCTCACCGCCGTAGCCGGCTCCGCCGCACTCGACTTCGACGAGGCCGACATGGCCGTGTCCTACTTTCGGCAGCCGTTTCTCTGCCAGCAGATGCTGAGCCGTGGCTTCACCTCGGTGCGGGATACCGGCGGCGCGACGCTCGCGCTCAAGGAAGCCATTGCCGACGACGTTTTTCCCGGCCCGCGCGTATTCCTGGCCAACAAGGCCATTTCGCAAACCGGCGGCCACGGAGACGTCCGGAAGGCGCATGACAAGAATGGCGGCGGTGGTGACTGCTGCCAGTGCGGCGCGCAGTCGTCCTCCATTTCCGTCGTGGCAGACGGCGTGCCGGCGTGCCTGGCCGCAACGCGGGAGCAGCTCCGCCAGGGCGCGGATTTCATCAAGATTATGGTCGGCGGCGGCGTGGCCAGCCCGACGGACCGCATCGAGAACACGCAGTTTACGGCGGCCGAGGTCCGCGCCGTCGCCGACGTGGCCGACAGCTACGGGACGTACGTGACGGCGCACGCGTACACGCCGCGGGCGATCCGGCACGCAGTGGACAATGGCGTCGGCGGCATCGAGCACGGCAACCTGCTCGACGCGGACACGGCGCGGTACATGGCGGCGCGCAACGTCTGGCTGACGCCGACGCTCATCACGTACAAGGCCATGGGCGAGCCCAGGTACAGCGCGTTTCTGCCGCCGGCGAACCAGGCCAAGAACCAGCAGGTGCTTGCGCGCGGCGTCGCGGCGCTGCGGGTGGCGCACGACGCGGGCGTGACCATTTGCCACGGCTCCGACCTGCTCGGGCCGCTGCAGGCGGAGCAGTCGCGCGAGTTTGGCCTCCGCAAGACGGCGGCGGGCCTCCCGAGCGACGTGGTGCTAAGGGGCGCAACGGTAAACGCGGCGCGCATGCTCGGGAAGGAGCATGTGCTGGGGCAGGTCAGGGCCGGGTTCGCGGCGGACGTGCTGGTGTTGAATGGGAACCCGCTCGAGGACGTGGCGATCTTGGACGAGCCGGAGAGGAGCGTCTTGGTGGTGGTCAAGAATGGGAGGGTGTATACGAGTCGTTGGAGTGGAATGGCTGAGGATGTGAAGCCACGCGGGGGACTGATTGAGTGACTGGCGAGTGGTGGATGGCATATCTTAAATGAAGTGTGTGTTGCATGACTGGCGTAGCGCAGGAGTTGGTGTCAAGGTCCGAGGTCGAGGAAAATGCGAAGCGAGGCGTGCTAAGCAAGAAGAAACTGTAGTTCCTTCATTGATTGAAGCCATTTCTGTATATACGCGATTCGACTTGAGCTACTTTCTTTGTTTTCAGTGAAATCTACTTGGGCAAATAGCCGTTCTTTGATCTACACATGTGCTTATAAGCACACGGCTACTCGCCATGGCTGGTCGCACTATTCCTGCCCAATTAGGCAGAAAAAACCTGACAGGCATGCAATTTCTTATCCAGAGAGTCAGGAATATTCATGACCTGTATTGCAAAGAATTCGTCTTTGATGGACTTGACTCCGATGGCAGAAAACACTTGCTGTCGACATGGCGTGGAAGACTGTAGCTTCCATTCCAACCTCTCTTACACGATGTTTTCACTGTCCACTTTCATAACAATGACCAGGACTGAGTTGATTTTCCATTTTTGTTCATTCAAGTTGTTTCCACGCTGTATAATTCGTACAAGTCCTAGCAAGGTGATGAGCGGTTCCGCTCTGTGTGGAGCATGTGCTGGAGAATTCAACGACGATTCACAAGAGCCAACAGCATGACTATCACAGGGTTACGTAAGGTGCTTTCGGGTACGACGAAAGGAGCGTCCCATTGTGTCACATTGCGTAGTTTGCTTGTCGCAGCTAGTTTGCCTGACTAGTCTGCGGTCTGCTCATTGTTCTCAGAGGTCCTTGCATGTGGCCTCACAAGGATTGGAGACTACTCGCAATAGCGCTGCAAGTCTCAATTAAGCATTTGCCATGATCTTTATGCAGTGCCCTTTTCTTTTTCGGCTTGATGGTGGTCAATCCCGGCCGATCCCCCGATGCATCTCTGAAACGTCGGCATCGGGCGGGACGAAAGTCTCACACATCCCATCGGGCCATGATGGCTGCGACGGCCAAGGGTGTCGTCGATGAGACATTGTCTAAAATCAGTCGATAAGAATGGCCAGCCTCGTCCCAACTCGTCGAGGCCAAGTTTTATGTAGTCTAAGCTGCACAAGTTGGCCCGCCAATAGAAACCACGGCGCACCCGAGTTCAGCTCTGGCGCGACTTTGATCGGCTCCATTAACTACACCCATTCCGTAAGTCAGTCAGGGCCAGATGCGGCGTACCATTCGAGGCCCGGCTTGCAGCGAGCTGAACAGCCAGCTGAACAGCCACCCAGCGCCTAGTGCCGCATTCAGTTGGCGGCGACAACTCTCGTCGTCTACTGCGTCTGCAGGCGCGACTCCACGAGCCAACTTGCCTTTTTAATCCCGTCATCTTGATAGAGTTGGTCTCTTGTTCTGCCCGAGTTGCTTCTTATGCCAAGAGCCGGGGTGAGGGGTCGCAATATTCCTCGCCTCGGCATATGTCGGCGGGTTCTGCACGACCCTCCTCCACCCCCTCCGCAAGATCCGACGGGTCAAAGAACAGGTAGGTGGTCAGCAAGGAAAAAAGCCACGGCAGTTGTAAACGAGAGCGGGTTTAGGGTCGAAACCGTACGACGTTGGACTTTTAGCCTGTTCTCAATCAACCTTGCCAGGGGATAAAAAATTAGGCGCCATTGTAGCGCCATGTGCCGGCCAATTGTCGGATCTCACTCCTCCAATGTCATCAGCCCGTTTACTCCTCAACGCCGTTGACGTCGGCGCCCGACCAGCAGTCTCGTCCGACCCATCTCACCAGGCCTCTGCGCATCTTTCTATATCCTTCCTTATTCTCATCAGCGTCTGCATCGGCCATTGTTGATGCGTCGAGGCGGGCGAGCGAGCCACCCCGAAAATGGTCGGCATCCCCACCAGATCAGTCTCGTGCCTGACCTGCCGCCGGAGAAAGAAAAAGGTAGGAGCGTTTCCCAAATGCTCGAACCAAGGTTGAAGCTCCGTCTTTTCTAACAACGTTTGATTATTTTCCGCGCGAATCAGTGTGATAAGACTGCGCCTGCGTGCCTCAAGTGCGAAAAGGCCGGTATAGAATGTGAGGGGTATACCGAAGGCCTGGTCTGGGTCAACCGGACCGTGGACAACCGCCCCAAGCTGCAAGGCCGACTGCGGCAGCAGCAGCAGCAGAAGCAGTCGGAATTTGTGCAGCATGAGCAGCAATTGATAGTTCACGATGACTCTTCCAGCACGAGCGGCAGCCCCGAGTCGGCGTGGCTGGCCGACCGCTCCCCCGACATCTTGCTACCGGCGCACCTGGCCCGCTCGGCGCGCGAGCAGCTTTACATGGGCTATTTTGGCGCTACTATGCTCGCTGCAGGGACGACGGTGCCCTCGGATGCAGCCATGAGCTTTGCGTCGATGGGCTGGACCAAGTACATTAGCCCGCTCTACGACACGGACCCGACCGTCCGGTGCGCCGCCGTGGCCACGTCGAGCGCCATCATCGCCACGCTGCACAACGACAAGCAACTACAGGTCAAGGGCATTCAGGCCTACAACAGCTCTGTCATGGAGATGGTCAAAGGACTGCAGAGGACGGATTGGTATAAACGCGATGGATTACTGACGGCCGCCCGCATAATGGCCACATTTGAGGTGACGGCGCATCGCCTGTTAGGTTCAAAGCAAGCATATACTGACAACTTGTGCAGTTATTATTTATTTCCAAAGATAAAGACACCCCTGAGCCTTTAGCTTGGCGAGGCCATAACCAAGGACAACAAGCCATATTCTTGGCGCGCGGCCCCGTGGCGTTTGCTTCAGGCCCGGCGCATCAATTATACTCTGATGCGCGCATCAACATGGTATGTGCTCCGCAACCCATCCAGGAGTAACGGGCATGCTGACAGACAACATCAGGTCATGCTGTCGATGGGCCAACGAAAACGCTCCCCCTTTGCTAGCCCTGCATGGGATAAGATCCCGTGGAAGAAGCACCCCAAAGCCGTCAAAGACCAGCTTATCGACCTAATGCAAGACATTCCCGAGATACTCGAGTACGTGGAAGAGTTTAAAGCCTCTGCCGATCCGCGGCGACGGCAGGACCTCGAGGCGCTCATCATGAGCCGCTCCAGCGAGGTGCGCGCAGATCTCGACGCCTGGGCGGCCGACCGCGGCGACGCCCTGCAGCGCTTCGACTGCTTCGCCAACACGGGCCCGATCGAGCCGCCGAGAAACGACGCCGAGTTTGCGTTTCATCACATGACGACCATGTACTGGTTTACGTGCGGCATGCTCTCGTGCATCAGGAGCTTCTTTAGCTCGCGGCAGGGCGAGGAGCGGATACCGCGACGGCCGCCGGGATGGTACGCGACGTACGGAGGTGCGGCCGGCACGCTGATCTCGACGACGACGACGACCAACTCCCCTGGCTACGACGACAATATCAACTCACCCTCCTCGGCGTCGACAGCCTCTACGACCGCCAGCGTGTCTGCCTCGGAGCACTATCTATGGGAGTCGGCCATGAACGCCACGCGCGAGGTCTACGCCATGGGCTTCTTCTTCACCCCCGACGCGGGCGTCGCCCACTCGGCGGCGGGGCTCATGGCGCTGGCCGTGATCCTGCGCTACTACCTGCACCCGGCCGCCTTTTGCCTTTTAGGCACCGAGATTGAGATTCTACAGGGCCTGTACGCCATCCCGATCCTAGGTATCCCCATCGGCCAGCTGCTGCGGCGCATCCTGGGCGGCCACCTGCCGCCGCTCGTGGCAAACGTCGACGGCCCGCGGGTCAGTCATGGCCTGGGGTGGTTCTAGAAAAGGCACCAGGGGCAGATTTTTATTCTTTGGGGGTTGTTTAGAGCGTGGCGTTTTATGTGGCTTGAACATTTTATGATGATGTATACCAAAGTGTGCTTCTTCTTTCTTTCTTCTTTTTTCTTTTGTTTCGTCCACATGCCTTGTGCATACATATTGCTTGGAGACGCGCCTCATGACATGATTCGGAATACTTGAAATAGAATATGCCTGCTGAAACACATTATAAATTTAAATTACTAAATCGATCCCCCATTTGCGTCTCCGTTCACTTTGATAAGTGCAACGGCCTCACGCTACTGCACTACGAGGCACCGGGGGTTGTAGTCAAAGGGGATATCACATCTCGGACCCTATGCCTCGGAAGCCGGAATCTACATCCATCTTTAAAAGTCTTTGATCCATCTCCACAAATACAGCGGGTTACCACGCCACAGGATGTATATTGTATGTGGTACCTCAAGGCCTTGACGTGCTTTACTCGTCAACAATGAACTGTTGACTGTCGACCTGTGTTCAGTTCCGCAGCATGCCCCAGTAGTCCAGCTCCCATGATCAGTGAGTGGCTTAACAATCCGGAGCTTTTTTCCCGGCTCACATCCTATTCCTACGCTAATGGCTGCGTGCCCAACTACGTTGCTACGTAAGGCGCTAGGCGGGGAGTCAGGCCGTCCATGCCTGATTGGCCCTGGCAGTGCAAGTCGAAGGGTCCCTCCCCCCGCCACCAGCGGACCCTGGGGTGGACGATCAATTCCCCTCTCCGAGGAAAGCTATCTGTAACTAAAGGCACTTGCTTGAGCGCGTTGAGCGGGAGGCGAAAGAACAAGCAGATTCTACTCGGTTTATCGGCCATATTGTTCGTTTGGGCTCTCTACTCTGTTGCCTTCCTTCTCCCTCGTGACAATGGTGATGCATAGCAGACGGCAGTCTGAAGAAAGCATGACGTCAGCCTCCTTCTTTGAGCAATAAAGCAGAGCATGCGGTTTGGAATCAACAACCGCAACACCCAACAGCCAGCCGTCTTTAAAAAGAGGAACAAGAGGGTCTCCAATTTACCTTGGTCATCTGAGCAATGCGAGCACTGCATACCCGGTCCAGACTATCATCACAACTCGTCTCGCCAGCACAGAAATGACCGAGCGCGTAGTAGCACAGCAGAACCGTCCGTTGCGCAAACTGCTTCCAGCGGCTGGAAGACCCGACGTCTTAGGGCCCAAAAAGCTCACTCACCCAGTGAAGCCAGCTCACACGACGGCAGCCTGTGATAACTGTCGAAAACACAAGACCAAGGTACGCGACATCATACTGTGCATCTGCTCCTCTTCTTCCTCCCTTTTCGACTCATGCACGAAAGTCTTTTCCTTGTTCCTCAAATACGCTCTGCCTCGCGTACCTCTTCCACCGGAAGCGTTCCTCCCTGCACTTTCCGCCTCTTCCCCCGCTCTTTTCTCAAGCATGATAACATTGCCAAGGCAAACTCTGCCACGTGAACATGCCACTTATTTTCATGACCCATGTCTTAGTGCTCAGGAGAAAGACCGACATGTCGACGATGCGCGCAGCGTCGTTTTTCGTGTCACTACGCGGCCCGGCCCGGCGATACCGAGTCGCAGGCCCTGCGGCGCGGGTACCGGGAACTGCGTGACCGCGCGCGCGAGCACGAGGAGGTGGTGGCGCTACTGCGCAGCCTCCCCGAGCAGGATGCGCAGGGTGTATTCCAGCGCATACGCGCCGGCACGGGGCTCGAAACTATCCTGAGGCAGGTCAGAGCCGGCGATGCGCTGCTGCAAATGGCCGTGCCGCCCGAGACAAGTTTTCGGTACAGCTTCCCGTACCTCGAGCCGGTCTTCTATGAGACAGCGTCGGTGCTAGCCGCCGCGCCGCGGCCACCGCACAACGAGGAGCCAGCACAGTCGCTTGGCGGGGATGGCGGGGATGGCGGCGGTGGCGCACGACAGCCGCTGGCGCGCGTGGAGCAGCAGCGCAGCAAAGACAATGACAGCTCGGCGGTCGCAAACCACAACGCCGAGAACGACGGCGTGTATCTCAGCCCGTTGCATGCAGAGCGTGTGCTGAAGCCGCGACTCACGGGTGTTCAGATTGCGCCGTTGATGCGCGTATGCGATGACGAGCCGCTGATGCGGGATCTGCTGGAAATGTCGCTTCGCTGCGAGTACCAGTCCAAGTCGGCGTTTCACAAGGACTACTTTTTCCAAGATCTAGTGGCGGGCAGGGTGGGAGTTTTGCTCGTCCATGCTGGTGACTCAAATTCTTTCCTCTGCTTCGGTAAGTCGAGTCACGGTTTCACACGAAAAATCTTGATCTCTTCTCAACAGCGTCTGATGTAGGCGTCCCATCACAAGCTGCGGAAGCACGCAGAGTACTAGTACTCCGAGAAGCTGGCGTACCCCTTCTTCGCCGAGGCCAGACATCCGTGGGAGCTGGCTTCGCCGGAGCCACTCATTAAAGGTGCAGGCGAGGATCCTATTTAGCGTGTTTGACAAGATGTCCGGTCTGCACGATGTCGGTCGACCGTACCGCATTCACGGTGCGGCAGTGGCGAAAAATTGGGCATCACGACGTTCTAAACTTTTGCAGGCAGCGAGACAGGGCCTTTACCGCCGGAAACTGTAAGAATGGGAGGCTAATGGTAGTGGTAGTGATGGAGATGGCGCACCAACAAACAAGTCGATAAATGGCCAGTGAGTCGACCGAAAAATGGAAGCATCAACGTGTTGGTTTTTGCACACGAAAGTCGAGGCTGTAATCGATTATCGAAATCGCTGCCTTTGTTTGTCTAGATGCTTGTCTGTTGCATGTAGTCAAAATGCTCCATTAAGATGTGGCAAGCTTGGCCCCTCTGAAACATCGAATGGGGCAGTCGCAGCAATTGCAGCGCGCCAATAGTACACGCACGAAAATGATCGGAAAAAATGATTCGCCGGCTCGCGCGTTGGGGCCGGTAGAACCCGAGCACGACTCGCGACCTCGCAACAGCCCCAGCGCCAAATTATAACGCTCAAGGCCAGACGTCCCCTGTACCAGCTTTGCGCCAGCCCAGCCAACCAGACAGCTCTCCCCCAGGAAAAAAACCTCCACCGAAAAAGCTCCCTTTCAACCACGGCACCTTCTCTACAAACACCTTTGCCGTATCATCGGTGCATCCTCTTTTGCCTTCTTCTCCCTCTCTTTTCGTATTCCCGCATCTCCTTTTCCTCGATCTTTCTCCCCATCCACAATGCAGGCCGTCCCCAGAACCGCCGCTCGCTCGGCCCTCCGCCACGTTTCGAGCCGCTCATACAGCTCTGCCGCGTCCCCCTACTCCAAGACGATTGAGAACCTGCGCATCAACAGCGACACCAAGGTCCTCTTCCAGGGCTTCACCGGAAAGCAGGGAACGTACGTTGTATTTCTATTGAATTGAGGGTTGTCAACGGCTGCTGGCCGGCCCTCGGACATGCCTCCGGCTTCCCCGGCTGTCGACGCTGACGTGTTTAATGTATAGCTTTCACGCCCAGCAGGCCATCGAATATGGTACGAGCCCCGACGCGAGACTCACAATCTGTGCATTGGCACCGATGTCAGCTAGTTGGCATGCTGACGAGAATCTCCACAGGCACCAAGGTTGTTGGAGGTACCAACCCCAAAAAGGCTGGCCAGACTCACCTCGACCTCCCCGTCTTCAAGAACGTCTCTGAGGGTGTAAAGGAGACCGGCGCCACTGCCACAGCTCTCTTTGTCCCGTAAGCGCAACTAATTCAAAAGAGCAATGAAGCGCTGTCTGACTGACCAATATCAGCCCTCCTCTGGCCGCTGCTGGTATCGAGGAGGCTCTCCAGGCCGAGATTCCCCTGGCCGTCTGCATCACCGAGGGCATTCCTCAACATGGTAAATTATCACCGTCACCGAAACCCCGACTGCTGCGAGATACTCGAACCCGACAGCTAACCGATGCGCCCGCCCGCACGCAGACATGGTCCGCATCACCGACATGCTCAAGACGCAGAGCAAGACGCGTCTTGTCGGTCCCAACTGCCCCGGCATCATCGCCCCCGGCCAGTGCAAGATTGGCATTATGCCTGGCTTTATCCACAAGCGCGGCCGCATTGGCATCGTCTCGCGCTCCGGCACCCTCACCTACGAGGCCGTCAACCAGACCACCCAGGCCGGCCTCGGCCAGTCGCTCGTCGTCGGCATTGGCGGCGATCCCTTCTCCGGCACCAACTTCATCGACTGCCTCAGCGTCTTTCTCAAGGACGAGAACACGGACGGCATCATCATGATTGGCGAGATTGGTGGCGCCGCCGAGGAGGAAGCCGCTGAGTTCCTCAAGCAGAACAACACGGTCAATGGCGGCAAGCCCGTCGTCTCCTTCATTGCCGGCATCTCCGCTCCCCCCGGCCGCCGCATGGGTCACGCCGGCGCCATTGTCTCTGGCGGCAAGGGCGGCGCCGACTCCAAGATTGCGGCCCTCGAGGGCGCCGGCGTCATTGTCGAGCGCTCCCCCGCTGGTCTGGGCAAGGCTCTCTACGATGAATTTGTCCGCCGCGATCTCTTGTAATTATAGGCCCGCGGAAAGAGAGATGGAGAGGAAATGTGCCATTTATTTTTAGGTTTTATTTTTGTCAGGACACGAAAGCTGCGACTTGCGTTCCTTGACTTAATATTTCATCAGGGAAGCTTTCGACGGGAAGCTTTCTGGGAGGCTTGTTCTGGGTGGAGAGCTCCTCCATCATGCATGCAGCCAGTGTCATTACTACGTGATAGATTTGGAACAATACAAAACGGGACAGCCGGTGTGCTCTAGAACTTGAAACGTTTCTTCATTAGTCCGCTCGAATATCTGCTCTAGAGTTGCGACTTGCATTCGCGGCTGATGATGCGCTGCGCCGCAAAGAATGGTTGGCCATCAAATTATGCCCCAATCAAAGGCTGTTGCAATAAAACTCGTTTCCCATGGTATGTATAGAAGCATGAAGCGAAAAGCAAATAAAAAAGGATAAAAAAAGGACTCCAAATCAATGCATGAATAACACAATGGAAAGTTGTAAGGGGGGAGCATTACAGTCATTGGGTTCAGAAATGGCTATTGTTCGCCGAGCAGCCGGGCAGTGATGTCGCCCATGTAAGCCTCCTCAAGCTCGTAGTACTGGCCTTGATTCCTCTCGATGCCGACGAAGCGAAAGGCGTCGACGACAGCTTCGACGTCGAAGCCCATTCCGGTAAACTTGTCAACCATGTTCTTGTTGTACCCGTCATATCTACATGTATATTAGCCGGCGGCGCGCGCCTGGGAAAAACTTCATTGTGGGGGGGGTTACACACCTCGCGGCCTCGTCTTTGGGCGCCGCGGCGGCAGCGCTCGCGGCAGCAGCATACTGACTCAAGTCGAGCTGGCGACGAGGAGCCCCGGCATACTTGACGGCCCATTCGTGGGCGACGAGGGCGAAGCGGTCGGGCTGCTCGTTCATCATCTTGGCAACCTCTGCATCCTGTGGATCCTTAGAGTTGGGAAATTCGAGGAGCATGCGAACGGAGAGTAGGGCGGTCTTGATGGTCTGCACGGGAGACCATCCGGTGGTGAGGGTATCGAGACAGATGGCGCCCTTTTGTTTTGTTCTTTCAGTTAGCTCATCACATCATCCCATCACATCATCCCATCACATCCATACAGCTTCAGCCTTGTGTGTAGTAAAAGACTAAGTTGCTCCCAAGCCCCCACATCGAGCGAAGCGAGGACATGGAAAGAATGAAAGGAAGAGAAAAAAAATCATACGGTTTGGGAGGAGACGTTGGGATGCCAAATTTTGGTCTTGAGGCGCATCTTTGGCGGCTTAAACGGGTAGCTATCGGGGATCTCGACATCGACTTCGTAGGTGCCGCCGGCGTAGGGCGTGTCGGGAGGCGCGGGGAAGATGCCGACGAGAGAGCGCAGGGAGACACCGTCGGCCGGCGCAGCAAAGACGCCGGAGGAGTCTCTGTCGGCCTGGATATCGGCGAGCTCCTTGGCGACGCGGCGGTCTCTGCTGCTGGTCATGGTTTGTACGATGCGGGGTGTTGTGTGTGTGTGTGTGTGTAACTATGTTTCGCTCGGCGCTTCGGGTTATTTAAAGAGGCGGGAGAGGGATCGGATCGTTGAGCGAAAGAATAAAGGATACGAGATGGATGCTGACCAGCAAAAGCAGAGAAAAAAAGTCGTTGTGCGAAATGGAACAAGAGACGGAAAGGAAAGAGTTGAGACGTGGTGGTGGTGGTGATGGTGGAGGAATGTGGATGGGCTCGCAAAGTGGAACAACTGGTAAGACGGATTTGGGGGAGACTTACATGAGCGAAAGCGAGAAACCAGGCCACTAGTTAATTCCGCTGCCTGGTGACGTGGGTAAGCTGCGGCGTCTGCGCCTCAGGAAATGCGCCCAACGGGCAGTGCAACGTATATAAAGGACAAGATTGGGCCAAAAAAAAAACTGTGTTTCGCAAAAGGCTTGTCAGATGGGCATCGCATCGTAAAAAGTGTGAGTGGCATTGAAGCCCGAAAAAAAGTCGTTGGGCGCGCCGGAGCGTGCTCTACCCGGTACGAATATACTGAGACGGATCACGACAAGGCAGCGTGTCATGGCAAGGCTAAACCTGCCTAGCTTATCATAACTAGTTTTTCGTTTTATTTCTGGCTGAGTTTTCCGATTAGCTTTGTTGCGTCAAAGTGGTGGGCAGCATGCATCACTCAATAGCCTAGCAAGGCATGCATGTAAAGGTCAAGTATGATGCACCCTTCAATCAGAATCTTTCGCACCTATAAGGTTTGGGAAAAATTATAGAAGCACCACGGGAAGAGAGACAGAGAAATGTATGGGGCTAGCCAAGTACTATTCGACATTCTAGCCACTGTTGGTCGAAAAGTGATGTGGGAGCAATCTGCATTCAGCACATTGCGAGTCTGCCACCTACTTGCCACTGACAGATACAACTCGACGGGGACAATTGCTGCGGCAGCCCTGAAACGATGATTCACCGCTGGCTAGCCCAAAAGAGCACCAGAGCCCGAGTCTATATATTCTTTTTCATCTCTACTTTAACATCATTCTTACCCCCACGAGTCTTGTGGGCGCTACGTGCACCACTTACATGTGGCGTATCATCACAGCTGGTCGGCACAAGAAGATTATTAAAAATCATAGCCTATTGGTATCGTTGTAAACAAAATAAAGCAAGTACTGTTAACCATCCACATAAAAACCAACACTATCCAACCATCAAACTTCTGTGTCAAGTGGCAGCTGACTAGCAGCGCCAGGTATTAGCTTACACCGCAGCTTCTCCTGCCCATTTACTGCTTGTTGGGGGGAACCTCATGCTCCTCTACAGGGGGAGTGTGGGGCTTTTCAATGTCGGCAGTCTTGGCCGCAGCCGCTTCAATGTCGCCGTGCTCAGCCATGCGCATGCGGCCAGTGACAGGATGAGTCTTCCAGGCAGGGGTACCAATGTACGGGATACCCTTGGGGTCCTCAAACATGGCCTCGGTCTCTTCAAGAGTCTTGCCGGCCGTTTCGGGGAAGCCGAAAAAGACGTGGGCAAACGCCGCAACATTAAAGACGGCAAAAACAATGTAGGCCTTCCAGGCAATGTTGGCAAATGCAGGGGGGGTGAAGAGGCCGAGCGCCGTGTTGAACGCCCAGTTTCCAGAAGTGGACAGAGCGACACCCTTGCTGCGAAGACGGAGGGGGAACAGCTCGGGAGGGTAAGTCCAGGATGCGGGACCCCAAGTGGGAGCGAAAGAGGCAACGAAGAGGTACGTTCCGGCAATGAGCGCCTTGGCAGGGGCGCCAGAGACCTTCATGGACAGAACATCTTGCTTGCGTTCGCTTCTCGGGATGATTTCGGCGTGTGTAGCAAGCAGGCCAGCGTTCATAAACATCCAGATGCCCATGAGGGTAGAGCCGATGAGCATGGTCTTGCGACGGCCCCATCTATCAGCCCATAGCAGCGCAGGGACAGTCATGAGGACGTTGATGATGTACTGAATCGACGAGGCGAGCAAGTTTGCGTTTCCAGAGTAGCCGGCCATTTCGAAAATATAGGTAATGTAGTACATCATGACGTTCATGCCGCAAAGCTGTGACCAAATTTGTGTAAACAGACCAATGACGGTTCGGTTGAACATTCTTGGCTTGAAAAGATCGAGATACGTCACATCGGCATGACGGCGCTCAAACTCGCACATATCCTTGATGTCCTGCAATTCGTACGAGACAAAGGGATGGTTCGGGTCGCCCTGACCGTGGACGAGGGTGAGAACGCCGTGGCACTCCTCCCAGCGGTCCTTGCGCGCGAGCCAGCGAGGAGACTCGGGAAGGGGCATCATCATGAAAAAGAGGAAGATGGCGGGGATCATTTGAAGAGCCCAGGGCACACGCCAGTTGGCGGTGGTGTGGTCGTTCCACTCGTTCTTGCCAATCTGGGCGCAGCCGTACGAGATGTAATACATGATAAGGATGCCCCAAGTAATGGCCCATTGCTGGAAACCAATGAAGCGGCCACGCTTGGAGGGAGGTGATATCTCGGCAATATAGACTGGGACTTGAGCAGACTCGATACCGACAGAGAGACCGTTGATGATACGGCCGACAATGAGCATGCCCTTGTTCTGAGCTGCAGAGCAAAGAATAGAGCCAATTACCCTGATTAGGTGTTAGATGCAATATTGTCACTCGATCAGTTGAGGGCTTGCGCTTACCAAATGACGGCACCAATCATGATGGACTTTTTACGGCCCAAGCGATCCGAAAGAATACCAGAAATGAGGGCACCGAGCCAAGAGCCAGCGGCCATCGAGGCCACGATGCCGCCCTGGGTGAGTGGCCTGGGTCCGCTGCATTCTTCCTGCGTAAAAGGAGGGCCTTTGGGACCGTCGTTGAAGTAACAGTTGTATGACTGCTCGCCGAGCTGGGCCGACATGGACGAGATATCGAAGCCAAACAGGGCGCCTCCGACGACGGAGACGCCTGCAATGACGTACAGATTGCCGATGGGCATGGTCGAGGGGGAGAGCCGAGCTCTATTTGGAGATGTTTGGTGGTTGTAAGGTGTAATTGGATAGAAAAAGGTTACTTGCGCCTAGGATTGAAGTTGTCGCCGTCCGTCAACGAGTCAACAACATGCAGGAAAAGAGGAACCGAGGCGAGAGGTAGTAGTAGGGGCGGGAGTGGGAAGCGCTGCTCTTTATAGGAGTACGAAGATAAAAAAGAAAAAGAGATGGCGGCAGGGATCAGCACGAAAAAGGTGAGAAGCTGGATGCTAGGATGCTAGGATGCTCACGCGCACCATATTGGGGAGGGGGGGCGTTTCCCATGGGGTATAAGCAGGAGTAATACAAGCAGCAGGAAGGTTAGTTGGCTGCGAGCTTCCAGTTGGAGAAGACGCGCGCGGGCAGGAGCAGGGGACCCAGAACGGCCGAGCCTAGTGTAGGCTTTAAGCCGACTTTGGGGGAATAGCAACATCTAGGCGAGAAGATGGTGTGTGACAGAGCTTTTTAGTGTATTGTGGAGGTGATGATGATGGTGGTGGGCGTCTGTGGTAACTATCCGTACCGTAATAATAAGCCAGCCAGCGCATGCAGTGGTCCCTCAAAGAAGAAAAGCCAAACACAAGGAAAACAATACCTCGATATAGTTTTACCTTGGCCGTCATACTATCAAATATGGCTAACATTCTGCCATGGCTTATTTTTCAGAGGGCAAAAATGCTTTTCTCCTTGTATGTAATCACTGAGCTATCCCCCGCCCCCCACCCCCAAATGTTCAAATCTCCCCGCGCAGCCTTTTTTTTTTTTTGCGACTCCACCTGGATTTCCGCATCCAACTCTTCACATTTACACCATGCCAGTTTTCGAAAGCCTCGTGCTGCATCTTCTCTTGTGCAGAACGCGAAGTTGCGTCACTCTTGCACGCATATAGTATGGTTGAAGAATTTACGATGCTAACGAGTCCGTCTCTCAGGCAAAGTTAACGAATGCCATGAGGCTGAGTGTCAGACGCCGCTGTGTAAACAGGCTCCTAACCCCTCTTCTCATGCGACACCCGTGTACGACAGCCGCACCCGTATTCTACTGCGTACCGTACCTAAACTGCAAGTCTGTCCGTGACACCCACAGGCTAGCGGCCGCTGAGCTGATGGCAAAGTCGCCAGCTTGGGGGCTAACCACGAGTTATCCAACTCGCGGCGACCGAAGCAGGGGGGCGTGGCAAGCCACGAAAGGGAGGGAGGGGGTAAAGCGAAGGGATCGACCAAGCCCGAAAAGCTCACGACGTGGAGTGCATGACGCCGAGAATTAGGCCGTCCAGCAGCCATGTCGAGAAGAGGCACCAAAGCCGGCGCATTTCGAGATTTTGCGTCAACGTCAGAGGCGCTCTCCATGGCTGCCGACGACCTTGTTGCTACAATGAAAGCGCTGAAGTGACAACTTTTCACTAGCTGCCCATTTATCCATGTGGTGTCTGGCCTGAATGCACCATAAGTGTCTCTGCTGGAACAAGGGACTCCTTTGTCTAGTTGCCTCGCTGTTGCTGATCATCTGTTGATTGTCACTGCGGGGGAGGATACTTGCCCCAGAAACGTGGTCTGGATGGTTCCCCAAGCGGCTTAAATGAGAAGGGCGTTCGCACCAACCCAGAGATTTGGGATTTCTCGATACAAGCAAACCTATTCTCAGCCTCCTCATTTCACATTTCGCTTCGATAGTTTTGCGCGCTTGGCTTGCCAGGCTTTTTTTGCTTTCCTGCCTCGATGCTTTACATCCGACCAAAAAAAAAGCCCACATCGCCATCTCTCTCCGCCATGGCTTACGCCACGCACGCCAATCAATGTGCTTTGGAAGGCCGCTCTTCTCGCAGCTCGGCCCTACGCCAGCGGGCCGCCTTGGCAACTGTCTTCGGCTCCGGTTGGGCAACACCCGAGCGGGGATGCTGTTGGGGACTGCAAACTGTGCCAGCAGAGCAAAGCAACAGAGGAAGCAAATCTCCAAGAAATACATGTTCCGCACGCAACCATCTCCAACCAATCAGCTAGGAGGAGGGCATGTTGGCCAGTCACGGGGCGCTGGTTCCATCAGTTTTGGGGGCTTCAGGCAAGGCTACGGCTATGTTGCCAACTGCGGACTGCAAGTAAAACTAACTTTTTCTTCCCCAGGATATACACGAGGCGAAATGCCTTGCTCTACCGTCGCCTTGATGCAACACGAATACGGCGACTTCCGGTATACTGCTGCGCCCTTGCTATGCCTGTCTATTTATGAAGCATACAAGCACGAATATTGAGAGACTATTTCTCCTCCAGCTGCCGTACACTCCCTTCACCACGGCCAGCGCCATTATTTCCCAGACAGCCTTGTTAGCATCGGTCTGGGCCCGCTAATTAGTGTAATAATTTGACCAGTGTGCCGCTCGACATTTGCTGCGACGACTGACAACACGCTCGCGGAGTCTAGCACCAACAAAGCCACACCGCACCCGGCCAGCCGTTGACAGCCAGTGACGATCCCAACCCGCCACATCTCCACAGAAGGTCCGATGGGTGCAACTTTGCTCCGAGCTGTTGCCCTGCACCCTGCAAGCCTTGGAATTATCCGCACCAAACACATGGCAGACGCTGGTCATCGCATGACCTGGCACACCAGGCTACTGCACTCTAATAGGTACCTATGGATGGCCCACTCGTGGCAGCACTTGACTGTCAGCAAAGTTGGTAGCTTGCTTTGCTTGCTTGGGGCGACGATGTGTACGGCGGCCGAGGCTGGGCCCATCAAGCCACTGGAAATAAATGTCAATGACACCGGACAGGACTTGGCAGAAATGAGTCGCCGACTAAAACCATAGGAACGACGGTCGCGGTACTTTTTTTTCTAAACCGATTCTTGTCCCAAGGCCCCCAACAGCAGCCTCGTTTATCTTGAAGCCATGGCTCAATTGGCCAATGGGTTGCAGACCGGGCGATGCATATCAACCTTCACGAGCAATTTCGGGACCGTTGGCCTCTAGTAGTTCTAGGCAATTCGTAGCATCCATCAGCCAGTTGCCAGCTTTGCCGGCCAACAGAAGTTGTGGCTTCCGACCTGCTTCCGACCACCTTGCTCTCAGTGGCGCTAGCAAGAGTGCGGGGGCAACGGAGCAACTTCCGCCTCGAGCATTTGCCTGGCTCACAAAGTCGAGACCCAAGGAAACGTTGTATTGTACTAATAAACAAGGGGCATTGACTAGTGGAGTCGATAGAGGCGAATAACCTTGTTGCTCTGTACACGCTGCGACATGCCGTCCCGACGGGTTTGAGAAAGAGAGCTCGAATTGAAGCAACGGCTCGACCGCTCCGGGGGCATGCACTAATAAGACTAAAGCTTGAAAATATGCTGAATCGTTCGAGAGCATGGCAACCACACTGTTCAGCTCCAATCCTTAAGAAAGCGGCTGTCATTTCCCCCACTCTTCACCTGCTCGGTGTTAATGTCATATGGCTTTAGATCAACGATGGCAGTAACACCAATGCTACTCTGACAGCAGCGCGCTGCCGTCGCAACATGTACAAGCGCCGCCGCGGCTCACCCTCTTTTGGACATGCACTGCGTCCTTGGCCAGCTGCCCTGATTCGAGGGTCCATGGTGGGCGGCACGCAAGGATAACAGATGTGCGGCTTCTTGACGTACATCTGTCGCGCCTTACTGCGGTCCTGCTTCAGCAGTCTTCCGCCTGTTGAGGCCTGAAAAGTACCAGATATTGCAAATTACACAATCGGTTGTGTGGTAGCATTAGCTCCAGATTACCTTGTCGAACTTTCCAGGTAGTTCGTGACGCAGAAAGATGACGTTTGCGAGAGTTGACAAGAGAGAAGTGATGCCACGCCCAATTGCCACTACGGAAAGCAAACAATGCCAACTTACAAAGACCTGAAAGTTTTTATAAAATACATTGCTCTAATCTAAGTGACTTTAGCCTTGCCATGACATGTTCCATCATCTAGCCACCCAAACGCAGTAAACGCCCTACCCATAAAAAGACCCCAACAACTCGTTATGAACAAGATCAAAGCGACGCTTCCTTGTGAATCTCGATACCGGGCGGTGCGCCCGTCAGAGCCTTGCATTGAGCATAGATGACAAACTGGCCAGAGACCAGACCGCAGGTCATGACGACACGAGGCGCCAGACCACTGGTGAGCAGCCTCACGGGCCCAAACTCGCGGGCTAGCTGAAACATGCGGCTGGTGGCTCCCTGCTTGGGATCGCCGGCGCCCTTGTTGATGGCGGAGAGCAGGGTGTCGGCCGGGTGGGACAGAACGGCGGCGGCGACACCGGCGGCGATGCCCGAGGTGAGCTCGATGCCCGTGCTTTGCAGCTGGGTGAGGGCGGCCTTGCGCTCG
Source organism: Beauveria varroae (assembly GCA_030780425.1). Classification (NCBI taxonomy): domain Eukaryota; kingdom Fungi; phylum Ascomycota; class Sordariomycetes; order Hypocreales; family Cordycipitaceae; genus Beauveria; species Beauveria varroae. The sequence continues at coordinate 29,889 of JAPFUP010000121.1, forward strand.
GTGCCAATGGCACGGTAAATGACCTCGTTGACGGCCTCGTGCACGGTGAACTGGCCGACGGCGTAGGGCACCTGCTTGAAGAGCAGCGGGACAAAGCCCGAGTAGAAGCCGCGGAAGCCTTCCTCGCGGGCCATGCGCATGAAGCCCGAGGTCAGGCCGTTGGCGTAGCCGCGCTGCGAGACGAGGCGGATGCGGGTGGCCTCGAGCGGGCAGAGGGCGATATCGGCAAAGAACTCGGCGGTGGCGCTGGCGCCGAGGTAGACGGCGGTGCGGTGGGGGACGGCGCGTTCGGGCCCGCCGGCGAGATCAATGTACTTTTTCTTGAAGAACTCGTAGCCGGCGAATTTCCCGCCGCCTTGCACGAGGTAGCCGACGGCGGTGGGGCCGAAGCCGGTGAGGAGGGCCGAGGCGCCCTCCTTGGCGACAATGGTGCGGCCGGCGCGAATCATGTTGTAGCCCTTGAGGGAGTCGTCGACCTGGATGCGCGTCTTGACGACGTCGATGGGCGTGGCGGCCTATTGGCGGGGGCCAGAGATTGCTGGTTAGCTACCAGTTTGGGGGGAGGGGGGGGGTCCGGGAGAGAACGTTGGGGGGGAAACACGCACGCCATGGGTCAAGGTCGCGGCCAGCGCGCCGGCACTGAAGAATTTCAGATAGTCGGGGAGGGTAAAGTTGGGCGTCTTGTCCTGCTTGGCAGCCATGATGGTAGAATGCGGCGGTGTTGTAGAGGCGCGGATGAGAGGTGAAAAGAAGCGGCTGGTGGGACGAGATGGGCCGACGCGAGGGGTGGTACGCCTGCGATGCGTTCAATTGAGGGTGGAATATGAGGTTATAGACGAGTGATGGGCAGAGGAAAGATATTTAAAGCGAAGCTAGTGAAAAGTGCAACAATGATGGCTGGCTAGGGTTGCTGATAAGCAGAAGAAATTTGCGCGAACGGCGACGGCTACGAGGTCGACCAAGCACAAGCTATCTAACGATGATGACGTCGTTCCGATGATCCCGAAAGCGGCCAAGACCGGGGGTTCCGCTTGGCAGCGATCTCGTCAGGGATGGCATTGGGCAGCGGAAGATATTGTTCTGGAGGGGGTTTTCTTCTTCTCTTTTTCTCAAGATTTCTTTTTGAAGGTTTGCTAAGAGGGCAATTCTTAAAATATTTACGAAATATCTTGTTTTGAGGTCAATCGAGTATGCAAGATTATGGCAGCCTTTGAATGACGGCGACAAAAGAAACTCCGTAGTCCGGAGTAGGCGACCTCTATTTAGCGGACCATGCCCCTACTTGGCGGTCCCTTTAGCGGAATGGAAGGCCTCTGGGAAGGATGCTTCAAATTGAAACGCCAAAAACAGACGCTCGAACGAATACAAGCTCTGGCATGATGATTCCGTATCTGAATGACAGAAATCGAACAATATGCTATTGTTTTTATTAATCAAGCAAAAAGCTCATGTAATCCTGATGACGGTGTAAAATGCTCCAAGATATGCTTGTGAGTCGGAACGGCAGGCTCCGGGCCGAAAGACTGATTGAGGCCGCGGACGGCGATTACAGCGGCCGCGGATTTTATCCTGCATAATAATGCCGTAGTAGAATGCCGCAGCAGAATGCCGTAGCGTAACGGCATAGCAATGGTATACGGTACCGTGATGACGCAAGCTTCAGTGTGCCACAGTTTTAGAATTCTGGCATCGAACCTTTCAATCGCCAACGGCTTTTGGACCGCGAGACGTCCACAGCTGTCTGCACGGCCATTCCCTTGCTTCAACCGCTTCGCAATCTCAATGTCCGATTTAGCCCCAACTATGTATCCGTATTCTCGATAGCCGATCGCATGCGCCTGTAATTGCTTTTTTTCTCACTTACAGAATATGCTCCGAAATGACAGACAACAGACAGAAGCAAAATTTGTCCGCCGTGCTGCTTTGACCCTTTTGAGCCCCAATAACACTGTTGTGCGTTGATGCGTTTGCAGCGTTTCAAAACAAGCATGGAAATGGAATCTTCTGCATAAAGAAAACGTGATTCAGCATAATCGACACAAAAAATACACGTGTACGACGTAGTATTTACGTGGTGTCATTCACTTTTGCCTGTCGTGGCAGGCCCCTTTTCGACCGTGACCGTGACCAACAGCCGCACAACCGTATCACCAGCTGCCGGCTACGACTTCGTCCCGCGTCCCGCAAACAACATCTCCCAAGCATCACCATCGCGATCCAGCATCCGTGCCATCTAATCGGGCTACTATTTGCCCATATAATTTTCAGCAGACATCCGTTTCTTTTTCCCTGCTCTTCAATACAAGCGCTACAATGCGTCTCTCGACACATCGTCTGCCTCTACATCCACATCGTCTCAACCAGCTAGCCGCCCGCAAAATCGTCTGCCTCTACATCCACATCGTCTCAACCAGCTAGCCGCCCGCAATCATCGCGTATAACTTTGACCAGCACTCAGCGTCTCACAGCCAGCTCACACGTCGTATAGTGATCAAGTGCAATGGCGCACCTCACCCGCATCCACCAGTCATGGTCGCGTTGTACCAACTGTCTGACGTTTCACATGGCCTCACCGACAGCGCTTCTCCCTTCGTTTATTTCGGTCGCCACCCGTCTTTTTTGAAACTTCCTCGCACACAAGGCAAATGATTCGCTGCCAACTCTCTCCAGAGTACGAATGTGGTGTTCTACTGTGCTGCAAGCCAATACGAGCAGCATGTTACGCGAACCATTGCGCCTTGCTATAAAAGAGAACCGCAGCACCCCAACCCTCCAAGCCAGTTCAAATTTATCATCATAATTTCCAGTCATCATGGAGTATCTATATACTGACAATCGATTCGAGTGCGCATTCTACAAGCGCGGACAGGGCAACTGTATCCGCGGGGCCACTTGCAAATACATTCATGCTGAGCACACAGAAGGCCTTGCCAACATCGGCGCCAGTCTTGTGCCAGTGCTCCATCGCTACACACCTTCCAACGTCTATTGGCCCAGCAATTATTGGCCCAACAACACTTGGCCCAACAATACTTGGTCCAACAATACTTGGTCCAACAACACTTGGTCCGCAGACTACCCCCAATCTCTGCCCGTTGCCTGGTCCCGGAGCAATGCTCATGTGACCCCGAAATTCACTGAAGCAGAGGAACTAACGTCCCAGGAAGAGGTAGTCAACAGTCGAGCTAATCTTGAAACAGCAGAACATAATCATACTGACATCTATATTAGATCGCTGCTCCTGAGGTGGCCTGGATCCGCCACCTCAAAGGTGTCTACGTCACCTTTGGCGAGGGAGCTACGGTTGCCGCTGTTGCCCTGCCCTGGGATACTGTGGCAGTCCGCCTCTCTAAGCTGCCCCAAGACTCTACTGCTTCAACAGTATCAGAGCTTATTCAAACCTATCTTGGGGCCCGGGTCATCGAGGCAAACATTCAATTGCTGTCTGCGTACGGGGGTCACGTTGCGGCAGACGTCACCTTGGATGACCCAAAAATTGCAGCTGACCTCATCAATGCTGTGAGGGAGGATGAGAGCACCGAATTTGACGCAGATCGCGTCGTCCCGGTGAACCATAGAGCCGCTAGGTTCAACACCATTAGCAGAAACAAGGTGAGCTGCTCCTGGCATAAGCCGAGCCGGACCGTCACGCTCAGCTTTGCGTCTGAACGCCTGGCCGACGAAGCCCGAGAAAAGTTCCTCTCAGGCGACTACCAAGTCTCTAAAACCAGAGTCATACCATTACGCCCGTATAGTGATGGTCACAAGACCGACACTGTATGGAAGTTCAAGATTAACAACGTGCCTGCATCTGCGAATCGCAACGACATCATCGAGGGGATTGACGAACCATCCCGGCCACTCAACGTACATATGAGCTGGGCTTCTTACAGCAACCCTCTGGAAGCGTCAGTAGATCAAATCATGAGGAACCTGTCAACGCTCGGACCAATGGACCCCTTCGTCACCACCGGGTCCTCGAGTCAAAGTCGGCGTTCTAAGATGACTGTTCGATTCGTGGACATTGAACATGCAATAGCGGCTGTTCAAGAATTCAATGGGCAGCCGCTTCCGTTCTTCTCCCAGGGGAAGCTTACTGTGCAGCAGCTCTCTACCATTCGGATGTGCATCCCCAATCATGTATTCACGGCAGCATCCCAAGATATCGAAGCTCTCTACATCGCTTTGAAGAAGGATCACGTGTTTACTACCATCTCAAAGGAGAAAAAGCCTTTTAAACGTGTCAAGTTTGAAGGCCAGATGCATGAAAAGGTGGTCAAAGCTCAAGCCGCCTTCGAAACTGTGACCGGGGGAGAACTGCTATCCGAAGATGGCGCGCCGCTGTGGTCGGCCTCACTTGCTACCAAGGCCTGGGCCTACCATGAGATGCGGAAAATCGAGCATCAGTTGGGGGTCTTGGTTTTGTGTGACAAACAAAAGCGAACCCTAAGGCTGCTCGGACGCCGAGAAATGTTTGGATCAGCACGGGAACAGATTGCCAAATTGTGCAATGGAGATCCACGCTGCGAGTTCTCCATCCCCATTGATCATCATGATGGAGATGCGCTTCGATGGCTCCTTGCTGGTGGCTATCAAGATCTGGGCAGAACTGTTGGCATCGACAAGGTCGCGCTGGACGTTGCTTCGCAGCCGCGCCGCTTGATCATTAGCGGTACTATTCACGATCTGCAGATTGCGCGGCATTATTGGGACCACCGCTACAAGAACCCGGACCCGACGTGGAGCATAAATCCTGACCAGTGCAACCTCTGTGGCCTTGACGCAGAGTATCCTGTCCGCACGAACTGCGGCCATCTGTACTGCACCACCTGCTTCGAAGACATGTGCTTCTCCGGCGCGGGGACTCCTGTGCCGGAGCCAGCCATTCGCTGTTATGGCGACGGAGGTAAATGCATGAAACTGCTGACCATGACCAACATTCAGGAGAATGTTTCTTCGTTTGCCCTGGAGCTCATTTTTGAACGCATGTTCAAGACGTTTGTGAGCCAGAACCCGGAGCAATACCGCCTGTGTCCGACACACACCTGCGAGCAGGTCTACAGCGTCAAGATGACGCCAGCGGGCGTCAAACCGACGGATGAGTTTGAATTCAACTGTCCGCAGTGCAACTTGGCACTTTGCTCAACGTGCCATGTGTCGCACGAAACGATACATTGTCCTCTGAGAGAAATCGAAGAGAATGAAGAATTATAGTATGTCCATATTCCCCCTTGCTTTTTTTGCTGCAAAAGAACTCGAAAATGTGGGATATAAGGAGTATGGGCCCTGCTATGCGTCATCTTATCAATATAAATGTCCACTTATCGAAAGTGACTGCGTTACTGTGACTGTGTGACTGTGACTGTATGTGAGTGCCATTCAGTGGATTGTGTGAGATGGTACGCAGTGAGCTTAGATTTAAGCTTCTACTCGTTGCATTACGTAGTGAAGATGATTATTATTAAGATATTCCTTTCTCTTTTCTTCTTATTATTATTCTAATTACTCCTATTTTAGAAAGATAATTTAGGATTTCTTAAGAATATAATTAGATGAACTGTGGGTAATAAGCATAGGCAGTGCTAATAACATCTAGGTGGCGACTACTACAATATTCCCTTTCATTGATACCGCTTTTTCTTATCGCTATAGTCTAGGTATATTCTAATACTACCGTAAACCTCTTTACATTACATGCGACCTGTATATACTGTGATGTTATATGTGCGCATGTGTGGCTGCTTACTATTAGGGTAAAAGGTTTCGGCCAAAACTAGTCTGACCATGGCCACCCTTAATCGCATTTTGCCCGTTTTGGCACACCGGTGATGGTGTTTAGGCGTCGCTCCTCATTGCTGCGTCCATTGACAAAGTCGGGATATCCAAGTGTCAGCTCAATACCGCCGAAGAGAATACGGTCAACAGCCTCGACGCCGAGCATGAAGCTGTCAGTAAGTGGTCAGTAGAATTTCGAGATGAGAGGACAGTAAGTGATGTACCTGTGGTCCTGGTTGCCAACTTCATATTTCCACGAACCAAAGCGGCCACGAGAAAAGATGTCCTTGTCCTGTAGATACGGCAAGATCTTGTCTAGCGTATCATTACGGTCTAGGTGTGGCGTAGGATATCCATGGTCGAAACGACGGATATAAGTGCTCACAATCTCGTCGTCAGGAGTCAGAAGCTCAGTATTGATCAGGCCTTGAATACAGTCCGCCAAGAGTGTCTCATGGACAACGGGCTTGTACGATGACTCAGAAACCTCAAGCATAAGAGACCAGTATGGACCAGGCTGAGCAGCTGATGACTTTGGCTTCTGACCGTTGGCAAGCTGCTTGGTAGAAAGCTTGACATTCTCTTGGGGTTGATTGTTGGGTGAGTAATTGGAGAAGATTGTAGCGCGGTAAAATGGACAATTATCCTCGGCAAAGTATAGCTATGCGACTTGGTAAGCTGTATTCGTGAGTGAACAGAGCAACGCTTTCACTTACCCAGCACTTGTCCCCAATACGCTCAGGGCGTTTTCCACGGATGCCAACGCCGATGACGTTGGTAGAGGAATAGAAGAGAGACCTAGAAATCTCTTGGAGCTTGGTGTCGTTCATGGACTCGGCTAGATGGTCTACAGCCATAGTGGAGATTAAAGAGCCGTATTTGACAATAGTTCCTACCGGAATCAGTAAGTATAGCAAACTATTATAGCTTGTTGGACGTACCATCTTTCAGATGAACCCTTTTGGCGTCGGCGTCGACCTTGGTGACTGTGGCATGCTCGCCAAAGCTGGTTCTGCTCTTCTCGAGCGTATCGGCCACAGCAATCCAGATACCACCTGTACCACCTCGTGCCGGAAACCGAAAGGTTGCGTTTGGCCCCCAAGGTCCGGCCACTTTGTTCTGGACAGCGTTGGAGGTGAGAAGCTTCAAGTTAGGGGCGGCGACACGTTCTCCAAGCCAGGTGGCGTTCATCTAGAGAATATTAAGAATAGTCAAATAAATCAAGAAATAAACACAACTATACCTTTGTGGTAGGTATAGCCCACACCTTGAAGTTATAAGGACGCATGAAAATCTCGGTAAGATATTCACCTAGGTTCCTCACATTCCACTCATCAAAGTTCTTGGGTTTGTCAGCTGGATCACGGCCACGAGCTTGTAGCGAAGCCTCAATCAGGCCCTCTAGACATTTAGATTGCTCTTCGGGAGACAGCGCAGCGATGCTGTTCTGGAACGGGTAGGCAACCCAAGTACCCTTGTAACGGCAGTAGGAGACGCGCCGGTGTGTGTACCAGTCGTCAGGCTTTGGCAGCGCCTCATCAAGACAGTCGTCAAAGTACTTGTAATGGGAGAAAATCACGTGGCCGCCGACGTCAAACAGCTATATGTAATGTGAGTCCTGATGTGATGGCAGAACCGTGGGCTGAAGCTGGCAGATGGACGTACAAAGCCCTCGGGGGTGATGTCGGTGGATGCGAGACCACCAGGTGTCTCATTCGAGTCCAGAATAAGCCACGAGGCAGTGTTCTAGGGTGACTAGTATTAACAAGGAGCATGAAAATCGCTTACGTCGAGTTCGAGCATACCAATTGTTGCAGACGCTTAGCAGCACCCAGCCCTGTCGGCCCAGCGCCAATGACGAGCACGTCAACTTCACTTTGCAAAGAAGTTAGCAAAGGACAAGGTAATTGAAAGCGCACGCACATTTGTGAGCTGCCCATTTTCAAGGTAAAGGGACGCAAAGAAATGCGTGATTGAGAGCACAGAGGACAGCGCGATGCGATTGAGGAGAAAAGTTGGGAATGCAATCCACCAGGTTGAACGGGGACTTGAGATGCAGGGGCGTTGGGACTAATTTAAAACATTGGCTGGGCATTGAAGATCAGCCTAATTAACTTGGTTCAACCGGCCGGATCCTAATCCCGTCCTCTCCTCACCGCCAGCCACTATTATACTGGTAATATAGCTTCGCAGCCCCGCCGGCGAAGAGATTGTCGTATCGTAGCTGGGCGATGCATTGTGGCGTGGCTTTTTTCGTTACACATACTGTAATACATGGAGTAGCTCAGCGAATCGTCGACGCTCTCTTCAATTTCGAGAATCTCAATTGATAACAGAAGGGAGCTAGTCGCCAAGTTGCCATTACCTCCCAAGCAAACCTGCGGCCCGCCCCGCCTCAACCACAGTGGCTACCCCAATGTCCATGAATACGCTCGCTATTACTGGCCAGCTTGCATCTGATTTAATTAGCGTGTCAGCGGCCGTCTGGTCATGTTGGTGGTTCTGTCACAGAAATGCAGCTCCAGCTCAGCCACAGAACAAGCACAGCAGAGGTTGCTCCTACTGAAACAACGATAACTTTGGTTCGGGATCTTGACTCAAGCCGTCCACTTTCTTCCACTTTCCTCCTTGCCTGCAGTTCAGTCGTTTTCGTCGACGTTTTCATCCACGTTAGCCACAGCAGCATGTCGCGCATTAGAGCCACAGTTATTACCGTCCTCGATCCGAACAAGAAAAATGATCAGCGCGCCCGGCAATGCCATGCCGGCTGCAATGAACAGCGGCAATCCGAGCCACTTCTCGCCCCATCGCAGGCCTAGTCTAAAGCTCGAGGCTACGATTGGCCCAGAGACAATGAAACCCAAGGCTTGTAGCAGCTCCATGACGGAAAAGAGCATGCCTGTGCCAGCCTCTTTTGCAGAGTAGAGAATTAGACTGCGCATCGCTGGCTCCAGACAAAAACTAAAAGCGGACAGTACCATGGCCACCACGAATATTGGCACTGTCTTTGCCCACCCAGTCATCCACGACGAGAGCATGACCAGAGCGATACTAATGCGCGCAATCCATGTGTCGTGCCGAATAGGCGGTATTCCGACTCGGAGCGAAAGCTGGTTTGCGAGTGGCAGAACGCACAGGAAGATGCCCAGCATCACGAGGCTCCGAACAGAAACGATGACCTCAGCCTGCAAACAAAAATCAGAAAAATAAAGATTACGCGAGATGGAGCCGGGAGACTTCTGTAGATGCGACGTACCTCTCCCCAGGATAGACCATAACGCTTTGTGGCGTACAGGGCGTATATAGATGCAGCCATCGTTTTACCTACATGTGCGAAAAATATACCCACGAGGAGTAGACGCAGTTTTCTGTTGGCGCGGGCAAGTGCGGTAAAGGACACCAGGGACTGCTGAATAAGCCCACTGACTCTTGAACGAATCGCCGATATGACTGACTGGGCCGATTTTGTATGGCCAGCTGATTCGGACCGCTGCGTTGTACCAGTAAGGGTCTCTGGCAAAGCAATTGTCGTCAGAAGACCCAGAAGCTGAACAGCCATGGAAACAGCAAATGTGAGCCATACTCCATGAGGGAGGGTAGCATATGTAATCGGCCCGCTAATGAGAACTGCGACAAGGCGCGATGTTGTCAAAAGCAAAAATGTCATAGATCTATCCGAGACAAGTTATGTGAGCTGGTCGCAATGGCTAAACCCAAAGACAGCAGACACCCAGGTGGTGCATACCTCTGTGGTATAGACACGACGTCATTTGCCATGGCGTATAAAATGGTCAAGCCAACCGCCGAACCACCACCGACAATTGACGTGAGAGGCACTGCCCAGAGCATTCGTGGTGAGAGAAGGGCGGTAAATCGGCCTGCCAGCCAGGGTCATGTTTTCGCCATGTTAGCTAGCGCGTGATCTTCGTTGAAGAAGACATACAAATGAACATTGCGGCCATGTTATACAGGATAGAGCCTAGAGCGGAGAGCATAACGATGGGCTTGCGACCATAGACATCAGCGGCTACCCCATAGGGGATAGTCGAGAGCAAGGTCGGGATCAGCCCGAATGTGGTTTCCAAGCTCAATACCAAGGATAACTCGGCTTGCACTTCTATACCTTTGCACCGCAGATCGTCGACGGAATTTGTAACGTTGCGATACACATTATGGCAAATGTTGCTTTCCATACTTTGGCTCAAAGCGGTGTGAAAGATGCCAGGATAGAGAGCCGAGAGGAACATGGAGGTGTACCCCAAAGTCAGAACGGCAATCTTGTGTGACGGCTTGTTCGGTGACACCGCTCCACAGTGACTCGCAGTGCTTGCGTGACTGATGAGCGGCTCTCGTTCTCGACTATGACTGTGCGTGGAAGACATAGTTTGTCGCATTGAAATCAGAGTTGAGGAAGAAGGCTATATGGTGGAGAGGAGAGAAATGTGCAGAGCAGTTTGCCAGCAGCTTGTCAGCAATTTAGTAAAATGGTTTGGCTCTCTTACGGGGCCACACAAATCAGAAATAAACATAATCCAATCAGTCAGGTGTCGTGAATTATAACAGGAAATACTACAACAGATACGCTTACTTCAGGTCTCCGTACATTGCGCTCCTGGATGGTCACAATCGGGTTTCTTTCTATCCGATTCTACTCGATTAACGATTCAAACTCCCTTTTCTACTGTATTCTGTATCAAATTCATAGGCCATACTTGTCGCTCCCATGTTCAGAGGTCAAGCAATTGTAGTGTAATGGTGTATTTGTTTTCTACACGAAAAGGCTGGCCAACGGCTATCCGGCCATCCACCTCCTGTTACCCAGCCTAGACTAGTCTAACACACGCATTATGCGAAGCCTTGATACTGGTATCTTGAACGCGGTAGTTTTGGTCTAGTGCCGTATCCGCACAATGCATGGTATGATTGAGATGCGAGATGAATTCTGGCACAAGCTTGTTCCTTGTCAGAGCGTAATGCATCAGCTCCCAGTCATATAGACAATGTACGACATGCAGCCGGTGTTCCGACCAAACATAAGGTGTGTGCATTAGAACGTCAATGTCCTGGGGCAGCTCTTTTGTGAATCCAGAATCCGCGTACCACTTCAAGGCCCCCTGCTCCTTTGACATTGCCCAATACCGGTTGTAGACTTCCTCGTGGAAACAATCGGCTGGCTGCCATGCGTAGTTGATGGCATCGAATCTACAGCGCAGAGCGAGCGCTTCCTCGGCCGTTGCTCCACAGTGGTTAGTCGAGATATTGAACCCGTCTGTCGAGTGCTGCGGTCGCCAACTCAATGCCTCTACCACGAGAGTTGCTACGGCCAACCCAACGATGATGACCACAACAGCCACGCCAGCAATGTATTTCGGACTGAGACGCGATGCAAGACGTAAGAATCGGTAATTAGCGGGTTTGTATTGGGGTGCCTTTTCAGCAAGAGCAAGTTCGACTGTGTCCTGTGAAAGAAGCGTTTGTGTATCGCTTTCCTCCGAGGTTCTTGAAGAGGACATTGTGGGAAAGAGACGCTGCAATGGTTGTGCGAAGACAACGGCCCGTCCTCGTAAGTAATTGTATATAGCGAGAGAAAGACGAGTCGCGGGAGAAACAGTAGTGGGGAGTAGTCAAGTACCAGTCTCAGCTGCTTGGTGTCCGAGAAGATGGATACTGGAAACACGACTTGCGCGACTGCGTCCCTGACGTATGCATACTTCCAACTGAAAATCTAGCTGCGGAAGAATGGAGCTTATTGGGGTTTCGTTCAGTCCCCATCTATTCACAAACGTAAGTACGGCTTACTTAGGGTGGTTCTCCCACCAGGGGTTAGGACTCGAAGTTCCAGCTGACCCATCCCGTGATGGGCCAGAAAGATCGTTCAATAGATCAATTATCAATACCCCACACATACAGCAGATTTTAAGCAGTCAGTCATAATTAGTTGCTCAAAGTGGCTCTCTTGGCAATTTGGCAGCTCATCGCATCTGTGCTGGTGTTGATCAGGATATCATGATGGAGGGGGCCGAAAAACATAGCCACTTTTGAGCTCATCGTAGAACGTGACTATAGAGTCATTTTATACTAATAGAGTAATAGATCTAATATATAAAACATTTATCTAATATACATTAAATCAAGAAATTCTTAGTACCTAGTTTAATCTTCTACCTTAAAGCCTATTATTATTTATGATAAATAATTTCATATAAAGAAGATTATATATTAGACTTAAGATTATAATACCAAGCTATAGCTTTATAGGTAATAGTTAGCCTTTTCATCTACTACCTAGTACTAGAATATATATCATATAGAGATATAATAGAAGCTATAGAGATTCTATTAATAGTTTTATTTTAATATAAGTAATAACTAAGAGATAATTTCCTATATTATATATATTAATTACTTCTATTTATATTAAATAATATATTTAAATTTAAGAGGTATTAAGTAATATAAATATATAA
>JAPFUP010000122.1:0-127932 GCA_030780425.1 Beauveria varroae
AAAGATCCTTAAGCTAAAAAAATAAGAAATAGTTAATATAGACCTAAATAAATTATTCATTTAAGTTATAAATATTAAAAATATATACTAACAGCTTAATATATAACTAATGTGATAGACTGACCCTGGCGGGGCTTATAGCGCTAACTAGGACGCTACTGCCATCATTAGTTGTGTGACCAAAACCCCTAAGCCACGGAAGCAAAAGGATTCGTAACAAGTCGACCACTTGCTGCCTGGTTACGCCTATAAAGGCGGCCGCGCACAGGAAGGTGCTGGGCATAGCCCAGCCCGTAACACTAGGGAAAGGTTTTTTTTTTTAACTTTAACTAATTATTACTATTTAAAAAGAATTTATTTTTTAAAAAAAGTTAAATATAATAAAATAAGCTTTATATTATTTTATTATAAATTTTATATAATTATTAGGATTATAGTAGGGCTAAAAAGTCTAGTTAAAAAAGGTGTATTTTTACGTTTTTTGGTGGGAAGAGGTGGCCCACAAGGGGGTGTGGCCCACAAGTGGGTGCCCGACGTTACTAGGTACAGATACACGTGCGGGGTAGCCAGACGGATATTAGAATAGTTATAGATAGTTAGTGCCTACATAGCCTTAAATCATATACATCTAACATAATATAACGCTAGAGGTAGAAATAATAGCTATCTTTTACGGAAAGCTGCGCGCTTACACATGCCGTATCTGGAAAGAGGATAGCCGCAATTTAATCGTAAGTCTATGTTAGATGACTTCTACGGGCAGTCTCACGGCTCAGTGCAAAGGGGCAGAGGTCTCCACAGAGCTATTTTCAGATCTATCTACCGCCATTCTCCTCTAGCGAAATACAATTTATTCATTGCCAGTTCGCCTAACTTCTCTGAGCCTGGCAGACAGGGACATGATTCACCGGGTGAAGCTTGCAGTGCTGGCCAGCGGCGCACTCTCCACCAACCTAAAGCAATCAATCTGGTTAGCCATAGCATTATACTGGCATATCATGTAACTTACCTCCCACCTGCTGTTAATGTTGCAGATTATCCAAGTCTGAATGTTCGTACCAGGTTTATTTCCGCACGCATACGTAGCCGGCTTGCAAACCTCAACTAGAAATCCATCCCTAACGGCCTGCCATATCGGCATGGGTAGAAGATACTGGGTTCCATTACCGGGTTGCCCGTAGTAAGGCGCAATGGGCCCAGCTTCCACGGTGAATCTCTTGATAACTTCATAAACGTGGTAGTTATAGCGGGTTCCGCTAAGATATGTCAGCCTATACTTGTGATTTTTTCACAAGGAGGCTAGAGAACTCACTCTGTACGCTGGGGGTCTGTGGCCAGGTTCCCCGGTACCAATGACCGCTGTTCATATGGGAGGCCATACTGTGCCAGGAATGTACCATTTTCATGACCAAAACGATCCAGCCTTTCGCCTGGGGTGAAAGTATAGTTCGTTTTGATGGGCTCCCCACTCGGGTTAAGCTGAAACCCGTCCTCAATAGGATATTGATACCATCCTTTGCCGTTACCGTACTTTTGTAAAATGCGCCGGGACAGGTCTCGCTAAAGGGATTGTATTTATCGAGGATATTTCCAAGTTCGCCCTTCATGCTAATCCTATCTTTCTGTAGGCTGAGCGGCCCAAGGCGATTATCGCCGCAGATGTACTGGCCTGGCAGCGAGATACTGCTCTTCACGCCGCTGCACAGGTCCTTGGCATCGCATAGCGTCGTGACGTTTGCTCCAGATGGCAGAAGCGGGCTAGCAGAAGCCAGGAGTGCCAGCGACAGAGAGATAAGGGGAGCGACTTTAGGCATAGTGCAGAGTGCTGCTGTCGTTCTTGTTTGATAGATGGCGGATAGCGCTTGAAAAGAAGAAATTGTTGTGACTTTATCGTGATGCTGTCTAGATGATGTCGAAGGGATAGACATGTTCAAAGGTAATAGCTGTATCTTAATATTTTTCAAGGTTCCCACCTCATCATATGCTCTTCAGAGCTAGGCGAGGTGTTGTAGCCGACGCATTGAATCATCATACGAGCGCTTCACTCTAACAGGATTTGCATAAGACTTGTAGAAGATGATCTATTTTAGTTGTACGGTGGCTTAGTTATGGGTTTGCCCGAGTTACCAAGCTAGCTCTGGCTCGCCTCGCAGTTATGGGTCAGACGAGTTGCTTCCTTTATCTTACTTGACTACTATATAGCAGTGGCGCTGCATTCGATGCATAGGTGCTGCAATCCAATATGATTTCATAGCCTTGACGCTTACTCTAACTCTAAGTAGTAACTATAGGCTATACGCTGAGCCTAGCTTCTTACCGATAATTTGGGCAGCAAGCTTGCGAGGTTTGCCTGGAGAGGCTCTGCTACGGTTATATTTTAGCGCATGGGAGTTTATTCATTGAAATTTAAAGGCCAAGGAACCAAGCTGGTTGGAGCGATATTCAACGTGGCGGGATATATCTGCCCCCATTGATACAACAATCAAATAGAGTAGGTACTGTAACTGTTGGTCCCGTCAGGGAACGTACGTATCACGGGTCTGGTTGGTTGGTGTTGATTTCTTGTTGTTGTTTTTCTGTTTGTAGGCTCTTGCCTACGATAATTGATCTAAGTACAAAAGTGGGTACATGGTTGATTTGGGCCAATCAGAGGGCTTCAGCCAGATATTCCGACAGTAACTATCAGCTCTCACAACGTTGGCATTGAGATGAAGATTAAATGAAAAGGGCTTAGACCAAAGCAAGCCTTACTCTTCAAGGAGGCTGCGGAGACTGGTGCCGGAATACGGCACTGTCTATTGTAACAATCTTGCTCACGACAGACCTACCTGTATTCGTATGTATGGTATATCACGACGTAGTCTATGAAAATTTCAGAATGCGATACGAACTGGGTCATCTACATACACATGGTGTCGAGGTAGTCTTGAGGGTTATAAAAGTGTTGCCCGACTGTTATTTTTAGTCGGTGGAAGTAACGCGTCAGCCGATAAAATATGGGTATAGGCTTGTAGCCGTTGAGACTGAAGTTGCATAGCAATGGTGATATTGGGAACAGAACGGCCACCATGTAGGACACCTGCTAGTTACGCCCTGTGGCCTGCGGGATCACTAGTTGGCTATGTAACTAGTCGTAATTCTCCTTAGCACTTGGCAAAGGTCCGCCAGGTTGGAAAATAGAGGCAGAGGGTATCCGTAACTTGACCCCAAATGCGGGCTGCGGGGTTTATGGAGCATGGAGTAGTCGCAGCACAATAATTTGTCCACCTCATGCTCCCCAAGGCTGCATCCATGTCATTGACGAGTTCTAGAACGTCTCTTACATTCAGCTTGTCCAAGACTACTTTATACGGCTCCATTCTACCAGGATTACCGCTTAGACGCATGGCCCCGATGGTGTTTCCATGGTATTTAGGATCTGAGGAAACCATACAGGCACGTAGGGTACCTCATGGGTTGAGTGTGGAGGGTAGATGGCTGGTAGCGTCAAGGCCGCGGCCAGGTTTGTTAGTGCGATGGACCAAAAGGCGAGCCAGAAGCGATAACCGGCTCGAGGTAAGTTGTACAAGAGCAACAAGTAGGGCAATGCTTGATTCAATACGCGCTTAGTCTATCAGTTTGTTCGCTAGTAATAACGGGGTGAGGGGAGGCCTGAGGCTTTTCCCAGCAAAGCTTGCATGACCTTATTTCGCAATTCAACATGCCTGCCCATGCAGTTAGAGTCGAATTATTGTTGCCAGAAAGCCGTAACACCAAAGTGGCCCAAACTTCATAAGTAGCGCTTCATAGGCCAAGTAAGAGTTCACACGCAACCTCGAAATAGCACCGAGCGCCGTTCAATCGTCGACGGCACGGCAGTTGTTTACATATATAACCTTGGCCTTGTTATTCTTGTTGCATAGTCAAAGTTGTGGAGATTCACCGAAAAGTCGCCTACATACTAATAATAAGGCTGAGCTTCCTAGTTACCGACCAGCTGTCGATTAGGCGCACCGCTGTGTACCGCGAGTCCAAGTTATTAGTGCAACATGCATGTACTTTCCATTCCTTTTCCAGCAACTAAGTTACTCTGTCACTCTGTCAATATAGCAGACACCAGGCAGTACTTATTTCCTTTGTTTTTGCGATATTACTGAGTCGCCTGTTTCCGCAAGAAAACCAGCATCGAGCAGATACGGAATCATACTGTAGGGCTTTGGGCAGGCGTGTTGACAGCAAGTCGCAGCCCGGAAAAACGGTGCTCTGTAACTACCAGAGATGAACTTGTCTCCTGGACACAACTAGTCGGCGGGCTGGTCGTCACAGTCAGCAACGAAAATCCACAGGATGTGTTATTATTTACTATCCATACCCTGGAATGCTTCTTCATTCTCCAATAGCCACATTGCAAACGCAATAACTACCGACGCCCCATTTCGACGGGCCGCCATGACGTTGTGTCGTTTGCAGCGCTAAATAATCATAATTGTTTTGTTCATCGGGCTTGCGGAATAAGCGTTACAGACACGAGGATTGAGCCAGCCTCGTTTTAACTACCACAGTTTCTGCGCGCCGTTTCAGAACCCGCCCCAAATACAAGTAAATCTCAACGTAGCGTGAGTTCTACTTGGTGGATTGATATTGAGGTACGCTATGCAATGATAGACCCTCTTCGTGGTCTCAAGAGTTTATAATCTCAATAGTCAGGACCAGCAAGGCTTCCCAATGATCCTGTCGCCGTGACCTACACCTAGCTTATCATTTGGCTGCAGCGAGCGACACCGCTCAGAGATGAACATGCTGATGCTTGAAAAATTATACAATTATCTAAGTCTAATAAAAAAATACCAAGTCATCTATAAGTGAAGCCAGACTCTGCTGATATATGTTGAAAGTAAAATACCCCACGCCTTTGTATCCAGACTCCTGCCTTCTTCGTGTATTGCTCCAACCAATAGTATCAGCTCCCAGAGATACAGACAAAGCCGTCATGACAGAAGAAATCCACGATTATGCCAGTTCAACAGGCTTCTGATGAGCATGCGGCTGTGAATGGGTTGGGTACGGCGACGTCGCTCCCATCTCGCTGGGCTGGTGGCTCGAGCCCATTTGTCCAGACGCGGGCGAGGGCGAGGGCGAGGGCAATTCCACAGTGCTCGGCTGATACATGGAATAGTTGCCGGGTTGGTTGGGATATTCACTCGACGCGAGAGCATGGGGACCATACTTGGACTTTTTTCTGCGATGCAGGAGGAACGCGCCGACTGCGAGGAGCGCAACACCAGCGATACTGCCAATGACAATACCGGCGATGGCGCCCCCAGACAAGATTCCGCTGCTTTCTGAACTGACCGCAGGTTGTGTGCCCTGGTTCTCGGTGTCGCTGGCATCCTGGCTCGGTGTAGGGATACTTGTCGCAGTTGACCCGGGCACGACCTACAGGACCCGTGTAAGTATGTTTCGACGTGGCGGGATCCATTTTACGTACCCAGAGAAGCTTGATTCCCCAAGCTTCAATACTTTCCTTCGCAGAGGGCGTGCGCGTCACAGGCGATTCGGTGGCCGGTGTGACGCCCAGATCTGTGGCAATGCCCGTCCAAACGATGCTGCCTGCTGAAGCGGTCGCGTGACAGCCATACTCATTCTCTCTACACCTAAAGGGAAAAGCATCACCAGTCACACTAATCCTATTAGCTCATTATCGCGATTTTTAGCTAGAATTAATACTAAATACTTACCTAGGACAGCACGTTATCGTGCTTATAGCGGCTAACTCGCCTGGCTTCGCAGACCCGGCCGTCGCACAGGCGCGGGTGTAGCCAGTTGGGCAGGCGCTCCCATCTGTGAGGTACGGCACGTTTATTGTAAATGAAGAAGGGAAGCAATGACCCGACGGCGTGTTTCCGTTGAAGACGGGCGTCGGCGTGCCGTATATGTTGCTGGAAAACTTGTTTCCGTCTTCGACGGAGAAGACTCGGTAGTAGTTGGTGCTCGCGAAGCATGATGTCGGCGCCGTCCATGATGATGGGAAGCTGTGTAAGGGCGGGAGCGTCGACGTGCTCGTCGATGTTATGGTTGAAGTAAATTTGGACGACATTGTTACTACTCTTGGACAACTCGCGAGGGTTTGGTTGGTTGCCTCTGCCTTTCAAGACGTGACTGGCCAACACAGACTGAAGTGGGGGTTATTGGAAGTGAAAAGTCGGCGCGCAAACTCTGGCGATTGAGATTGCCCAGCAGCGAAATATTGGTCACATGTACGTAGATCCACGGCGAGTATTATTATTATTAGATAAATGTCCTTATGTCCACACAAGGCTGGGTCAAGTAGGCTCAAAGTACGGAGTAGTTGGCTAGCAACTGCACTGTGTCATGCACACGCTACCAATCCCATTGTCTCCAGGTGGCCGTGGTTGGGTTTATTAACAGGGATACGAGCCTCATGTACGGATTACATGGACAACTAACTATGGTAGCCCCGGCCTACAGAGACATGACACTTGTGAATCCCAAACTATTTCTCAGTAACGCATAGCGGATGCAGAAGCATACTTATATACTTGATGTACTGTAAAGTGAAGTTTCTTTAGTCTTTCCCTTGATCCTCATGACTCTTACAAGCCGCTCTAGTGCCAGCAGCAGAAACAAGCTCCTGCACCTAGAATGCCTTCCCGTCAACATAGCGAGCGCCATTTCCCACTTTTTGCGGCACCGCAGCAGTAACCCGTCGGCTATTTCCACCAAAACCCTGGCTAAGGGCCCATGAGCATGGGCTCTTCTCCAGAAATAACTGGGGGCACAAAACACTTGGCCAGGAAGCCCATGAAGTGGTCAGTGGGCTTGTTCTGCTGCGCCTTCATTTCAGGGCCAAATTTAGAAAGATTTAAGATTTATAGCACACTAATCTATACCAGGGCTAGAATTTGCCTTGCTTGGAAGAGGCAAGTCATCTACTCTCGACAGCCTTGCAGGTCAATTTCCAGACAGTTGTTATCCCCGCAACTGCTGCCCAAGTCTTTTTTTAATACCCTTCTCAAGGATAGCCTTATAGAAGGCGTTCTTAGCATCCACTAAGCCATTTCCAGCGATCAGCTCACCGCCTTTGAACCCCCTCCCCTTCTATAACAGTGCCCTATAGAAGCCGCCTACGGAGTACTCCGTACTATGTTTCGAGCACTGAGTAATCTCAAAAACCAGGGACAGCCAGTTTCACATAGTTTGTGCGGGGTAGCCGGACGGATATTGCAACGGTTATGGATGATTGAGCAGTTGGTGCGTGCCTAGCCTTGAATCGTACGCATCGGACGCGATGTGACGCTGGAGGCGGAAATGGCGGCTCGATGTAGCGCTCACTTGAGATGAAAATAGCCTGCAGAAAGACGTATGGTTGCTTCCCTCCCGCCAGCCTCAAAGCTAAGTGCAGTTTTAGCTGTGATGCCCATAGCCAACTAATACTAAGTTAAGTTGCCGGGCACGAGTTCCTCGGCCTTGCAAGTAACCAGTACCTTTGCTTGGTACGGAGCATTCTGTCCGGTCTAAGCGGAGCTGGAGAAGCAAAGTGCCAAAGAGAGAAATGCGCTGTGTGACTAGTGATAGCACACAGTATAGCCTGCATTTTTTTAAGACCGTACGCCATATCCTGCTTCAGTGCAGAGACTGGGCGGATGAAAGAGACAGAATGTGGGCAGGCAAGCGGCCATGGGTTGACCTCAAACGCACGCTCTGTAGCTCGTCAATAGCCGTGCAAACAGCCAAGATGATGATACGGACAGGACTTCTGGGCCAGTTCCAGGCGGTCCCATCCACAGTGCGAGCTGAAGCTGTTTTTGCACCAAGCAATATCGTGTAAATAGAAGCAGAGGAGGACCAGAAAGGTCTGACAAGTCAGAGACACAGAACTGCCACACATGGCCACCTGTATGATAGAGCGGTCCGAAGCGACGACAAAGCACAAGTTGACCAGATCCAAACTTTGTCGTCGAGCGCGGACCGCAAATCTGATGGACCGTATGTGCCACCGGTGTTCAGGTCGTCTGCCACAGTGCCTCCCGAGCCAACCGGAAACCCTTCGACTGCAGGGTTGATGGCCAACAGAAGTGCCTGATACTCGGGCCACGTCACAAAATTGAGCGGAAGGTGCCTACGTACAGCCATCAACATCTGAGCCTCTCGGAAGGCGTCAGCATTAACGGCCCCGCGCAGCACGTTCGTCGCCCTCTCCCCAGCCTGCCGGGTCTGCTCTGCCATCGTTCTTGCGAACGCGTTTTCGATAGCCAGCTGGCGTTTACTCTGCGACCCTGAGTCTTCCCTCACAACCACGTGATGGGTGTTCTCAAGATGGTAGCGGGCATTGCCGGATATATGCGTTGACCAAGGCGGGTCGCGACAACGTTTACAGTAGCGTAGTACCTTGCCGGCCCCCTCGTATGGCTCATCGCCTTCGGCTTCCCCAAAGTGATCCCACATCGAGACAGCTCGTAGCTTCCTCCTCTTAGCGGGAGGCTGGCCTGAGGAAAGGTTAGGCTCAGATAGTAAGCCGGCAGCCTGCGATATGCTGTCCGAAGGCAGGCGCGGCTCCGGAGGGGGACGTATGGGCGCTCATATTAGTTGGCTGCTGGTTGGCTGCTGGTTGGCTGCTGGTTGGCTGCTGGTTGGCTGCTGGTTGGCTGCTGGCAGATGACACTTGAGAATAAGAGGGACCTTGAGAAGTATTAACAATTTATCCTTAAGACATGGGCTATTTTCTTATCTTTATCCTTAAGAAAAATTATGCATTAAGGCTTAAGAATATATTTATTACTGAACTGGTCTGTGCGCAGCCTCAATGCTGGCTGGCCTGCCTGCGTACGGTCGCACGTTCCCAATGATCCCAGTATCATAGCCAGAGCCTAAATTTGGGCTTCCTTTCATCTGGATCTGATGCAGCAGCACCTGCTTCTTTCGGACACGCGGAGGTTGGCCTGCGACGGGCAATCACGCAACCACACACTCACAACCTGCCACGCAAGCTTCCAGGATCTTCCCAGTGGGCAGGCAAGCGGCCAATGTAGCACGGACGATAAATCGTTCGTTATAGAAATACGACTCATGTGCGCGGATGCCGCGGGCTCACGACATGCATAAAATAGGTTCGCCGGAGAGGAGACGCAGGTTTCGCCAGCCATAGCCAAGATCGACTCGGCAAGGATCGTTGGAGACTCGGAAAGGAATATGATATGGTGCGTAATGACGCGGGCAGTGCTCGAGGTAACACTGCTTGGCTATTCCATGGTATTTCTATAATTTGGATATTGCGTGTTGCAATGCCATGCCTGTGTTATCGCCTTATTGGAGTTGTCCTACACAATCGGAAACCCGAAGTTACTATAATTGAATATATCATATTCGCACGCAAACCAGCCATCTCTCTACTTTATGAGTATCTTGTGGAAACAGATAACCTTTCACGTTGCATGAAACGGCACTTGGCCTACCGTGCCGAGATTCGTGCAAGCTCCGGACGACTCCACCCCCACGTCACTTAGGCCAGGAACATACGCCACTATCGACGATGATTCAACTGCCATCATCTGGTCAAATATCCCTTGCGGGGTGAATTTTACAAAGCTGCGCAATAATATCCAGGCTGTGGACGTGCTGCGCCTTTCTTTATGGGCTTAACGTCGCCATCGGCAATCGGACGATGCTAGCCCCCAGCGCCGGCGGAGGCCGGATGCCCGACGAAGCGACACTTATAAACTGACTGGATTTCAGGATGCCATTGGACGCGATATCAAGCCATAATTCGAAACCCCATTAATGCTATACTCAATCAAAATGCACGCATCATTGAAGTTTCTTACCTTTCTCTCTCTTTCATCTACAGTGCTTGCCTCTCGCACCTGCAAGGCGACCAACTCCTCCATACCCACCATTCTACATAATGGTAACGTCTTCATCGCGGCCGACGGTGATGCACCTGACCGATTTGCCAGCGCAATCGTTCTCGATGCTTCCACCGGCAAGATCACGCATGTCGGCGACGAGACCGACGCCGCCGTGATCAAGGCCAAGGCCGCGCCCGGCGCCGTCCTCCACGACGTCCAAGGCCGCGTCATGCTGCCCGGCTTCGTCGACGGCCACACGCACCTGGCCCAAACTGGCGCCGGCCTGGAGAAGCTCAACATACGAGCGAGCAAGAACCTGGGGGAGATCCAGGCGGCGATCCGCGCATGGGCGCAGCAGCACCCGGACCTGCCGCGCATCCTGTGCCGGGGCTGGTTCCACCCGTCGACCGACGGCAACGAGCTCGCCACGCAGCTAGACGGCCTCGACGCGGGCGGCAAGAACCGTCCCGTGTACATCGATGCCGAAGACATGCACTCGGCGTGGCTCAACACAGCCGCGCTAGACGAGCTCGGCGTCGCGGACAGGGCAGACCCTCCTGGCGGCCGCATCCGGCGCGGGCCGGACGGCAAGCCTTCGGGCGTCATGGAACAGACGGCCGCGTCGGATATTGTCTGGTCGTTCCTGGCCAGCAAGCAGACGGCCGAGGAGAAGCAGACGCACCTGCAGTCCGGGCTCGACGCCTACACCACCTCGGGCTACACCGGCGCCATAGACATGGCCATGGGTGAGGAGGACTGGGAGGCCATCCAGGAGTACCGGCAGGCGCACGGAGAGCTCCCCATCTGGTTGGCCGCGCACTGGCTCATCTTTCCTAGGGCCTCGTCCGAGGAGACGCTAAAGCAGGTAGACCGCGCCATCGAGTTGCACAAGCAGTACAACAAGGACACCAGCCCGCGTTGCCGTATCGCCGGGATCAAGATAATCACCGACGGCGTAATCGACGCCTGCACCGCCGCGATGCAGCAGCCGTACTCGCACAACAACCAGAGCGCCACGCCTATATGGACGCGCGAGGCGCTCGAGCCGGTGCTCCGCCGCGCCGACGCCGCCGGCCTGCAGATCGCCATGCACGCCATCGGCGACGCGGCCATCAAGCTGGCCATCAACGGGCTCGAGGCCGTCGGCAACCCCGCGGCGCGGCACCGTATCGAGCACCTGGAGACGACCGCGCCCGAGGACGTCCCGCGCCTCGGCGCGCTCGGCATCACTGCGTCCGTCCAGGCCGTGCACCTCGACCCGGCGGGCGTAACCGCGTGGGAGAAGCTGCTGGGCAAGGAGCGCAACGGGCACGTCTTTCCCTACGCGGCGTTTGCCGAGCACGGCGCCGCGCTGGCGCTGGGCACCGACTCGCCCACCGCGCCGTACAACCCGCTTGCCAACTTGTACGTGGCTACGACCAGGCGGTCGGCCCTGGAGCGCAACAACACCATGCAAACGACGCCGCAGTTTGCGCTGTCGCTCGCGGCGGCCGTCGCGGCGGCGACGCGCGGCTCTGCGCGCAGCTGTTTCGCCGACGATAAGGCCGGACAGCTGCGCCCGGGTTGGGATGCGGATCTGGTGGTGGTGGACATGGAGTGGAATTCTGAGATGCTGCTGGATGCCAAGGTGGCGGAGACATGGATCCAGGGGAAGAGAGTGTACCCTGGTGCATGATACTTCACGTCGCTGGGCCGATGAGGGTCATGACTGACAACTGTGTTCTGGCGAGGCGTTGAGTAGATGAACGTGTTTGGAAGGCCTCTAGGCAGAATTTGTAGAGAAAAAACAGAGGGTTTCTCAGAAGAGCAATTAGTGTGTAGCCTTGTACTGCCCGTTGACTGCAAAGGAGCGTGTGCCTGCAAATTGCGCACCAATACAGTACACAAATGAGGCAGCAGATGCCTTCTAAATTGGTTTTTGAGCCATCACAGGTATTGACTGTGATGCATACTGACTATCTGTCGGTGTAAATTTCGTTGCCCGAGCGATCAGAATGGCCCAACGCTACGTCTCGGCTGTGCAGCGTATTACCGGCCGGGTTTCTCTTATCAGGCAGCAGCAAAGTCTCATGCGAGCACCAGCACAGCAAATTTAATGTCCAAAAAGCAAGCCATAAGCGCAGACGCAGGCTAGGGGGAATACATTCCTGATCTTGAGGAATTCATGTTTTAAAACTCGGCGTTGCAGCAATGTCTGTGTAGCGACGATGACCCGCACGGCAAGAGGGATCGAGTCGCTAATAATAACTGCTGTTCACCCGCCTACCAGTACATCGGCCGGCCTATCATTGGAACCAATTTTAAATCCACCAAACAAGGCCAAACATGGTCTCTCCTCCCCTTATGAGTCCGTCTGCAGGCTTAATTCTCCCATACTCAAGACCAGACAGCATTTTTCGCACGAATCGATCATCGCATCCGCTACAGCATTCGATTTTTCATCAGTATCATCTCACCCGCGAGCTTGCACGACAGTTATATACCAGCACCCACCCACCGACCGCCTGTAGTGCAGCTCAGGCCAGCGCAGCGCATAGACGATTCGGCACAAATCATCACACCTCCCTGTTCGAGATTGCGGCTTCCCCTCACTACGCCCACCCAGCCAAGCCGATACTGACCACGACTGCGTAATGGGCCGTCAGTAGAACGCCCGCATTCTTCTCTCTCCGTTCGATCAGCTCTCGCTCCTTTCGATAGCATAGCTCCCAGACCGACGATGCCCGCGTACAACGGCGGGCTACCGTCGCAGACGCGCGACTCGCTCGAGCTCGCCTCCCTCGCCTCCTCTAGCGTCATGCACGACAATGGCGGTGGCAACGGCAATGCCGACTCCCCGTCGAACCTCTCCTCACGGCCCAGCATCTCTTCCTCGCGGCGCCTTTCCCTCGTCGAGGAAGAAGACCCGTTCGACAACGACAATCCCGCCGCGCACGGCGCCGCCAGTACGCGTCTCGGCCGCTCCTACTCAGTCTCATCCACATTTGACTTCGCTGCCAACCTATTCCCGCTCTCCTCGACAGCTGGCGGCGGATACGCGCCGATCGGGGCGCCCACGTCCTCGGGGCGTCGTCGTGGGGGCGGGCTCGGTGGTGGCTCGCTCGAAAAACACAAAACGCTCACCTACCTCAACGGCCTGTCGCTGATTGTCGGGCTCATCATCGGCTCCGGCATCTTCTCCTCGCCCAGCCAGGTGAGCTCACGCGTCGGGTCGGCGGGCGCAGGCCTCGTCGTGTGGGTAGTGGCCGGCGTGCTGGCCTGGACGGGTGGTGCCTCGTACGCGGAGCTTGGCGGTGCCATCCCCCTCAACGGTGGCGCGCAAGTCTACCTAGCCAAGACGTTTGGCGAGCTTGCGGGGTTTCTGTTTACGTGGTCGGCTGTGCTGGTGCTCAAGCCAGGCAGCGCCGCCATCATTGCCATCATCATGGGCGAGTATCTGGTGCGTGCCGCCATTGGCGCCGAGGCCGAGACGGTGAGCCCTTGGATCAGCAAGGGCGTCGCACTCGTGGGCATTCTGTCCGTGACGCTACTGAACTGTGTCTCTACCCGCGTCGGAACCAGGGTCAACGACCTGCTCATGTTTCTCAAGTTTGTGGCGCTAATCTTCATCACGGTGACGGGCATCGTCGTCGGCATCATGGGCCACACCCTGACGGGCGAGCCCACGCTCGAATGGAAAAAACACGACTGGTTTGAGGGAACAACGAGCGACCTGTCGGCGTGGGCTCTCGCCCTGTATGCTGGGCTATGGGCCTTTGATGGCTGGGACAATGTAGGTCGTCATCACAATCTCCCACGATCAAACGCATCATGCTGACTTTTTAAACAATAGACCAACTACGTCGTTGGTGAATTCCGCAATCCTAGCCGCGACCTCCCGCGCGTCATCCACACAGCCATGCCGCTCGTTATCCTCTGCTACGTCCTCGCCAACATTGCCTATTTCCTCGTGCTGCCGCTGCCCGCCATCAATGGCTCCAACACCGTCGCCGTGCTCTTTGGCTCGCGCGTCTTTGGACCCGCCGGCGCTCTGGTTATTGCCATCATTGTCAGCTTCAGCTGCTTTGGCGCCCTCAACTCCTCCACCTTTACCGCCGGCCGTCTCATCTACGTTGCTGGCAAGGAGGGCTACATTCCGACCGTCTTTGGCCGCATCGGTTTTGGTGACCGTATGCTTGAGGATTCGCTCTCGACGCAGCGCACCCGGTTCTGGCTCACCAAAAAGCTACGAAGCTGCGTCGGCGACGAGGATACGGGGCTGTTTTACACGCCCGTGTACGCGCTGCTGCTCAACTGCGCCCTCACCGCAGCTTATTGCGTCGGCGGCGAGTTTGCCACGCTCGTAACGTTTTACGGCGTCGCCGGCTACACGTTTTACTTTCTCACCGTCCTCGGCCTCATTGTGCTGCGCGTCCGCGAACCCAACCTCGAGCGCCCCTACAAAACGTGGATCACGACGCCGATCATCTTTTGCTGCGTGAGCCTGTTTCTACTCAGCCGTGCGGTGTTTGCCCAGCCGCTGCAGACGTTGCTAGTGGTGGGCTTCGTGCTGACCGGCGTGCCCGTGTTTTTCCTGCGCGTGCATGGGCGAGATCGCAAAGGTATGGACGAGCGCGACAAGAAGTGGTGGCAGTTTTGGAAATAGTAAAGACGGTTGTGTACAGGGCATCAAATCATGTGCCCTTTGTTGGTATTCCATCCACCTTGAAAATTGCCTTTCTTGTATGATTTCCCGATCTGATCGTGTTGGATCAAAATGACGATTAAAACAACATTAGCATGGCCAGGCGAATGAGACAGCCTTGGCCGGGCGTTGGGGAGCTCGATAACATTACACCTGTATACCGCATTTGGGTACATTTTATAGTACTAATTAAACGACGTCGATATCTTGCTCTGATTTCATAATGATGAGTAGCACAGATGCCTCGGTGATATGTTGACTCGGCACATCAAGATCCAGATGATGTGATGCATTGCTAGCTACACCTATGTATATACACAGCGGGTGTCCAGGATCATGTCGGTGCACCGAAAACTGTCCTTATAAACGAAAAAAAAAAATGGATTCCAAGATTTCACTTCATTACACATTGTCACCTCGCTCTCCTCGGCATACACTTTTACTTGCGCTGGCCGTAGGCCTTGGTGGCGTAGTCGCCCTTGTGGACAATCAGGTCCTCGGGGCGGTAGTCGTGCTTGCCGGAAAAGTAGCTGGTCAGGATGGCCTTTGTGCCGTCGGCGTAGCGCTTCTGAGCGTCGAGCGAGGTGCCCGACATGTGAGGGACCATGGCGTTGCCGCCGCCAAAGGGGTTCTTGGCGGTGCGCAGCGGGTGATCCTTGGGCGCGGGCTGGGGGAACCAGACGTCGCCGCCGTAACCGGCGAGATGGCCCGACTCGAGCGCGGCGGCGACGTCTTCCTTGACGACGATGGCGCCGCGGGCGGTGTTGATGAGGTAGGAGCCTTTTTGGTCATGTTAGTCGATGCCAATGCAAAATCCCGTTCCGTTTCCGTTCCCCTCCCCAGCACCTTGGAGCCTGCACGTACCCTTCTTCATCTTGCTAATCAGCTCCTTGTTGAAAAGACCCTTTGTCTTTTCGTGCAAGGGGCAGTTGATGGTGACAATGTCGCACTGCGCCAGCATCTCCTCCAGCGAGTCCACACGGCGGGCGCCAATCTCCTTTTCCGCGGCGGGCGACAGCGGCTGGTAGTCATAGTACAGCAGCTCCTTGCAGTCAAAGGCCTTGAGGCGGCGGAGCACGCGCTCGCCGATGCGGCCGACGGCGACGGTGCCGACGACCTTGTTCTCGAGGTCGTACTCTTGCTTGGCCACGGCGGCCACGTCCCAGTCGCCGCGCGCGACCTGCTCGTGGGCGGGGACAAAGTTGCGGACGAGCACGAGAATGGTCATGACGACGTGCTCGGCGACGGAGACGACGTTGCTGCCGGTGACTTCGGCGACGGTGATGCCGCCGTTGGTCTTGTTGGCCGCGTTGAGGTCCACGTGGTCGGAGCCGATGCCGGCCGTTACGGCGAGTTTGAGGTTCTTGGCCTTGGCGAGGCGCTCGGCCGTGAGGTAGCCGGGGTGGAAGCTGGTGGGGGGTGGGAAGAAAGGTGGTTAGTTGGAGGGTGTGGGAGGGGAAGACGGGGTAAAGGACGCGGCTTACGGAGTGGTGATGATGACTTCGGCGTCGACGAGCTCTTGGTCAAACTTGGAGTTTTCGCCCTCTTTGTCAGAGGTGGTTACGAGGGTGTGGCCCTGGTCCTCGAGCCACTTGCGCAGGCCGAGCTCATTCTCGGTGGTGCCGAGAAGTTCGGGGACCTAGAGGGAGTATCAGACACGTTAGCATTCTTATTGTTCGTAGCTACTGTGTAGACCAAGCTGGGTCTTATAATATCATCCAGCATTGGCGTTGTCGATCTGGGATCCGCTTAAAGCCAATCCCCTCCCGCATTATCAAGCTGTCAAGCTCGTCGCGGCCGGTTCACTAGCGAGGCACCAACGAGAGCTTGCAAGCGTATCCAAGACAACAAAGCAAGTTTATTGACGTGGCTTGTTTGGCCAAACAATGGGCAGAGTAGGCCCAAAAAAACTCAAGAAAAAAAAAAAAAAGGGACTAACCTGCTCGGCGTGCTTGCCGCCGTCGTAGAGAACAAGAAGAACTTTGACCTTTTCGCGGGCAGTGGTCAGCGCACGAAACGATGAGGGAACGAGGCCCGGAGATGCCGCCGGCGCTCCGCCGCCCAGCTTGGTGTAAACGGGCGCCGCCGCGCGGCCGCGGACGGCGGCGGCGTGTCGGAGAACGGGCGAAGGAGCGCACGAATGGAAGAACGCCGAGCGGGATGCCGCCACCAGAGGCAAAGAACGGGATAAAGGGCGGAGAGATACCATTGTGAATGATTTTTTTGCTGCGTTTGAGGGCAGACAATAATTGTAGTGTGTATAAGTTCGAGAGTGGGAGGGAGGGGAGGAAACGGAGTAGCTTTCCCTTTATAGGAGGTGTGTGTTGTGTGTGTTGATAGTCTTGTCGCACTACCGCTGATTAAAGGTAGTCTGTATGTATGTGTCAAAAAGTATGTATGATGCAGGAGGAGGGGGACGACGCTTCGAGCGAGCACCCCGCGCGTCTTTATACATTTCCCGCTTGCACGTCTCCTCCAGTAACGCTCATGTTGGGGGCATCTCTGGGCCTACCCCTCCTTTGTGACGGAGGGAGACCCTCTCCCCTCGTCCAATCTCAAAAGTCCTTGCCATTACAAGATGGAGGGGAGAGGAGGGGTGAGGGCGGAGATTTGCTCGGCGAGGCTGTTGCTGCAGACGGAACGTCATGCCCCCATTTGCCCGGTGAGAAGGCAAACCTCGCAGCATTTTCGGCATGTACGCTATCTTTCTCTTCTACACCCGTGGCATTTCGGCTTGTAGTAATGGTGGTCAAAGACCGGCCGCTGCACCCGCAAGTTCAAGGCGACAAGCTAAACCCGCCCGTCGCCCGTCCGTTCATGTCGTGGGGTGATGGGACTTATCTCGGGTTTCGGTGTTGCAAATCACCTCCACTTTCGGCTGTAGCTGGAGAGAGACAAGCCAGAACGTGTGCCTACCTAACCCTTGTGGCTTGCTTTAGGCCAATTCTCTCTTTTTTGGAGGGGGGTAACTTTGCCGTGGTGTGGTGCATCGAGTTTGACAAGAAACGTAATAAAGGATGGGCACTACAGCATTGCCAAGCGTAGCTGTGGTGTCGCACCGAACGACGCCTTGCCCAAGGATCAACAGTTCTGGAGCCCATCGATCGAGCGGGGTAGCTCGAAGCTAGAGAAGAGCAAGCTAACAACAATAAAACACCTACCCTTATTACCCTATGAGAGAGAAACAAGTTTACAAGTGGCGTGTTTCCCAAACTTTGCTTTTGCGGGTCGTCCTGTCATATTCGGCGATTCGCTCACTTCGCGCCTTTTGGCGTACCAAGTAGATAAAAGGGCTAGGCGCAAGCTCCATTGAAATCCAATAATTTGCCGTCATTGTGGTAGCTTGCTGCTTCTCCGAAAAGTCTCCGAACTGGGGCGCTGATGCGGCCCTCCTTGCCCCGACAATCATCTAGACCTTAAAAGGATTGCCATGCGAACAATCTGAAAGGAGAAGATACCCACAGCTCCAGTTTGTTCGTTTGAACGGGTGCGGACATATAGATACGAAACCCCGAGTTCGTGGCCGGGGGTCGCCTCCGAGCTGCCGAGTGCGCGTCCAGCCGAAATGGATACCAGAGATCCGAACAGCCGTCTTACGCAAATCGCCAATGAGAAATTTGCAACGAAAAGGCGTCGCCGAATGTTGAATCAGGATTAGGCCCTCGACCTCGTCGTCAATGTTGCGACAATAGGGCAAATCCACAGTAAGCTTTTGCTCGTGGCACTACTAATACCGACCGGTATCTGCACACAGCAAATGGTGCAAGCTCCATGCGGGGATGCGGCACCGTGTCTTGGGCTGAAGTATACCGAAGAAGGCAGCTTGCGTGGAGAGCTTGGGCAAGAACAGGCATCAAGTACGAAAGGCCCGGCTGTCAAGGTGGCACACGTCGAATTGCCATGCGAGTCTGCATCACGGCTTTTATTGGCCTTTGAGCCATCGTCGGCCCTCGTCGACGGCGGCTAGAGGTCAATCGCAAGGCCATTCCACAGTCAAGCTCAAAACGACTCGTCGTTCAATATAGCAACGATACCATACACGGGGCGCATTTTTGGAGAAACGGTGCTGGCGAGGGGGTTAGTGCATCGCTGGGTCGCCAAAGTGCCCAGCAAGGTTCCCTTACTCGTCGGCACTTGGGTACATTGGGCTGAAAGTGGCTGGTATTGCCGTCCTTGTGACTACGGCTCTTGAGTGAACTCCGGGCTCAAGCTCACAGGCCATGCGGCGAGACGGCGCCGAGCCGGTACAACGTACGCCGCATGCATGACGCCAAAGATGAAAAAAAGGAAGAAAGAAACGACGAGACCCAAAATTCGCAGTGATGCTCAAGCTCTTTTTCCCATCTGGGAGCCAAAGAAAATACCCCGCCTATGTGGCGTGGAAATACTAACACGGCGCATGTATAACACGGCATCTTGCATACATGGCTTGCCACAAGCGCGGCCGATGATCATTAGAAAATGGCCATCCACGTCAATGATAACGGTCGGCAGATGCAGTCTTCAAGATGACTGTGTGAGTCGAAGCGATATAAGAAGAAGTCGAGATTTATCAATAAGATCAAAACGCTATTACAATAAGAGGCTGAGGTATTTCTACAAGAGGTCGAACCAGTTCCCCGATTCTTTGTACATGGTTGGCCCTAGGCGAGTGTCTTTGTTTGATGCAAGAGCCTAGGCAGATCCGAGAGGTTCTTCAACACCTTGAGCCGCTGGTTCGACCACAGCGCGAATCCCGTCTGCCGAAGCAACGCAATATCCAGGGCCTGCGCGCCGCCCTCGAGCGCCGCGCCAGCCCCCGGCCGCGCGTTTTCATAATACTGCATAACGGCCGACGCAAACACAAGCTTTCTGCGGTCTCCCAGCGCCGGCGCCGGCGCCTCGACCGCCCCGCGGCACACCTCACCGTTGTCGCCGCCGCCGCCGCCGCCAACGCCGCCGGCCAAGGTCGTCGGGCTCAAGACGCCCTGGTTCACACGCGTGGCAAAGTCGTGGCCGTGGCGGTGTCGGACCCAGTCCATGACGGTCGCGTACTCGTGCCGCTCCGGGTGCATCACGTCCGGATAGTAGCAGTCGTGGTGCGCGGCCGCGTGGTAGAAGAAGCGCTCGCCGCAGTCGGCGCCGCCCGGCCAGTGCTGGCTGAAGCTGCTGACCTGCAGGCCTAGCCACCAGTCGTCCTCGGTCGTGCTCATGGCCGCGATGCCCTCGAGGCTCTTGAGATCCTTCTTGGACCACCCCAGCGTGCCGCGTCGCGCCGCGCGCTTCACGTCAAATATAAGCTGCAGCCGCCACAGCGTCCGCACGCACCGCTGCTCTTCGCTCCACGCGGGCGGCAGCGTCGCGACCGAGCCCACCGCATCGTAATTTTTACCGATGCCGTTGTCGTTGCCGACAATTTGCTGCTCGTCGCTCGTCATGCGCGCGAGCTCGTCGAGGTAAAAGTGTAGGCAGTCGAGCGACGTCGCCGTCAGCCGCCGCGCCGTCACCAGCACGCTCCGCAGGATGCACGGCTCCGTGTCGCGGTCCAGCCGCCGCGGCGCGAAGCCGGCCGGCGACGCCTTTTGCCGCGAGCTGTGCCGCAGCGACTCCTCAATGACCTGCCGCCGAAACGAGGCGATGCCCGGCGCCACCGGCCACGGCGTGTACTCGGTGTAGCCCGGCGGAAACGGGCGTGCGCCGGACCGCAGCAGCGCCACCTGCCGCATCAGCACCTGCACGTGGTCGCACACGCAGCCGTCGGACAAGACGCACTCAAAGATTTCGGCCGCGCACGCGCCTTGGTCAAAGAGGCGGTACGCGGCCGGCGAGCCGCGGAGCAGGGCGTCTAGCGTCGTCAGGTCGGGCAGGTTGCAGAGAATGTGCAGGAGTAGCTCGTAGGGTAAGTCTTCAAGCGCCATGATGGAAAAAAAAAGAAAACGAGTTTAATGTGCTTTGATTTATAGATGGTGAGAGATTAAGGGAAAAGGGGGGGCAAATGTGCAGCTAGTTACGGGAACAAGTGCGTGACAAGTGCGTGACAGTGAGCATGGGTGGCTTGTCTTATCAGATCAAACACCCCGGATCTTCGGTCGACCGATAGCGCCGACTCGGGAGGGTCATTCCGAAGTAGTGGTATACCGTAGTCGTAGTGGCCTGATCAAGTTGTGACAGGGGAGGATCACACTAGCTTGGGTTGACTGATTGATAAGATCAGATAAAACTTGCACTTGAATTCGGTGGTTTAAAGAGTAGCGCGCACCAAAACCAAAAGATGCTTTGGCGAGCTCTATAATTATGAGCCGTGATTGCCAATATTTTTAGCAAGGCATAGGGTCACTTTGCATCATCAATTACTACTGCGACGTCGAATTTTCGTATGAGGCGATTCATCTGTCCATTGTGCAGTATAAATAGCTATACGTGCAGCGATGAATCATGTTCTGCTTGGCGGGTCCCTAGTATCGCCGCGAGTCCTGCTTTTTTCGCGAAATGAAGCCTGAATGTCCTGGCTGAATTTGCAAAGCTCAAATGCTGTCATGTACAGTATCTATTAAAGTCAAGAATGATCTGAATTTTTTTCTTTTTGTTTTGCCGGGTATGTTATAAACTCTGGTGAGACCGCCACGCACCAGCGGGACCGTCAAGAAGTGCTCTCGAATTGTAGTCGATTCGAGTCGTCGAATTAAAGGTTTCTGTAATTAGTGCACGTCAGAGACACTAGCATACTTTATATGCAGCCGAGAATCTATTTTTTTGGTCGCGCAAGATACATGCCGCGCCATGAGCAATTGACGTGAGCAAGCTAGATAGCCGATTACAGTGGACATTTGCAGTGTGAATTGGGGACATGTAGATGAGAGGTTCAAGCCTTGCCAGGTCAGAGCATATCCCATAGTATAAATAATGTCAATCGACGTTTGCATTGCGATCTAGGACATGTTAGAAACTGTCATGAGTATTGCCTGGTGTCCGAGTGCGAGGTCAACCAAGGAAATGATTAGCGAGCCGCTCATGCTAAATACGGCACCGCCCCCTCGGTAGCGGCTCTGCAAAAAGGAAATGACGTAGTTTTCGCATGTCAACCCGTGTATTGCAGCTAAACAAATATATTCGGCCGAGTCATGCGAGCAATAAAGTAGAAGCCGAAATATCAACGTCCACAAGGGACTTTCGGGACCGCAACTGCATTGTCAACCGACAAAGCAATCAATCAAAATAAAATCCACCAACCAGAATTTCACTATCAATTTAAGATTGCATTCCGCCAACCCGTGACGCAGGGCTGACTCTTCCCTCCTACTGACAATGCAACCTTTCCACCTGTCGATACGAGCTGACGGCAGTGACGGGGAAGAGGAACCCCCCCGGCCCTGTGGACTTGTGCACTTTGACTAGCGGCTCGTCAGCAACAGCACAGTGAGAGGAATGACGACAGAGCACCCACTGAACCCCCAAAAACTCGTATCGCCAAGGGCATCGCTCGGTGAAGCCCCCCCACCGTCTCCAGCTTGATCGCTTGGCATGAGCAGAGAAAAGTGTATTGCCACCAATGAATAGTGTTGCCGAGGTTTGAACGGCATGACGATCAGTGCAAGTATCGGACAAGTTTAGCGTTGGAGCTGAAGAGCAGCATCAAGAAAATATTTATAGAGGGTTTTAAAAGCGTGTACTTTTCCGAGCGTCAACTATAAAGCGACTCGACAGCCACATGCATCTATTCTTTTGCGAATCATCATCAACAAGTTAATCACCTCGACCCTCTGCACACGACTCTTCTTTGCCTCTTCTGTCATACGTTCAACCACTACAGCCGTCGACATGATTGCTCCGATTGCCGCTCTCGGTCTTGCCGGCCTCGCCGTCGCCGCTCCCACCAGCACCGGCCCTGTGTACCCCGAGACGTCCGCCTCCAACGGCTTCAACCTGGTGCTCAACGTGACCGATCCCAGCAAGGACCTCAGCCCTTCCGTACACGGCACCTTTGTCGCCTCGATCCACGTCGGCCCCGCGCTCAACTACGTCGGCCAGTCGTCCGACGCCAGCGTCGCGCGCCTCTTTTACGTAAACGGCACCGCGTCCGACGTGCGCTACGGCAACTCCAACACCGTCTCGGACGGCGGCACCCCGCCCTTTCCCGAGGTGCTGTCGCTCGTGCAGGACAAGAATTCCGAGACGCTGTCGACGCTTTTCCTCAACGCGGGCTCCGGCGGCGACGGCAACTATCGCACGGGCATCACGGGGTTCCCCAATCCGATCCCCGAGCTCTACCCGCTCACGTACGTCGCCTGCCGTGAAGCGCTCGCGTACTATGGCGGCAAAGAGTTTGTCATTATCAAGCAGGCCCAGACGACGATTAGCGAGGACGGCCAGATTGAGCGTAATATTCCCGAGGGCTGCGCGCCGTTGAGCCTGCTGCCGCAGTGCGCCACGCTCAATGACCTGCCGGCCGGCTCCACGTCGAGCCACGAGTTTGCGGCCAGCACACGCTGCTACGACGACGTCAACTCGATTGACTGGCCCAAGTATCACGCCTACTAAGTTGCGGTACAACTCTTCTTGTATGAAAACGACGAAGATTTCGGCTTCTAGTATGTATGCGTCATTCACCTTGCCGAGGTAGTCGATCATTTATATTGCATAGCATGAAGCGCTGTTTTGCCATTAATTGTTAATACATAATTTAAACGACCATCATCAAACTAAATCTGTCTATTAAAATATCTTCCCACGGCCAAGAGTGAAATGTCGTGCCACAAGAGTCAAAATCTGAGTGCGGCGTCGCGCGAGGCTGGTAGAGCAATTTGTCCGAACATGACACACATTGTGCAATCAACACGTACACCTGATTAGAATCTCATGTCTCTCTTTCAGCTGTCCTTTACACTCAGTGACTCAGCTCATGAGATTGGGGCTAAATTGATTGATTGGCATTGGCAGATCGAGAGGCTTCAACTCCATCTATCGGGTAGGTGTAGCATGAGCTGAGACACGATAAAACCAGGCCGTGTGCGGAAGGTCAGGCTGCACGAGCCACTGAGACAATGGGAGGCTGGCGAAGGCTGAGGAGAGATACAGTGGCACAAATAGTGCCTTTCTGTGGCTGAACTGTACGGAGTAGTTACCAGGCAGCGAGGGCGCGTTTTTGTGGCAGAAACCTCTGCTAATATGCTTTCGCGATTAACGACATAGTTCTGGGAGCGGTTCTGTTTGTCAGTAAATGATTAAAGAGACAATTCGTCGATATCAATAAAGCTCAGTACTATAAGAAACCACACCGCCAGGTACGTCAGGCACCGCAAGCCACTAAACGCTAACCATTTATAGCACCCTGTAGTAAAATACAGCGCTCTCAGTGGCCAGCTCCAGCATTGGGGGATCAGCCGCGATAACGTGCGCCAGTCTCCACCGTACAATTACGGTTAGTCTCCATGACGCTTTCGGACCTTCCCATCCAAGCTTGAGCTGCTTCTTTAATAGACATCCTCTCCCCGCCTCCGCCATCTCTCCTACCCTTCCACACTTTGTCCTCTACGCACCTCCCGTCTACACTCCGTCGGCATCATGACACGCCGCTCGCCCTTTTCCGTCGCCGACAGCTACTCGGCTGGGCCCGCCCGTCAGGCCCCGACACCAGCCGCTTCCTTCACCAGCTTCACCTACCGCCGCCCCCAGCCCCAGGCGCGCAGCGCCGCCGATAGCTACAATACCGCCGCCACCATGTCCTCCCGCACTCCCTCCAAGGCTTCCCAGAGCTTCCTTCTCGCCGACATGCACGGCCGCAACGTCAAGGACAATCGCGCCTGCGCCGCCTGTATCGCCCAGCTGCAGCCCCACGAGGTTAGCCAGATCAATTGGCACCTCGACCAGGACAACGACTGCCGTCTCTGCCAGGTCGCCGCCACCAAGCCTGAGGCCTTCACCAAGCCCTTTTGCGACTTTCTGATAGAGAACCCGACCGTCTTCCACACTGTCGAGTACTGCAAGACCAAGCTACACAGTGCCGGCTACAAGGAGGTAAGACTTGGACCCTATGCTGTTTGTCTGTCCGCTCGTCATGCTAATGATCCTGCAGCTCCCCTCTCGCGAGTCTTGGGCCGGCAAGATTCATGCGGGCGGCAAGTACTATGTCTCCCGCAATGGCAGCTCCATCATTGCCTTTGCCGTCGGCCGCGGTTACAAGACGGGCCAGGCGCCCGGCTTCGCCATGGTCGGCGGACACATTGACGCTCTCACCGCCCGCCTCAAGCCCGTCAGCACCAAGCCGAACAAGGCCGGCTTCCTACAACTCGGCGTTGCGCCCTATGCCGGCGCGCTTAACGAGACCTGGTGGGATCGCGATCTCGCCATCGGTGGTCGCGTCATTGTGCGCGATGCTAAGACTGGCAAGACCTCGTCCCGTCTCGTCCGTCTCGACTGGCCCATTGCCAAGATTCCCACGCTCGCCCCGCACTTTGGCGTCGGCATCCTGGGCCAACAGAATAAGGAGACCCAGGCCGTCCCCATCATCGGCCTCGAGAGCACCAACGGTGACGCCCAGACCGAGCGCCTTGGCCCTGACGGATCCTTTGTCAACACGCAGCCCCCGAAGCTCGTTAAGCTCATCGCCAAGGAGCTCAGCATCAGCACGTACACCGATATCGTCAACTGGGAACTAGAGCTTTACGACGCGCAGCCCGCCCAGACCGTTGGTCTCGACCGCGACATGATTTCCGCTGGCCGCATTGACGATAAGCTCTGCTCGTGGGGTGCCCTCATGGGTCTGCTCGCCGCCGAGGACAAAGAAGACGACACTTACGTCAAGGTGACGGCCCTCTTTGACGACGAGGAAATCGGCTCCAAGCTGCGCCAGGGTGCCGGCGGCACGTTCCTCCCCTCGGTTGTCGAGCGTACTGTCGAGGCTCTCAATCCCGACACTTACGGCCCCGGCCTCCAGGGCCAGGCCTACGCCAAGTCGTTTCTCCTGTCCGCCGACGTATCCCACGCCGGCAACCCCAACTTTCTCGACCAGTATCTGCCCGACCATATCCCGCAGCTCAATGTCGGTATCGTCGTTGCCGGCGACTCCAACGGCCACATGACTACTGACGCCGTGTCTACGGCCGTTCTCGCCCGCGTGGCTGAGCTCATCGGCCACCGCCTTCAGCCGTTCCAGATTCGCAACGACTCCCGCTCCGGCGGCACCATCGGTCCTATGCTCTCTAGCTTCATGGGCTGCAAGGCCGCCGATGCTGGCATGCCCCAGCTCAGCATGCACTCGATTCGTGCCACCACTGGCGCCCTCGACCCTGGCCTTGGTGTCCAGTTCTTCAAAGGCTTCTTGGATAACTGGGAGAAGGTGGACAATGAGTGGGAGCACTAACTTTATGCTGCTCTGTGGAAGATCTAGTCTTCTTTTTTTTAACATGCGTATATCAGCGCGGGTGATGTTGGCTTAGCTAGATAGGGGGCGCAGTGGTTGTAGAAAGAATATAGAATACCGTCTTCGTCATACAAAATTTAACGAATATGTCGTCTTTGAACAGTCTTGACAGTCATTTGGCAATTACAGGCTAGGATGTATTAGGTCCGGGAGAGGAATGAAATCTTGTTGGTAATGCTAAAGAGTACATGATATGAAGAATGAAATGAAACCTGTCTATCCCAGAAAAGTAAAAGAAAGTGACAAAAAAAGAGGCAACACATGCCCTTCGTCTGTGAAGAGCCAATCACCACTATTTATGTTCTGCTAGAAGAGTTCGTCATACTTCCTCTTCCATGATCGCCCCGCCGTCTCCTCGGCGCATCAGCCGCACGCTCTCCCGCACCGCTACCTGTTCATCTGCCGAATCATCATCGCTGTCATCATCATCGTCAGCGTCGTCGCTCTCCACAGCCGCGACCGCGCTTTGCGCATCCAGACCGTCTGTCGGTTTCTTCTTCTTGCGCTTCTTCTCAAAGTCTTGTGTGTGCGCATCGGCGAGAATCTGGGAGAATGTGCGCGTCGAGTCGGCGCGGCGCCGAAACAGGCCGACGCCGACGCCGCTCTGGGAGCCGCTCGCGACGGCCGTGGCGCTCGTAGCGGTGGAGAAGCCGCTCGTGGGGCGCGGGTCTGCCGCTGGGGCCGAGGTCACGCGCTGAGGCCAGGAAGTCTGCGTGTGGGCAGCTGCGGCGGGCTGGAGGGTTGCGGTGCCGGTCGAAGGTCCTGCTTCGGCGGGCGAGGAAGAGCTGCCCGCTTCGGCCCGCTTCTGCTCCGCATCCGCATCGGCGTCGCTCCGCTGCTGCTTGTGACCGGGACGTATCACGGGCGACTGCTCTGTGCTGGTGGCCTGTGCCATCAACGGCTCGATGCGGTACGGCAGGGGCACGTCTCGCGAGGCCTTGTACTGGCCGACGTTGGCGCAGTGCTCGTTCTCGACGCGGAACAGCGCCCACATGCCGCGGCGCGTCACCTCAAGGAGGGCGACGGCAAAGGAGAAGATGGTGGAGTGGTTGGCATCCATGGGCAGCACCACGTACAGGATCCAGTTGAAGCGGAGGATGGGGTCGATCGTCATGATAAAGTAATATGGCCACTTTTTCTTGAGTGCCAGAATGTCGCGCAGCCAAAAGTGACGCGAGTGGAACTGGAGAAGAGAGAAATCCATAAACAGATCCCAAATGGCTGTTGTTTATTAGTAAAAGTCAAACCGGGGAGGGGGGCGAGGGGGCAGATGAGAGAATGCTTACAGCAGTAGATACTGTTTACGACGGAAAAAAATATGAATAGTCCCATGTTGGTGTTTGTGCGGTGGATGCGGTAGTTGGACAGCAACACATTGGACAAGATTGTCATGGAATATTTGCCACCGTTGACGAGGTGCGGAAATACGTTGCGCGTGTCATTATAACGACGGAGACACTGAAAGAAACGCCAGAGCGCCGGCACCGTCGTCAGAAAACCAAGCCAACGCGAGTGACTCGAGTTGCATTGCGACGGGTTGTCCCACTCATTGGCATAAAGGCAAAAAAACAGCTCGACGTTGGCCATACAGTACGTCAGAGAGCAGTACATGTCGCCGAGGAAAAAGTCGCGAAACTCGACTGGGTAGATGCCCGCAAGGAGCAGGCGCCAGTGCGAGTAGCCAAACCACCGACGGCTCTTGTGCGCGAGGACGGGCAGCGGCATGAAGATGACGAGCGCCGTAAAGGCAATCAGCAACACGGGGTAGTATAGATACAGGCTGTCGTTGCCGTAGCGGCTAAAGTTGGCCCACATGACGATGCCCAAGATGAGCAGAAAGAAGCTGGGAAACTCGGCCATGCGGCGCCAGTCGATGCGGGTGCGGGGGTCGAGCTCAAAGATGAAGGAGTAGTTGACCTTGCACTTTGTCCACACGTAGCAGTTGATGCAAAAGAGGGAAAAAAGGAGTAGCATGAGAAAGTAGCCGGCGTAAATCTGCATAAGATAGCTCGTGTGCAGTCTGAGCCGCGCGTCGTCGCCAAACAGCAGCTGGATGCCGTAGACGAGGCCTTGGATGGAAAAGACGATGCCCGTGCCGATGAGGAAGCCGTTGAGAAAGGAGCTACCCGACTCGTCGCTCGACTTCTTGACGAGGCTACGGAGCTTGCCGGCGGCGAGCTTGTGGTTGCCGCGCTCAAAGTAGCGAGCATACAGGTCCTCAACAGCCTTGATGTGGCCTTCAAGTACGTCACTGTTGACGAATTGGGCCTTGTTGACCTTTTCGTTGACGTAGCGCAGCGGCGGGCGGGCGTTGACGGCCTTGTCAAACTTTTTGTTGATCTTGCGAAAGGCGGTGCGGTTGAGCAGCGCGTACGACTTGAGCAGCTCCAGGCCGCGGTAGAATTCTTGCAGCGCGAGCTTGAGCTTGCGCTTGGCGGTGCGGTACGAAACGTCTTGCTCGTCGGGCCGACGGATGTAGTCGCGGTGCCCTTCGCTACGGGGGCCACCGCCACCACCCATGTAGGGCGTGTCGGGCATGGTGCGGAGCGCCTTGGAGTTGGGGCCCGGCGGGAAGAGCTTGGTCTTGATGGAGGGCATCCAGTGGTTGCCGTTGTGGTTGCCATTACGGTCTGTGCCGC
Source organism: Beauveria varroae (assembly GCA_030780425.1). Classification (NCBI taxonomy): domain Eukaryota; kingdom Fungi; phylum Ascomycota; class Sordariomycetes; order Hypocreales; family Cordycipitaceae; genus Beauveria; species Beauveria varroae. The sequence continues at coordinate 28,567 of JAPFUP010000122.1, forward strand.
TGTCCGAGTCGTTGCCGTGGAGCGCCGTGTGCTCTTGCGACGACGCATTGGCCGATGAGGGAACCATCTCTTGCAATCGACGGTTGCGCATCTCGTGCAATTGCTCCCGTAGCAGCGCTAGCCTTCTACCAGCCTGCTCCTCTTTGAGCTTATAGAAAGACTCGACCTTGTCGAGCTCCGAGTCCATAAACTCGTAAAAGTCATGCTCCCTCTCGCGGACGAGATCAAACGGCTCCAGACCGAGGGTCGCAATGGAAGCATCTCGTGTCATGGTGGGTGAATAAGAGAAAATGCGTCGCAGCGGCGACGGGTGATGCTGTTCGATGCTGCCGCGAGCTTTGCGCTTGTCCCATGTCGAGGCAAACGAGCCGTTGGACTGCGTCACCGGCAGGATGGTACTAGAGTTCCGTCTTTCGGCCGGCCGGGGCTTTTGTGCCCAATCGCGAGACTGCACAGCAAGGTCTGGCGAGGCAGCATGCGGCGCGGGATGCATAGCCGGTGCCGGTAGCTCGAACTCGCCGCTGGTGCCCCGTTGAGCCAGTGGGCTAGGATTCGGCGGTGTCGGGACGAAACTACCATATTGCATGGTATTGTCGGGTGTCCGGTTCAAAGCATCGTCCTCGGCACCTTTCTTGTCCTTTACGGGCACATCGCGGGCAGGCGACGGTCGCACCTCGTATGGCGTGCCCGAGTTGTAGGCAGGTGGGCGGCTTGACGAGATAGGCCCCGACGTCTGAGATTGGCGGTATTCTCGGTCGTTGAAGGTCGTTCGAAAGGTCTGCTGGGTGTTGCTATTTGGTAACTGTCCGAATATAGATGTTCCTCGACTGCCGCGCAGCTTTGGCGTGGTACCGTTGGCTCGATTGACGGCGCGGGCAACGGCCTTGACGTATTTCTTGCCCGCCTTGTAGTTGAGATACTTGACGCGCCATTCTACAAAGAGAGGAATAACTGCATTAGCATGATGGGTGCTTCTCGGCAGTGGAATTCAGCTGTTTGAAATTCACAAACCTGGAACAGCATCTCTCTCGAGCTCTTTGGCAAACTTCATAGCCGCGTAGCAAGAGACGGTAAAAAGGTCCAGCCAACAGCAGCAAAGCTGCACGCTACTTCTGCTCTTCTGGACAAGGAGTGTTTGGCCCAGACCACGCTCTCAAGACCCAATTTGCCGGAAAGCCGTCCCTTTTTCTTCGCAAGCGGTCCCAGACGACCAATCGACTACCGCGAGGTCTCGAAGTGGTTCGCGGTCGTGTCGATGTGACAATTTAGAGAGGGACAGGCCACGGATTGGTATGTCGGGGTCTGAGTTTGGCAGCGGCCTAGGACGACAGGGGACCTCTCAGAGGCGCCGATTGCGCAACGTGCTCGACAATGTCTCTCGCGCTTTGCTGGGGCCCCATGGGTTAATATGTTTAGACACCTGCCCTCGAGATGGTGGCGGAAGAGAAAATGACAAAGGAAGAGATGGGAGGCTCAAAGAGAAAAAAAGTTTTGAAGTGGTTGATCGGACAAGGCGTTGCTGCAGCTCCACCGTAGTTGGGTAGTAGTTACCGGCCACCGGCGTACCGCAGACAAACATGTACGCCAATGTTGCCACTGGTGAACACTTGCATCCACCTCTCAATCTCTCGCCGCAATGACGTGCAGGTCGGAATTGGCGCTGTGTCTTGTAGATGAAGAGATATTTTTGTTCCATTTCTGGCGCTTCTTTGCCTTTTTATCTTTTTCCTTTGAATTGGCTAAAATCTTGAACAAATGTCCTGAGCTGAAATCACGCCTAGCTAGCTCTTGGTCCTTAGATTCTCGTTGGCTAAGACGCATGTCTTGGAACAGAATATCAAAACGTCATCAGCTTGGGCAATAGTCCGACAGCGTGTGTCGCGTGCACCGGCTCGTCCTGTCAAGAATCGCTAGCGCGTAAGCGAGATCTACGGTGTATAAAGCAGCTGACGAGCTGATAAGCAAGACAAGTTGACAAGCTACGCCAGCCCGAGAAGGACAAGTTGCAAGCTTGACTTGTAGCCCTGTAACAGTAACCCAGAGAGGGCTGCTCTCTATACTTAAACGCTTGGCGGTCTGTAGATGTCGAACCTTGCCTCGGCGCCAAGCCTCTCTGCCTTTAAGCTATTCAATAAAGGTCAGCGCCACGACTCGTGTTCGTATGCCCATGTGCCATGTTGGATTGTAACAAGGGCGGCTGCCGTGCGCCCCACGATTTGCCATCGAAAATTCCCCGGACTGGGCTTCTGTCTGTCCTCTGACTGATACGCTAGTTGCCTGATGCCGAACTGCCACGTCCAGCAGAGGCGGAATCCGACGAGTCATGTCTAAAAACAGATTATCATTTACGGACGGTCCTTATTTCAATAAAATTGACAAGCCGGTCAAAAAAAAAACGCCATGTTCAAGCAAAGTTCATGGTTACACTGTAGGTTTGCTTTTCTTTGTACAAGCCTCGATCGCATCTGGGTCTCGCAAGCCCTTTTTAGGGAAGAAATGCGCTAGGGGCATATCAAAACCTCCTTCTTGAGATTTGCAGAGGGAGGCTCACATTCAGCATCCTTGCCTGGCTGCTTTGTGCTACTGGCCTGAGAAGATACCTCATTCAGAGCGCGCCTTTGTATCTTACGTCTGGCTCGATACTCCGACCCGCGGCCTTATTCCATGCTCCCGTAGAATTGTACCCGGTGATGTCTACTATCCGCATTTCGAATCAGGCAGTCAGCCGACATTACAGAGGTTATCACTTTATCAGTACACTCGACAGTAGGACCAATTATCCGTCTTCAGCGATTCACTTTGATTGCCATCAGAAACCGACCTTGACGCCCCAAGCGACGTTGTTGTTGAGAGTTGTCGCAGGTTCATCGCCCGATCGAATGGCGGCAGGTCAAAATTTCTCCGTGTAGACAACCGTCAGATATCTATCAACCGAACCAATGGCAATGACTTCTGGGTGAAAGATCATCGCAAATCCCTTTATGCTCTCGCCCCACGTCTTGCGAAATCATGCAGGTACTATAACATCTCCGACCTGCATAACCATGTTGCATTCACGCACACAGTGGCATCGCTAATGCCGACGCCAGCCAGATTTAGTGTCTGGCGTCCTCTTGCTATTGCCTCACTTGCCAGGCTTCTGTCCCTGTCAGCACTTCCCTTCTCTCTACCTAGCTAGCGGCATCTCCAGGTACCTCAACAACCCTCAAGCGACCTGCCTAATGCGGTCCGACTTTCTGACCACGCACTTCCATATTTCGCCGTCGAGGTGCCGACAATGGCGCATCTGGCAATCTGAACCTCTCGTCTCTTCCGGGTGCCTGTGGAGATAGTCCCCCCACGCTGCCGGCCCCGCCCCGCCCCGCCGTTCAGTACATCTCCGTAGGGCGGGCGGTCTTGTTTACGGGTCGGTCTCGGGCCAAAGGCCGGCAAGGTGGACGGTTTTTTGTCAATATCTAAATGCGCCAATCAAGGTTGATGGAGTTCTTTTGATTAGTTACTCTTTGGCTGTGACCGGCTCAATACTCTCCAGAGAGGATCGCGAAAGCAGAGGGAAAGAAACAAAGACACTTCGGTCAATGTCTTTTTGCGAGGAGCCCTGCTAAATTTTCAATCTGAGAAATTCTGCACAATCTTCAAGTGCCACCGCCCCAACGCGTCTCTGCGTATTGTGGATGTCGCTGTCGAATAGTAAGCCGATGGGAAGAACATTTTCGTCAATTATTTAGGAACACTGTCGTCCGATTATACGGCTGTCCTGTTCGGGATGGTGCTTGCCTAGTTATTGCTACGCTGCACCACTTGGCTCCTGATTAGTCGTCTTACATCGCCACGAGTGGAGGCCAGTCTGCTCGGAAGTTTTGTCCATCAATCAAAACACTTCAAAGCCACCTTTTAGTAGATTCTTCATCTTGTCTGGTTCCATGAGGTTAGTTCCAAATATTGTACGTGCCGGCTCATAACTGCCGCAAGTTTGGCGTGGTAAGAATCACCGAACCAGGCCCGGATGGGCAGCTGCTTTTCCGCAAAAGCGTGCAAGGTGATGTAACGAGAAGTGAGAAAGCCAAGGAGATGCGCTTGTTGATCAATTCTGAGCAAAAAGTATATAGAGGCCCATCTCTCTCGATGCTGGACAGCTTGTTTCGCTGGGGTCATGACGTTTTCTTCTTTCTGTAACTACAAATCCAACACATTTATATATACATCACGAAATGTTTGCTAAAACTGTTGTCTCAACTCTCATGGCTGGCGCTGCCATTGCCGCCCCTTCCACGCCCACGACCGCAGAAGTGGACTTTTCCATCGGTCCCCTCGACAGCCGCCAGCTCGGCGGCAGGGTCAGCAACGGCGCCATTGCCAACTTCAACTCCGGCATAACCAATGACGGCATCGGGCCCGGCAAGGACGTATACCGCATGTACTATGGCGACGGCAGCATCGGCGCCGGCTGGCCTGACCGCAACCGCTGGGTGTCTTTTGTCGACATGTAAGTCACTTACTCGCCATATCCCGACTCGTGGTATACTAACTAGTTAGGTTCAATAACTACAAGAACCAAATGTTTAGCTCTTGTGGCGGTCAAGGTCAGGCCAACGACTCTGGCCCCGAAGTGGTAAGTTGTCAATCGCCCGAACCACTTTGACATGCCGCTTACGCTGAGGACACAGGGTGCCATCTACGACGGCATGCAAAAGGCCGGGGCCGCGACGGGCGTCGACCACCGGTTCATCCTGGCCGTCATCATGCAGGAGTCTGGCGGCTGCGTGCGCGTCAAGACGACCAAATACGGGGTGCGCAACCCGGGGCTGATGCAGGACCACGACGGCGAGGCCACGTGCAACGAAAACGGCCATGTGCAAAACCCGTGCCCTTCGAGCACCATCTACAAGATGATCTCCGAGGGTACGGCCGGCACGGCCCAGGGCGAGGGGCTCGCGCAGACGCTGAATCGCGCGGGCCGCAGCGACGTCTCGGCGTTTTACCGTGCCGCGCGCCTCTATAACTCGGGGTCCATCTCGCGCACGGGCAACTTGCAGGACGGCATCGCGACGCACTGCTACTCGAGCGATATTGCAAAGTATGTGATGTCTGTGTTGAAGATGTGAGGTGTTGCTTGAGCTAACGTTTTGTAGCCGTCTTACCGGTTGGGTCCGCGCCGCGTCGCAATGCAACTGCGACAACGATCCCAACAGTTGTGGCATCACAACCAGCTAACTAAATATTTGGCAAGAACCCTGGTGTATCTCAATGTTTAATCCTGCGCATTGGATACGCAAGGTGCTGCTACATTTTTTCATTGTACATACGAAGATGTCCTCGACGAGGTGTTAATAACAGACTTCTATAGAATATGCCTTACATCGAACTAAACACTACCATTTTGACTTTAAGAACTATGATATCTAGAAACCTATTTTCTCGAGTAGTTCATCCTAGATACGCGCTCTTCAAAACGGCTTATCCAAGCAAAATGTCTCCCCTCCCGAGTTACACTTGAGGCCTTCTTTCTCACTATAGCTACAGCTCAAACATCTGCGTCATCATGTTGACAAGATCAAAGAGGCCATGCTTCTGCGCGAAGTTCCTCCACTCGCTAGCCTGTTCCTTGCTCGGTTCGAGCAACTCGAGGGCCATCCCCGCAATCAACTCTCTTTTCAGCCCGCACGCCTCGGTGAAGACCATCGCAGACGGTCTACAAACATTCTTGTGCTTGAGCAGGAGCATCACCAAGTTGAACCTTTGCGCTTGAAGTGCGTTTAAAACCAGACAGTTGTTGCTGTTAGCGTCGGGAAGTTGGGGGCTCACTCTAGCGTCGCCTAGTAGTGCGCGCACAAAGTCGATTTTGCCTTGCTCGCATGCAAGCTGCAGTGGTGTTTTACCTTGCTCACAAGGGGTATTCGGAGGTGTGTGCAGGCTTTCCAGGAGTAGAGAGAATATGGCGAAGTTGTTGCGGAGAATGGCGCCATGGAAGGCGGTGGCCTTCTCGGGACTCTTCAGACGGAGACGAGACACGACGGACAGCAGATAGCGAACAGTCTCGAGTTGATTGAGGTGCGCCGCTGCCGTGAGTAACCCATAGCCCTTTTCATTGATTACAGACAAGTCGGCCTCGCCAGCTGACACCATCAACTTCAAAACGTCGAGCCAGTTATTATTGAGCGCAAGAAAGACGGGAATTCGCGACGTGTTGGGTGCTTTGTCCACATTCGCGCCCGCTACTATCAACATGGTAGCCATGGCACAGTTTCCCATTATCATAAAAAAGGTGAGAGCTGTAACTGAATGCTTCGATTTGGTCGCAGAGCCGCAGATGGCATTGAGATTACCGCCGGATTTGATAATCTTGTTGATGATGACAAGATCTTTGTGCCTTGCCACCCAGAACAGAGATCTAGACTGGCCCGGTCCCATCGTATCTTCTTTGTAAAGAATTTCTTCAAACAGCGCGTGGAATTGTTTGCTCGTCATCACTAAAGCGCGGAGATCGCCGCGGTGGTGTAGTCTGCTCCCAATGTCGACGAGTAGGTGGTTGGGCAGCCTGTTGAGCGACTTTCCGCCGCTGTCGACGAATTCGATCTTGAGATTTCCCATGACGGAAGGATAGATGATGTATGGGATAAGGTACTAAAATTCAATAGAAGGAAAACCTTGCGTGAAGAGGAGGCGAAGGCCTCCCGTTTGCGCTGAGGATGGCAGCCGGCAGCTGGCGACCGCGGCTGCAGAATTTACCGAGAGTCCTCATCATTTTTTTCACAGCCAATGGCCGTTTGTATCGCATGACTTCAGATATCTTCCACAAGAACGAAAGGCTTATATGGATCCTTGCAGGGTAAAAAGTGTATTAATGTGTTACTCTCAGCTCTGGGCTTACAGGCCATCACTACCGATTCCACGAACCACAGACTAGGCAACAGTAAGGCAATCAGAACAACTACATGTGTATAGATCATGCAAGACCTACTCATTCTGGCGCTGCCACCGCGCATCAAAGGCGCGAAGCGAAGATGCTCTTCGCACCAGAGTACTTAACTAATCCTCAGTCCCCTTTTCCTACACCTAGTTGACTTTACAGCACATATGCCTTTGCCTGGCCTTCCTCTTTTTCAGGCTGAAATTCAAGCTTCGATTCTAGGAATCGCCCCTCATATAATGCCAATAGTCGAGCGCCCGTCGCACGATGGCCAGCGTAAGCGATATAGTCAAGCTTTTAGTGCTAATCAATCAGTACACGAAACTGTCGTCGCCCTCGCTTACCCATTCCACATCAGATTACGACACAATATCAACATTAACCCCCACCTCGATGGCCCGCTGAATAACACCGTCCTAGCACGCAGCCCAGTCTAATGCACCGGCAAGATGTCATTGCTGTCAGCTGCCTAGGCATTCAGGATATAGGTATAGTTGATACATTGGCCCCCGAAACGTCGATTCGTTAGGACGAGTGCGTGTGCAATTCGGGGTCAATGAAACAGCTCGCCAATTGTACTTGACATCTCGTCTGAAAGCTGTGTCAAGAACACTTTTATGATATGCTCTCCATTGCAATGCGTTGATGGATAATAGCTTTCAATAGTCAGAGCTTGACCAGGATGCAAGAGCTGTGGCTGCCTGCTGCCTTTAGTTGCCTGTTGCGCGTAAAGTCTCAGCCAAAGAGGGATTCACCGCCAATCACGCTGCCATGTGTCGACTGGACCATTACGGGCGCTAATGACGAAGAAGCAGTGCTCAACAAAGTAGACTTATCTCAGAGAAACCCTTGTACCGAATAAAATTACATTGCAAATGCCCTTGGATTGCTAAACGAGGTCATCCGGCATCGTCGATTGCGTGTCTTGAATACCCACGAGGATCATGTCCTCTCCATTCCTTCATGACTGCAAACTCCGCTCTTTCATCGGAGAGGTCTTCTGTGACACTTCTTTAATCTTCGTGGAGTTTACGTCCCTCCACCAGCGCAACCGGGCCATGGTACCTTTTCCGGCCACCAAAGATGTAATTGATTAGCGCCAGTAGCAGCGTGGCGACAAAGATCGGCGACGCCCAATTAAACACGGCCAAGGTCACTGGGGATTCTTCTGGCCAGAAAGTCCAGAAGAAGCCCCAGAACGAAAATACTACTGCGGCGATGTTAATTGGAAGACCCCAGCGGCCGAGAGAGAAGCGCGCTGGGGGGAGTGTATCGGGATGGAAAATTCGGCGCCACGTCATGCAACCGATGCTGAAGAGATAGCACTGGAGCAGTGCTACTGTGCTCAGTGAGAGGACAGCATAGAATGCGACATCACTGCCTAGATAGATGAAACTGAGAATAATGCTGAAGCCAGCGGAGAAGATGTAGGCGTTTGTCGGGATCTGGCGCTCGTGGTCCACGCGAGCTAGCCATTTCGAAAAGGGAAGACCATTATCGCGAGCGAAAGCAAAGAGATCGCGGCTGACGGCAGCAAAGTAGGAAAGCTCGCCGAAAACTTCCAGGATGAGGATGACGGCGAGCAGAATGTTGAGCCACGGCTGACTCATCGACTGGCGGATAACCCATATGCCTGGGTAGCCGGTAGGGTCATCAAGAGCTGTGGGGATATCGATGATGTGGTAGCAAAATGTGAGGAGACTGAGGAAGATGAGAACCATGTTGATGAGAAACCCAACAAACATGACGCGGGGGATCGTCTTGGCAGCGTCGCGCACTTCTTCTGCCATGTGGGCAGCCTGCAACTGAATTAGACTGGCCCGACAGATATGCAGGCAAACTTGTCACTCACGGTATCAATGCCGACGTGCGCGGCAATTCCAGGCATTTGCCCGACAAGAATCGCCAAGGTCAGGGAAGGCCAGCCGCCACGGTTCTCCCAAAGAGCCCACACGTCGTGGTGGCTAGCTTGGGGCACGTTGACCCAGATGGGAGCCAAAAACGCGATCAAGGCGAGGATATGGAAAGCAAAGACGGCATTCTGCCAGTATGGTAAAGCTCGGGAGCCCAGTACGTTGGCGCCAAGGGCAAACAGTGTGAATGCAATGTTGATGACGGTGGCGTGCCATCTCGGAGCGTCGTAATCCATGTTGGCGGTAATAATCGCCTGGATGACAATGCCTACTTCGAACATGCCACTGGCGTTTCCGGCCTGCCAAGCCAGAGTTGACGTCCAGCTTCACATCGTGGTCAGCAAAAGCCGGAAGAAATGAGACTCTGGGTATAATTGATTATCGAAGTGAATCGCCAGCCATGGCGACAATACATACCCCGTCAGGTAGCTGAGAATCTTTTGACAGCTCTCTGGTGCGAATTCGCTGACCCAGTGGTACTGCGCGCCGGCAATGGGCGCCATGCTCGCCATCTCGGCCATGCTCAGGTACACGGGCACGAAGCCGAAAAAGCTCCAAATGAGGCTATACATGACGCCCGGACGGCCCCCATCCTTGAGGCCCTGTGTAAAGACAAAGATGTTGGTCTCCCACGCCGTCGTCGACAGCCCGACAAAGGAAATGATGGATAGCGTGCGAAAATGCCGTACAAGCTCCTGCGTGCGTCCCATACGCTGCATCGAGATGACATCGTCGCGGGTTGATTTGTGAATGGCATCACCTCCGTTTTCGTCAATGTAATTGTGGCCGCCGTCGGCGACGGTGGTGAGCTGGATGGGACCCTCCTTGGCGACGAGGGACGCTGCTTGCGCGGTATCGGACTCGGATGGCTTCATTCTGAGGTGCCTCGAAGAATGCGAAAAGAGTGATGGCAAAAGGACGAAGAAAATGCATGAGTAAAGGGGGAGGTTCGCCGGACAAGAAGCCCAAGGTATGGCTGTCAAGGCAAGGGGTTGTTGGGCTTTAGTATATTTGTGTTCCACTGCATGTATGCATCCGGTGGCCTGCATGATGCTCGATTGCAGCCAACTTGATAACTCGGGCCGTTAGCCGTCCCTATGGTGACTGCATTGCCCAGGGAACCCAAACGGTTTTCAAGAACATTTGCTTTTGTCGCGTCTACAACAACTAACTACAACGCTAGTCATGTCCCAACCTGCAGCTGTGATCAGCATCGCATGTTTCTTGGCAGATCTTATGGCTTCAACACTATTCTTCAATGTTTGTTTTCCGTCTCTGATTGGGGGAGCCCTTGATCGGCACTAACCTGGTGGCCAGGGCGTTTATGAATAAAGCCGACTCATCGGGTCTTTGCTCAACCTGATACTGCGAAGCGGGGAAGCAAGACAAGGAAGGACAATGATTCTTTCAAGAACCCTCGGCAAAGATAATTCTAACTCGTGGGCTTATAAGCGGCGAAAGGTGTCGCACGCATCACACCTTTGTGTGTTCTCACGCCCATGAAAGACTTGTTCTTCGTTGGTCTCTTTTCACTCGTAAAGTATCTTGTCTTAGATTGTCATGAGCGACGCGGCGCCCAATAGCAGGCTCATGCAGGGAACAAACAACAAGCTCGGCACCACCCGCGACGGCCGCAAACCCCGGAATTTAGGGCGCCTCCTAAATACGAGCCAAGGATTTAGATTGATCTCTCACTTGCGGGACGCTCACGTCCCCGAGATAGACAGCAAGGGGAGGCTCGCACGACTCGCTCTTCAGCTGTGTAACGTGTTGACGAACATGGTGACATGGGTCGTGTCGAAACGGCACATTGATCATGCTGGAGTAGGCAGAGAAATTACCCATACCCGTCGCTCAATCGGAAGGCAAGACATACCAGGCTAAAAGGCAAACAAGACGACGAGTCATCAGCAAAGGCGGTCGGACTGTAACGGTCCACGCGGCAACCAGCAAGCACGACGCCACCCGTTGTTGGTCGGTGCAGCATCATGCTGGGGGTCTTTAAACTGATCGCAATGCCCGCTGGCCCCTTGCGTAACACTTGGCCCGCGCATGCGCCTGTGCAACATGTAGAGAGCAAAATCACTGCGAAGATTCATTTGGGCGAGTGGTTTGGTCGGAGGGTTTGGAAAGAACAGAGCGGCGTCGTGAATCACAAATCTCTGATGACAGATGGGTTCGATCAAAACCCATACGGCTCGCCTCACTTGTTTCCTTCGTGCCTCAGTTTTGATCTTTCTTTTGGACACTTCTCTCGCGACTGGGCTCTCACCACGAGAGCTACAGGGCATTTGACCTGCTAGTCCAGCTTACTTTTGGCAGTCACTGCAGCTTTCGCCTCCTTTGGCCATGGCGAACGATGATCATGGACCATGGCTTACTTTGGCCATGACTATATTTCTCACATGGGCCATCCTATTCTATGCGGTTCGATTATGGGCGAAACTGCGCATCAAGACGATTGGAGCAGACGACTGGGCCGTAACAGGCGCCCTAGTAAGCGACAATGTTTTCATTGCGAAAGGCGAAGAAACTAGGATAATCTGACCTGACCTCATCCAGATTATATCAATTGCTTGCCAAGGCATCATGCACAGTGCGGTTAGCAAAGGCTACGGCAAGCGAAGCGACAGTTTGTCAGCAGATGCTCTAGACAGCATCAACAAGGTATGAACCGGACTCGTTGGAGGCGGTAAGAATACCTCCGTTACTGACACTCCGCGACAGCGCATATACATAGCACAGTTCTTATACATAGTATCTGTTGGCCTTACAAGAGTCGCATCAGCCTTCTTAGTTGAGCAGGTTGCGCAACATGGACCCCATACACGACCAGCAAGGATGCTGGCTGGGCTCTCTGGTACTTGGGCAGTTTTGTGCCTCTTAATGATTGCTATCCGGCCACCGTTCTCGAGTCCATGGCTAGCAGTTGATGGAGGACGTACCATGTTTTGGAGATGGCTTGCTATTGAAATCGGTGGGTTGGTCGTTGAGGCTGCGCTTTGGGCACTAGTCATTCAACTTGTTTGGTCATTGCAAATGCAGCTGAGTAAACGCAGCCTCATCATCGCTGTCTTTGGCTTCCGTCTTTTGTATATCATCCTACCCGCATCAAACACTTTAGTGGCTGACCGTCTTGCAGACTTTTGCCCATCGTCATCACGCGCCTCTACTATCTTGCCCCGAGCAACGACGACCTCAACCAATCGAGTATAATAGCCGCCATCTACACCTTCGCCGCACTGCATTTCGCCATTGTTGCCACGTCTTTTACGGCGCTCAAGCCCTTCCTCGCCGTCTTTCGCCAGCCCGTGGTAGCCTACGGCAGTATCGGCGGTATATTCAGGCCCAGCGCCAATCTCGGCGCCTCCGGCTGCAAGCGCAAAATTTTCCATCGCGTCAAACACGTTCCGGAGGGATCTGGCAATTCTGCCAATTGGCGGCCCAATCAAGGCTCGGCGCAGCGATCAATCACTGCTCAGCCTGGCAGGGCTGTCACACGTAAGAGACGCGACGACACGGACGATGACAGAGAGCGTCTGTACCACAGCTGCATGAACTTGCCTCGCCGAGCCACAAATAGAGCTATGGATGATAGTGTGTCGACGCAAACGGATGAGTCAGATCGAAAGATTATTCAGAGAACGACTGAAGTCACAGTTTTTTACGAGCACAACAAGCCAGCGGGCGTTAGCGGCGAAATGTGAGGCGTAAGACAGATGTGGCTTGCGCTTGATGGAGCCTTGTCGTTCGACGTTATGACGATATATACCTATAAGTAGTTTTTTCTTATCAGCGACATTGATTTGCATAGTGATCTAATTAATCAATGATCTCGCAACTGGGGACTAAACGGAGCCTGGGTTGCTTCGCATGGAGCTCAACGAATTGTGGTGCCCGATCCCGTCTCACCCAATACACTAGATGTATACTGACGGAATGGTGCGAAAAGGGTGTTCTAAATGATGACTTGCTTGGCTGGTGTAGTAATTAAAACCTGGTGGCAGTTGGCAGTTTAGTCATAATGCCAGCGGAGATCGATCCCCCACTTGGTTGCCGACCCCAGATCCTGATAATCATTACGATTGCTGACTTGCTGCCAGTGGCTAATCGATGATTCGATACTTTAATACGCCTCTTTTCTGTCAGGTGGAGAAGGTTCTATGAACTACATCATCGAACGAATAAAATTCCGGTGGGCACCAACTTTCCCGGGTATCGGTAAGATCCCCCAGAATAGCCTTAGAACTCGAAACGGGAGGGGTTTCTGCACTCTTTTCCCGGCTACTGCTTCCTGCGCCCATGATAGAAGACGACAACGTGGATACCGGCACGCGGGAGTCGGCACATGAGAGCGCGCTTGCCGTGTCGATGTCTGACGCCCTGATCTGAGGCCCTTGGACACTGCCATGCGACTGCAGCAGATGCAATCCTGTTCTGGCAGACGCAGCGGGAAACAATGAGCCCATGATCAAGAGTTTTAAATGCTCTCTCCGCGTACAGCTATAGATGCTGCCAGATCATGAGTGGGTATGCAAGACATGATCATAGGGAGGGCAAAGATGGTGTGTGTATCAAAGCTCAAATTTATCCGTTCGTGTGTTCGTCTTATTTGGCGCCTTTTATGTTGCAATGTAGTCTTCTTCTACTCCAAGATCCCAGGCCTTACATGAGCCATTCATCTAAGCGGCCAAATTCCCGTGATGCCACTTGAGCCGGATCCCGCCCGTGCTTGCGAACAGCAGGTACTCGTTGACTCTCGCTGATATCCTTTAATGCAATGCCATCTCCAGTCTCGACAAGGCTAGTCAGAGATTCATGATATGAATATCCAGCCATAGATTTTCTATTTCGCTTCTGCATAAAAAGTGTTTCCTTCTCAGCTGCAATCTGATCGCGCAGACTCATCGTGACAAGCTCGCCGGACAGACCCGCGTAGATGCTGGGAGAGCTTGACGACGCTCTGGCCAGGGAATACACGGGAGATGCATCTTGGTAAATGTTGGGCAGGTAGATGTTACAGTTTGGCCTGTAAAAGTCCGTCTTGGCCAGCATGTGGCGAGCACACTCCTTGCCAGACATGTAGCAGCATCGCTCTCGCTGTGTGCTCAACGGCGGGGCGGTCCATGTCAGAGGTTTGGGAGCTGGACCGAGCGGAGAACTGCTGCAGGGCACTGCATCGGTGTAATAGTAGCTCGTGGGCCATCGAAAATCGAAAATCTTAATCACCGACGTACGGGCACTTCCTGCGATGAATCGCTGCAGGCCATCTGCCATTAGTGGACCAGTGGGTGTGGTGAGCTCAAAATGGTCTTGGTAGATGGTGTCGATTGCAGACGGCGTGCGCATGTCTTGTAGTCTAATGGTACCGTCATCGTACGAGCTAAGTACCGTATACGGAGAGCCGCCGAGGATAGAAGCCGCGTCGAGAGGTAACACGCACCGCGATGTCTGCAATTGTCTATCGGTGTAGAGGTACGAGTCGACGCACCGTGACGACGCTTGCATTTTCGCCACATTCGTGACAACTGCACCGGTAGGTGTCCTGGAGAGAAAACGCAGAGGCTCCGCAGTGCCGCTTAGCGCAAGAGCAACATCTCCGTTTTGCATGTGACGAACCTGACGAATTTGTCGAAAGCTCGAGGATCCTTGGACATCTTTCATGTCATATCTCTCAGTAGGCTGAATGACGTATTCAGCCGGATTTCCATTCTCATCCAAGTCCAACTTCTCTGGGTCAGACCATTGCTCGGGCAGTGGGTAAAAAAGTACGCTGTTTTTGGTAGCAGCGACAGCAGATAATCCTGGCGCGTTGACATTGACATGCTGAATGTCGTTCTGGCCTCCGGATTCTTCTTTTTCGGTAGCCTTTGGCTGCAACCAAGCAATTGTTCTTCCCATATCTTCGTGATGTGTTGATAGCAGTTGCAAGTATCCGCTAGCTCTGCCCACGAGCATCGTCAGAGTCTTGCCAACGTCGACATTCTTGACGAGAGCCAGCGCCGAGACGTCGTCCTGGCCAGCCTTGAATCCTGAAAGCTGACCAATAACATTAGTCCAACTTTCCTTCTTTGGTGCTGAGAAGCGTAGCTCCCGCCATCTCACGACCACGTCTTCTCCGATACCCCATGCGACCAGCTCCTCCTCATTCTTCCCTTTCATGTGGGAAGCGGCATCTACAAAAAGGCTCGGTGGAAAAGTTTGGGCAGGACGAGCACGGCGCCCGCCACGCGACCCTTGGCCGCCATTACTGCGCGCTGCCAACTTTCTTGATGAAACTAGCGACGAAAGCAACAGAGCTCTTCGCTCCCACGCTCGCGTCTGCCAGGTCAGGCGCTTGGCGACCGTCTTCCAATTGCCAGGTGGCAAGTCGAGGTATCCATAATGGCTTCGCACAAAGACGTTCCAGCCGTGGTGCTCAACAATGTCTTTGAGGCCTTTTGATGTCCTTGCCAGCCGTCCCAGGCTCTGGGCTGTGTTGAGATACTGGAAGATGCTGCGCAAAACGCCGATGGGCACCGTGTCCAGCCTGGCGGGACTGTCAAGGCGCAACGACGCTATGTCTGACAAGGCGTCCATACTGGGCTGAGTTGATTGATTCGTTTTGAAGAGTAATCATTTGTGGAATAACATTCTAACGGCTGGATTCGGCGGCGCCATCTTAAGTAACGAGGGCTGCAGCCTTTTTCTCCGTTGATGGCTTGATGGATGTTGTGATGGAAGAAGAATGCATACCTAGGTAGCTGACCAACGCAGACGTTATAGTGGGCCGTTGATGGGTGACTCAGAGGGCTTACAGGGGTTGAGGGGCAAGTTTCAAGGGCGCTGTGGGGAAAAGGAGTCAACACTGATGAGCTCGAGTGACTGTTCTGGGTCTCAACATGTATTCGTATATCGCTGTGAAGTCGAAATTGACGATATTCATTAGTACTTTTGCTGTCTGCTTGCTCATTTGGCTCCTGTCCGACCCATCACGCGAATGAACTAAGCCCAAGCCGCAGACGGCTAGTCGACCTCCCGGAGACTTAGCCATGCTATGCGCACACAGGCGACAGATGCTCAACCAGCCATCAGCCTGCGACAAGCCGGTTCATAATCGATAACGAAGCTCAATCACGCTCCAAGAAGCTGCGCAATGGGCAATGCAAACTCAGCAGGTGCGTGAACACGCAGGAGAAGCCTTACTTGGGTCGATGCTTGAACGGAGCTAAATACCAGAGCGGTGATTGGCAAGGGGCGCGAGAAGCTCGACTCTAGTATTTCAACAATCGGCGACGTACCAAGTCTAGTCAAGCACAATAATTAGTCGGCTTGCTCGGCGATTTGGTGGACGCTATCTCTTTACTGATCGTCATGGCACAGCAGTCTGTTGTAAATATGCAGCATGCCAGTGACAGTGGCAACAGAGTTGACGATGAGAGGAAGAAAAACTTCATTCTCATGTTCGTCTTAGCTATCCTATTATTTACTCCCTTTGTCAGGAAGAGTGCGGGCGCAATTGATGTTATGGCGGGCGTGGCTCGTAACATTGCGGTCGTCGGGTGAGCTTGGACTAGTCGCACTAGACATATACTCTCTCGTAGACAGTAGAGGAAAGGATCAGTTTGCGATGGCTGGCCTTTTTCTTGCAGCTCTTGCTCTCTATGACGTCGCCGCTGTTGCTGCAGCGGCGATTCTGCGAAGAGGGATGAGGGCGACTCGTATCACTGCCCCTGGAGTCGAAGCAAAGTCGACTCTAGACAAGAGAGACCGCGTCAAAAGCCCCGAATCGGATTGAATATCAAGATGCCCAGTGAACAGAGAGAAAGTGCCTATGAAGGTGCCATAGAACAACGCACTACTGATGGGCGGCTTCAATGACGCACCTGTTATGAGTCACGTTCAGTAAAAGGGGCGAGATTGCCAGCAATTCAGTTTATTTTAGGTAGTATTACTCTATTTTCAAATCTCACGGATCAGTATTCCCTCATATGATGTGAAAGTGCTTTTTTCTCTCTGTACATTAAGTTATGAGCACGTCGGTGATATCGAGGTTAAGAATCGGCCAGACTTCAACGTCGGGAATAGCCTCAACCTCAAGCGTGACCTCTTGGAAATGAATCTCGGACTATTGACCGTCACGTGCCAGTTCATGAAAGAATTTTCTCCTTCCATTGCTGGCCGAATGACAACAGATCTCCCTTGCTAGTTGGGAAAACTATATAAAGACCTCCCCACTCGATGGCCCAAGGTCAACAGCTACATCACCGTGACGGGCATACCTTGACCGGCATTGGCATTCGCATGAGACAAAACCACTGAGAAGTATGTGTGATTGAGACATGGATGGTTTCACTTTTTTTCCTCGTCTCCCTACCGAGATTCGCCTTCGAGTATGGCTTTTCTCCGTCGACGATGAAGCAGAAATCTGCCTCCCCTGGCCCAGCAGCGTCCCGAACTCCCTTTATGCATACACAAACCCGCTCTACACGCTTCCATGCCAGCCTCTGACCGTTGATGTGGCCTTTCCGGTGGTCATGCACGTTTGCCGCGAGGGTCGCAGCGTGGTTCAGGACTCCCGACGCAGCGGCGTCTTCTTTCGCGCGTCTCAAGCGGCAGGCTGCCCTACGCCATTTCGTCACTTTCGACCCGAACTTGATGTTCTGTATCTAGGAGATCAGGGCATCTTCTTTATGAACATGTATGTGTGGCCGGAAAACAGCGTTTTTGGTTCAGCTCGTCCGTACGACGAAGAACAACGGAGTCAATGGAGAGACTTTCTAGAGACAATAAAGTTAACACGTCGCTTTGCCGTTGCCACTACCCATATACCTGGCAATTGCCAAATGATAAAGGAATTCTTCACACGGGTGTGGACATTCAACGACCCTCCAAGACCGTTGAGATTTGAGTTCTGTTACGTTGTTCCAACCACCAAAAACCTCACGAAAGTGAACCTTGACAATGTTCATGCCGCTTTCGCGCCACCTGGAAGGCTATGCCGTCTAGCAAGGATCAGAGAAAGCGACTGGAATGGTATTCTTGTACCAACAAATAATATGAGGTCGAAGCCGCCACAAACGTTGGAGACGCTCGTAACTCAGACGGCCAGAGAAATAAGGGCTGTCCAACAAGGAAGAGGTCTGGGTAAGTTGAAAGTGTCATTTTCTGCTGGGCGCCTGTTTTGTTCTAATCATGAGGGCAAAAGGCGCGAGGCGAAAGGTGGACGGGCCAGAAATCATGGACATTGTCGACGTCACTGCGGGGACATTTTTGGAATACCAGCGTGATGGAAGTTGGACCGAGGTTTGCGCGACCAGAATGTACTCGAGTGAGAAGATGTACATATCGGAGCCTCTACTAGCTGAGCGACCAGACCCCGAAGTCCAAAGAGTACACGACGCAGACATTGAGTTGCGACTAGTCCCATGGGTAGGAATGCGCTCTCGGTCGTCGCTCGCCATCTGTGTCTGTTGCTGACTTTGATGACAGGATGATGGCAGTTATTCCGATTATTCCGATGATAATTAGGAAATGTGAGGTCGATACAGTCATGGGAGACTGGTGTATTGAACTTGTGGTATTACGGGCTCAAATTGGGACGATGTAAACCCGATATAGGTGCGATCAGATGTAGACGTTTGAAGGATGTGAGGTCCGACACTCTATGCTAAGCTTCTATGAACTCAAACATTCGCAAAATTCTTTTTTTCTCAGCGCCTGCTCTGCCGAGTGGACAATGCCACCTTGAGCCCCAAACTTGTTCTGGCCAGTGTTAAGATAGTATCAACAACACTTATGTACTGGACGCAGAAGCACAAGCTAACCGAAATGCCGCACGAAGATCTCCGAGTCCCTGCCGCAGCCACTTTAGCCAAATCGATGGTCTTGCCGTATTATTGTAAAGACGGTGTCGGAAAAGCGGCACAGAAGGCTGGTGACGGGAGTTGTCCCCAGGAGAATGGATCTTGGCGCAGCCTTGTCAGGCCAAGTGCACGCGACATGACGTAGTCTTTGTTCATCCTCGGACGCTCCTTGGAAAATTCGAAATTGCAGGGTTCATTAACCAGCCATTCACACTCAGCAAACTTTTAAAGAACCATCCTTTCTTTCATCATCTCCACTGCAGTCATCGCCAACATCACCTACTGTCAGACCTTACCTCGGATGACACCGACAAACATGCCGATCGAGAAAGACTCGGCTTCTGAAATCGAGCCTGAAGAGAAATTTGACTATGCCAAGTATTGGTGGGTAGATCACTTGAGACATCTCTGGATCTCGGGACTATTCCTCACACTCGCGGGAGTATGGTTGGTGTACCGCGCAATCTCGTTACAACGCGCGACTCATGGGTCAGACGAGCTGCGAGTCGGATTCGAGAGTATGCTAGGCGCGGTGTTATTCATGCTAGGCATATTCAACTTTATGGTGGCCTGGATGTTTCGCGGGGACGATAAAATGAGAAAGACATAATATTGTGCTCCCGCAAGCTCCGGAGTTTGATACGTTTCGTTCAGAAATTATAAGCGTTACTCACGCCTTAAGATGTAAACATGTAAATAACACTACCATTTTCACCATATTCTACATGACCTGTGTTTGAACCTTGATATGTAGAAATAAATAGTAAAAGGGCCTTTACAACATATTACTCACTTCAAAATAGGCTTCTGATAAGCCTTAAAACGCTAGCAGACTCCCCTTTCACAAGTGCCTTGCTTCTAAAGTGGTGTACTGTGAAGCATCGAGTGGCTTTTAGTTGGCCTTGAAAGCAGCGTACGCCTGGAGGGCCGAGACAAGAGCAGTCACAACAGAGTTGCTAGTGACACCGTTGGCAGCATAGACGACGGAACTGACTCCGAGAATGGCGCTAAAAGAAGCAGCAACAGCCTTTTGAATCGGGTCCTGGAGCGCTGCTGGATTCTTGGACCAGTAGTAGTTGAGAAGAGCTGCGTGATTCAGTGTCAGTCATGAGCGCCGTAGCCAGCCTTGGGGAGTCGCTCTTACAGGCAATGAAGAGGAAGCCGCTGCCCTGGTACCATCCTAAGCGGGCGCAAGTCTTTTGCTCCTGGGGCAGGGTCTTGATGGAGGCGTGTGACTGCCAGTCTCGGCCGTTGACCTGCGCGAAGCGCCGTTGTTAGCATATTGATGGCTCATCGGGGGTGCGGCTCCTCCGCAGCGCAAGACGCAGGACATACAGTGTGGCCGAGCGAGACGAGCAGCCAGGCGCCGGCGGAGATCTCGAGAGCAGAAGGCATGATGAGTATTTGGTGGATGGAATTTTTTGATGGACAGATTGTGCTCACTATGGTGGCGATGAGAGGTCAAGGAGATGTTATATACGGGTGCGGAGAGTAGGCCTCGGCTACCTATGGGTCCGTCGGTCGCACCGCCAAGGGTTATCCTGATCCGAAACTCCGTCCCCGACGGCGCCGACCATTCTGCATCTTGTAATTTCGGCAGTGTGATTGTTGGTTTCATTGTGATGTATTGGTAATTTTCTATATTTTCTCAAGGTGATTGACTTGATAAGCTGTGGTTGTAGTCATCTTTGTTACTGCATCGCTGATGACGCGATCATGTACGAGCCAGTAGGCAACGACGATTCAGCATTATACACTACTAACACACTATGCAATGAGGGATCAAGCCAAGTGCCCCAATGCAGTCTTCACAGAAATCAGGGGCTGACGTTTATGTGCACGCTAGAAACGGCGGTGCTCGACGAAGACAAACAGAAGGGATTGATTACACTCAGCACAAATTGTACGGAGAAATCAATCCAAAAGAGCGTCGAGGTTTCTTCATCACCGACTATTTAAACAAACCTTCTAGCTAGAGTTAATTCGTCCCAACCAGTCTTGCGACCAACCCAAACATGATGGCCGCTACGGCCGCAATTACAAGCGCCATGGTATGGAAGCCGTACGCCTGATTGAGCCAGCCACCGGCGAGCGGCCCAATGGCCAATCCAGAAAAGAAAAACACCGAGTTGAGTCCATGCAGCTGTGCATAAGGTCCATGATCGCCAAAGAAACCCGGGTTCGCCTTGTGGTAGGATTCGATCACGGTCCCGGCTTCCACGGAGCTGACTGGGCTGATAAGTGCGAGCGCAATACCATTGAAAGCCAGAATTGCACAGAAGAATGGCACTCTGGCAGCGTCTGCTACCATTCCGAGCGAAGGCAAGGACAAAAGGCCGAATGCAGGTACAAGTAGATATCCTGTCATTGCCAACGCTTTCGCCCCGTATCTGTCCGCGGCCCAGCCGGCTGGCTGGCCGAGTCCGACAAAAGGTATCATCATGCAGACAAATACCAACCCAACTTCTTTGGAAGAAAAGGAAAACATCTTTGACAGTTCAATGGGCACGGTCGCATCGATGACGCCAAAGCTGACTCCCTGTACCAGGGAGATGGTCATGGCTATTGAGAGCCTTGCGTTGCGCATACAGAAGAGGACTGGGAGATGCTGCGACAACCAGCCAGCATTTTCTGGTATTCTGAAAACTGTGTTTCTCGGTTCTTCGCTTCGTCTCAGTAGAGGAGAGGCCTCGTTGGCATTGCTCGGACACGCTTGAGCCGCCAGACTATCGCGGAATTCGGAGTTTGCTTGATCTTTGTCTAGGTCGGGTACTACTTTATAGTTGTCCATTTCCATCTTGTCAAGCATAAGCAACCTCATGGTCAGATCGAGTAGCAGAACGATGGCGCTGACCACAAAGATGGCACCCATCCCCCCGAGTTCCTACAGAAAGCCACCAAACGCAGGCGCCACCAATTCACCCGCAGACACAAAAGACTAGATGATTCCCGTCACCCTACCCAGCTCGCTAGTGCCCACGAGGTCCTGAATAGTTGCAAACCCCACCGCCCACACGACTGCGACCGAGATGCCCTGGAGCAGCCTGGCCGCCATCAGGACGGCCGTCGAGGTGCCGGCGCAGAGCATCGCCGTGCCTGCCAGCAGCGCCACGATGCCGAAGAAAAACGGCGTCTTACGCGAGCTGAACCGATCGGCGGCCCATCCCACCGGCACCGCAAAAAGCACCGAGGAGCCCGCGTACGCGGCCAGCTGGCGCGACGTTTGCGTCTGGATGGCGTTGTCGTCGACGTCCAGACGGTCGCGCAGCAGAAAGGGCATGACGGGGACGACGATGCCGTAGAGGAACAGGTCGCTAAAGAGGCCAATACCTACGGTGGCGATGACGAACGGGCGCGCTGATCGCCACCGGTAGCCCCATGGCGGTGGTGACAGGTGTGCCATGGGTGTAAGTCGGTTACACAGCAGAGCGGTGCTGTTTCCTGGCCAGGGGATGTAAGCATATGAACCCAGAAAAGGTTTTCAAAGAAAAGGTTGAAGTGAAGAGTAACAGATGGGTAGAAACCAAACAGGAAGAAATGAACCGAGCAATAGGGATGCGAAAGCTTCTAAGGTCTCGGGGAGCGACCCCATTAAGTTGGCTGAGACAAAATAAACCATCGGTAGCATTCTGTACCCGATACTCGGATTTTTGTATCGCAGCTTACAGACATGATGAAGCATTCATAGCCAATCCAGACAGCGCACCGACTTTTTTCTCTTTTTCTTGTTGCCCCCAAAGTGCAGCTTCCCACTCACATTCAGCTGGGTCGCGAGCGCCAGCTCAGTTCTGCATACCCACTGGTCCAAAGTCAAGACAATATGATTCACTCTACCCTAGCCAAGCAGCTTTTAAGAGTCCAGCCAGGTGACGTAGCACCGTAGCTACGGCCATTGCGCACGAACTTACCGGCATTGCCGCAGTGCGATATTGCGCTATAAGCCGTCTCGTCTAACGAGCAGCAAAGGGGCTTGGCTCTGCGCACACAACACAGATCCAGTCAGCGAATTAAACTGAGAATTATGAATGATGCAACTCAGGAGGTTCAGCAGATAATGTGAAAGGAAACTACTGTGAAAGGATAATATGTGAAGGTGGTGGCGATTTGTGCTTTCTTATAGCACATGAAAGCATTCGTCTCCAGCCTTGAGGTCTGGAGCGTCAGAGGCACGGCTCTGAGTTTCCCGATGAGGCCCAAAAGAGTGCTACCGATAATCGAAAACTTCTGATTCAGCCAAGAAAAATTCGCAGACGCCGAAAGTGAAGTGCTAGGTGGTTTGACGTAGTTAGTGTTGTCAATCTTGGAGCGAATATTGATCACAGCACGTTTTCAGCGCCGCCTCCTTCTATCCCAGCTTTAAAAATAAAATTGAGCAAAAGCAAACAAACATCAAATCGCGAGAATACCATATCTCTAACAATAGATCAGAGAACTACTCTGCAAAAGTCGAAAACATTGCCCTTGTTTTGTCATACAGGGTACGATTGTATCACGTGGATTGGCGTCGAGGCGTGATCCATTAACGCGTCTGGCCAGACACGCCAAGCTGTCAAGCACTCGAATCATCACGACAACTCCCCGGCAAGATTGCCCACGGTCGAACAGCTTGCTGTCCTCGACATGAAACACAAGAAAAAATGTCCTACGCTGTAGCGAAGCCACAAGCCTCGCCGTCCGCGGCCAACGACGGCCCGCCGCCCACAGCGACCGTGTACGACTTTATATGCATGTTCACGCACGACCTGCGCCGCAAGCACAAGCGATGGCAGGACGGAAAGCTCAAATACCACAGTTTTAACAAGAAAATCGTTGTCTACGATGACCGCGGCCACTTTGTTGGAGACTCCCACTGGGATCAAGAGGGCGATCTGGCCCCGGGTGACGAGCTCTCGCTGGATCGAGGCATGGCGCTCGTCTCAGTGGAAGACTGCACGGGCGAAAAACAGCAAGACTTGACCGAGCTTCTGGATAAACGAGCCCGCGAGGTGGAAAAGAGACGTCAAATTGCAGCGGCGAAAACGAGGCCAGCACCCCGGAGTTCGGCGGCAGGCGGGGCACAACCGCAACCGCAGCGGCCGCATCTCCCGCTGAGCTCCCTCGTGCAAAGTCCCGGACCGATCGGCCGCGCGGCTATTTCGGCTCACTCTCCGTTCGAAGCCCGACAACAGAAGCTGCATCAGAACCAGCGACCGACGGCTGATGCGCAGCCGACTGTGGCGGAGAGGCCACCGCTGGCCAAGAAGCGACGCACCAGCCCTTCACCACCGAGTAAAGCCGGCTTCGCGAGAAATTTGTTTGGCACTACGTTGAATCTGTCGTCTTGCCCGGGTCCAGAACTGATGGCTGCCAAGGCGCGAGCGCTACGGCAGAGGATGCTGTCGCAGGCCGCAGCTTCGTCAACGCCACAGGAGGAGCGAGAAGACGAAGGAGAAGTAGAAGAAGAAGAAGAAGAAGAAGAAGAAGAAGCGGAAGACCAAGGGCCTGTTCCGAGCAGTCCAATTTTTGTGCAAGATGATGCAGAAAATACGCCTTCGAGGCCGGCGAAAAAGCAGCGCTCAACTCTGCAGTCGATTACTCGGCATCCAATTGCTAGTGCACGCTCGGTGATGCGGGAGGCGGAGGAGGCAGGCAATCGCAATGTGGAAACGCTCAATGGTGACGAGGAACCAGACCAGGAAGAAGATGCTCCCACAAGGCAGAGAAAAGATATACGAAAGCCAGAACGTCAGATTGCGACTATTAGGCCTGCTACACAAGATGCGGCTAGCGAGATCGAGCCCATGATACTGGACGATTTTTTCAAAGGGCGGACGAAGAAGAAAGAATCGCTGCAGTTGCAACAACCACGGCAGACCAAAGATCGACCCCATGAGCTACAAAGGAAGCCACTTGCAACACGGCGTCCACCGTTTCCAGATGCAATGTTAGACGAGGCTGACGTAGTTGAGGAAGCGCCGCGCCATGATAAAATGCAGGGGGCACCACATCATAAGAAAGCGACACGACAAAAGGTACCAGAAGAGTCGCCGGTGATAGCACGATCAGAACCGAAATCGAAAAAGCCGAGAACGACGCTGCGATTGCGTTCAAGACAGAAGAGAGGCTTGCTCATGATGCGAGAACCAAGCGTCCCAGTGCCAGAACCAACAGCCCCGAGAGACGGAGACGTTGACGACAGAAACGTCAATACACCTTCCCAAGAGCCTCCGGCTTCTGTGCCACAACGGATACGATCAGCTTCACCGGAGGAGGTGACGATACCGAGCTCAGCGCCGCCTGTCGATGATCCTCCAGAAGCAACCCCGGTGGAGCGAGATCCGACTCCTACGCCGCTGGAATCAAGCAGCGAGGACGATCTGCCGCAAACTTCCAAGCGACGCGCCAAGAAACGCAAGACGTACAGCCCTCCTCCAGAGCCAGCCGTGAGCGAAGAAGCACCAAAGAAAAGGCTGCAGCGGCGAAAAGCAACGAAGAGCACAATCTACGAGAACGAGATGAGTGGAGCGAAAGAAGAGCCACGGCCGCGTAGGCGACTAGTTGCCAAAGGCGGAGAAGAGCCCGATGCTGAGCCGGAAGAAGACGAGGACGAAGAGTCACAGCCACCAAAACGACGAGCTGCGAAGCGCAGAAAAGAATTCGATTCTGAGGAACAAGACGGGGATGCCGCGGACGACAATGAAACTCCTAAGGTGCAAGGCCCAAGAATAGCGAAGCTGCCGCGCAAAGGCATCCGAAGCAGAGAGATTATTGGCTACTTCCCGCAGGGCATCGAGACGCTGATTCCTAATGGGTTTGCTTCGGCGTCATTTCGAGGCCCGCCAGCGCCAATCGTCAGTAGTGAGGTGCCAACTACGTCTGCAAAAGCCGAGGCAGCACCAAAATCTGCAAGTGTGTCACCAAACTCACCCGCACCTGCAGAATCTCTACCCATCGAGGAAAAGCCTGCTGTTACATCACCTGCAGTGGCAGAGGTATCCCCCGCCGCACTGGCAGAACAAACTGTCACTGCTGCGGTTAGCCCGCCGGAACCAGCACAATCTGAAGCTGTTGCTGTAGTTGCAAAACCTGCCCAAACGATTCAGATCGAGCCGGTCTCTCGTCCAACGGTCACTGATGAAGCACTTGAAGCAGTCGTACCGTCTGATAGCTCAAGTGACGCAGTCGTACCCACTACGACAAAGGCCAACCCGACGAAATTGGAGCTTCTTAGTGCGTCCGATATTGCTCTCACAGAAATACTAAAGGAACCGGAAACAAATGCGCCTGATGTTGCGACATCTTCTGATTCAGAAAGGAAGCTAGATGTAGTACTCGAAGCAGCGGCCACAGTCCCCGTACTCCCGATCGCAGAGAGCATGTCCAGCGGCAGCGAGGCGAACCATGGCGGGAAGCCGCGTATCGCTAACCCCGCGTCACGAGGCAAAAAGGCGGCCCGGCGGGAAGATGCGGCGGGGCTGGCACCGCAGGTCATAGTGCCGTTTGAGCCCGTCGTCCAGCCAGTTGCGCGCATGATCAGCACCCGTCCCGGCGGCGCTGGTATGAGGGCGAGGATTGCCGCGGAAGGTCCTATGGCGTTGGGCCCGGTCGCGCCTACAGCAGCGGGTGTGCCGGGTGTCGCAAAAAAGGCAGCGAGTATGCCTGGGTTTACGTCGGCGAGCGGCGGAACGTGGAGTCGGCATGCGCATGATTTGCTGGGGATGAATCGGCCAGAGCGGAGACGATGAGGTGTGTCGCTTTTTGCTGATCCTTTGCGGTCTGTATATAATATTTCGCAAGGTAAAAAGGAGTTGTCACAATTTCACGAAACGAATTTATGTCGATACAATGAAAAAGCAATGTATATCAAATCTGCGCTTTCACTAATTGCTCGGGTCGGTTCGTATAACTGCTAATTTTTAGTGTCAACTGGCTGGTGTCTGCGGAGCAAGCTGGGCGCGGGGCGAGCGGTCTGGAACCTCGGGTCACGTCGCTTGCTTATTTGCCCACCGTGGTTGGTGTACGGATGGATATGTGGATGGTTCTCATGTTGATTGGCGAGAAATGCGAGACCTGGGGTTTGTCCGTTTTTACCCAATTCGGAGGGGCTGTATGCGGGTATGATGCTGGTGGTCACGATGCATCTAAGTTAGGTCGAATATGTCCAGGCTGGGTTCGAGTTTTGCGGCCTGCTTCTCACATTTGTGAGATGAAAACGCTCGAGGAATCAGTTGGCCAGTGGCACGTATTGTCACGATGGTGTAGCACGATGGAATGAATACTGGCACTGGTGACTCGTTTTGATGAAGTGTAGGGGAGATGCATGTATGGACAGCATCCACCGCGGGCCAACAGAGTGAGGTATGCAGGGCATCCTGGAGACGGGAAAGGGGCGGCCGCGCTTATATCTGAACTGAATAGGGAGCGGAGAGAGTCATGGCTGCTGCTATCAATCGTGACTTGGACGAGGGCTTGTCTTGAGTTGTTAGTATGGAGCTGACGGGAAACTTGTCAGAAGGTACCCACATTGGCTCTGCGACAACCGAGATTTTGATGAGGCTTACTGGTGGTTGTCGTGTAGGTTTTTCTGGTGCACTACCAAAAATGTGTCGCCGCCTCGACATGTATGCCGCAGTAACATGCAAGTCACATTTGATAATGCTCACTCGACACGATCCTCGGCCTCATCTTCAGCTCCTGTTTAATCAAACTTTGCAGACGAGGAGCATGAATCCCTCGACCAGCTAGCGCTTCCTATTTAGGCTCGCCGTTGAGTCACTGCGTGGCAGCGCTGAGTTTTTGAAAGGTGGGTGAAAGGCGGGGGTTGAAATGGTCCAATGATGGGGGCTCGTTCTCGCCGAAGAGGTCCGGTGGGGTGTATGAGGGGTGGGGGTACGGCAGCCAATCACATCCTTTGTCCGCCGCAAATAAGAATCATGATTGGAGACAGAGGCAGCTAGCCCCCAAATGCACTAAGCCTAGTCGAGCACGCCGAAAGAGTCAGCCTGGCTGTGGTGTGGGCTCGTCAAGCCGATTGCCAAAATGCCCTGGAGGAGGCCCTGCAAGACGCCTCGCGACCACCCTGATATCCCCCCTGGGGCACCGCCCTCTGCGCCAGTGCCATCCCGCATCGCGCTCCTAAAATACCTGCATGACTCCCCTCGGCCTGCGCCTCAGCTCTTCCTCTTTCTTCTCCTTCTTTTTCGACTACTACTCCTGGCGACTCTATTTGCTCAACTCAAAATCTGAAGCAGATCTAACTCCGTATCCAGATCTCGGCAGTAATTGCGTCTCGGCTACGCTTTACTCGATCTGACGACCGGCCTCACTAAACACTCATTCACGGCTCGCCAAGACTATCTTCACCTCCAAGCACAAATCCGCCATCTCGTCTTTCCAAGACTACTAGCCTCTAGAGACAAACCCAATTGCGACTCTCCCATTGGTATACGGCTAGATACAACCCTCACAAACTTCTCTCTCGTTTTCTGATACCCAATTGTAAGTATCAGGTTCGCCCTCGTAATACGGCTCAGGGCTTACAAACGAGCAGTCCGGCCTCGCCATCTCCCGCCGGTTCTCTCTTCCACTCCGCCAACCTGGATCATCATTTGTACACGGCTTCTTTTACCCCATCCAACATGACGTCCTCTGCTCTCCCCCAAGGTTTCTCCATCTTCCAGCCCGCCCTCGGCGCCCAGCTCCAGTTCTTCCCTGCCGTCGGCACTCAGGAACTCGATGAGCTAATACACGCCCATCTCGTCGGCCCTGGCTCCTCCCAGGAGAAGCGCGCCACGCTGGCCCTCGATTTCTTCGAGCACGCCCAGCTGACCGGCCAGTCCTTCAAGTTCTACCCCGTCTACTCCGTCGTCGCCGCCTCTCCGGCCACCTCGGGTGCCTCCTCCATGCACACATCGCCCGCCACGGCCTCCTGGGACTGGAGCCACGCGGGTTCGCGCGCCGCCTCAGTGTCATCGCGCTCCTCGCAGCAGCAGCACCGCGTGAACAAACCCGTTAGTCCAGCCGCCCGCGTCCGCGGTACGGCTGACTTTGCCAGCCTCCCCGGCATGAAGATTATGACCAGGGACGGCCTCGACGTCACCAACTCGGCCTCGCGCGGCTCCAAAACCAAGGAGCAACGCGACCATGCGCATCTTATGCGCATTATCAAGGCTTGTGACAGCTGCAAGCGCAAAAAGATCCGCTGCGACCCAAGCCACAAGAAGCGCGGCGCGGCAGCTCCTGCGGCTCCCGCTCCGGCTGCCACCGGCAAGGTCACTAAGAAGGCTCGTACATCCTCCCCATCGGCAGCATCGCAATCGACATCTCCCCCACAGTCGGTATCGCCGCAATCGATATCCCCGTTAGTCATGATGGATGACTTTGGCAGCTTTTCCGCCTCGCCCTTTGGAATGGACGCTGCCTTCAGCTTTGACGCTCTCGAGGCCTTTGCTCCCACCATGGAGGCTCCAGCTGACCTCTGGGACGAATTTGTTCAGTACCCGCCCGTGGACCAGGTCCAAGACTACGACTTCTTTGCCGATCCCGAGAGCTTGCTCTCTTCACAGTCCTCGGACGCGGAGCTGTCCGCCGCCGGTCTCTCTGCCTCGACTTCCTCTCCTCGTTCTATATCTCCTTCAGGCCGTGGCCCAGGAGTCAGGCGTGCAGAGACTCACGCAGAGCTGCTCGACGGGGCGGCGCTTTCTGCATCGGCCTCGGTCTCCGCGCAGCTGCCGTATGAGCTGCACGATGCGGTTGGTGAATACACCGACTTCAACCTGTTCTCACCCGGATCCAGCTTCTCCGAGGACGAGCGCATGCTCGACATTGCGTCGTCGACGTCTGGCCTGTCTACACAGAGTATACCGTCACCGAGTGACTCACCACCTCGACCTCGAAATGCTGAGACAATGGATGTTACTGCCATCGGTGTCAGCACTGGCGATGCGGCTGAGCAGTCTCCTTTTACCAGGGCCGCGGAAGACGACCCGTCGGATCGCAGTGATGTGCGAGATTTGTCGGATCGCAGTGACATGCCTGGTGCAAGGGCCGGTGGCACCGCCGGTGCGATTAGCGTACTGAGTCGCTCTGACGTGGTCATGCGTACCAACGAACAAGGGGAATTAATCATTTGCTGTCCACCGGGCACCGTCGTCATCAACAGCAGTGGCCAAGGATCGACCGACGCCGGCCGAGTCAACGTGAGTCCAATCCCCACCCCAACGTGCATAGCCAATCCGCCGCGACTGACTTTTTGGAAGGTGTCTACTGTCAATGACTCTAGCAGCTCTTCAACCTCCAAACCGCATGAACTAAGTGTACGTACCGCCTGCTTCTCCGCGCACCGCCCGACAGCGACTAACCCCTCGAAGGAAATGGCAGTTGCGTCTGTATCCTCCGGCACGGGCAACGTAGACGCTTCGGTTTCTACGTGGCTCGACGAAGGCTCAAGTGGCCAAGCCTCGCAGCTTGCGATTCCAGTTACTGCCTCGCCGCAGGAAAGCCCCGTGCCGCTGGTCGATACGCTGGACGACCGTCAGCCCTCGCGCTTTGTCCATCGAAACATTGACGTGCTCCAGCCACAGCGTTTTGTTGTTGCCACTGCTGCTGCAGACAACGATGGCCTTGCTGGAGCGGCTGGACTCGCGACCGAAACCGGCTCTCTCTCTGTATCTGGACTTGGCTCTACCTCGGCTTCTGCCTCGACTGGACTCGCAACTGCATCGACAAATTCGTCATCGGAAACCGCATCCCCTCACTGTCTTTCATCTTCTCCGTTTACCAAAGACATTTTCGGTGGCTACGTCTCCGATGAATCTGGCTCGCTGTCTCCTCACTCTGCCGTACTCGGGTTCTCGGTTACCAACTCCCCTACCTCGTCAGAACTTGCCAACACATCATCTGCGTCAGTTGCCTCTGCGTCTTGTGACGAGCCATTATTCGACGAATCGAGCTTGGATGACAATCAAACGTTTGCTTCCGTTCTCTCGTCGAATGGAACACCATTGTCATCGTCGTCCTCTGCTCTACCTCCTGCTGACCGCCCTCTTCCGGACTCTGAATCGGCCTATAATGTCTCCCACACCACTGCCTGCCCCTTCTACGAACATGACACAACCGGCATTGGAAGAACTCTCTCGAATGTCGAACCATCCTC
The DNA here is from genome assembly GCA_030780425.1 of Beauveria varroae. Classification (NCBI taxonomy): domain Eukaryota; kingdom Fungi; phylum Ascomycota; class Sordariomycetes; order Hypocreales; family Cordycipitaceae; genus Beauveria; species Beauveria varroae. The sequence goes on from JAPFUP010000122.1 coordinate 59,368, forward strand.
TGCTGCCGCTACCATCACATCTCGCACTGTCACCACCTCTCCCGCTGCTACCACCTCGCAACTGGCTCAAATCATGCAAACCTTGCTCACCCGCACGCTACTTGTTACAGCTTACGCGCAATCTATCGCTACTACGCCTAAACCCAGCATCCGCAGCAGATCTTGCCGAGAACATGCGCCGCGCTCTCGCAGTATGCTGACTCGGTCTGCGCGTGTGCCCATCATCGGCTAATCCTTCGCGGCCAACCCGGTGCCTTCACATCGGATGTCGCGGGTGGTCTGGGTGTGGTGGTTGTGGTGTATGATACCCTGAGCATTGTTGATTCTTTTCTGCTTCTTTTCTTATTTCCAAGTTGATCTCGCCACAATTTTTCTCAGCATCATGTTTTATTTAGCTTCCATGTACCATTAGCATGAGTTGTGCGCAGCCCTTTAACGGCTGGGCTCATTTACTGGTTGAGCGCGCCCATTTCTATCTCAATTGAACAGAGGGACCACGTCCCCTAAAATTTTATCAATCTAGCGGTTGCTCTCGTGCATAGTGAAATGGTGTGCAATCGATCTGCATTACCGACCAGGGTGATATAAAACGATTTGCTTTTTTTCCCCTTACACAATCATGTACTCGAGATGCAATCTTGTCGGTGCTACGTGTGACGGATGACGTAAAGTTGCAACAGGACACGAACAGCTGCTGCGCATATTATTGATATCCAGCGGCGCGATACGAGGCCGCATTAATAATAAGCGAGATTGAACTGCGCGAACACGTCCATACTTGCAGCGAGCTGCGACGAGTCACGGGGCAGGTCAGGTGACTCTTGCGCGCGGACGCGGAAAACAGGAGCTTCTCGGCGGCTTGCTTTTTCGCGTTGTGGCTGGCTGGCTTACTGGCAAATAATCATTCAGGCACTAGATTGGCTGGCGGGGACTTGTCGATTTTGGGGGCCAGTCAGCGAGGAGTATTAACTGTGATTTCCCTAATGAAAGACGACCCTTTCGTTTTCCAAGTACCTCCCTCCCTCTGTCTGCTTGGTTGCATCAATCTGTCGTACAACCTGGCCCGCGGCGCGCAAAGAAAGAAAACTCAGGACATTGAGACGGAAAGAGAAATTGGTAGGACGGCATGGTGCCGACCGCCTTTCATACTTTTGGCTCGGTGCAACTTGTCCACTGCATCGTGTTGTCGCGGCCTTGTCTACCTATAAAGAACTGGCTCCCGCTTTTTTTTCTTCCCCAGTTCTTTTCTCGTCAAGTTTGTCGCGACAAAGCTTAATTTCTTCAACGACGAAATATTTTGTTTAGGCTAGCCCTTGGAAAAGGAAGAGACTTGTCACCTACGCACGTTCAGAGCGTGTTTTGGGTGTATGTTCTTTTCTATTTTTATTTTATTCTTCATGTTCTAGTGTCTCGAGCTGAAGGGCTAGTACGTCACGATAGAGCTTTTTTCAACAGTCAGTCTGCCTTTGAAACGATTCATGAATGTATATGTTCCGTGCAAGCCTCCTAACAATATCCTAGATTTTTGTTACTATTTTCACTTTGATCCTTGAATTCATTCTCATTTCTCTGGGTTCTCTCTAGGTGATTGTGTTTGCCAGCCGTCAGAGGGCGCACGCGCAATACTGCAGCGTTGTAAGTGAGGCAACACAAGACATAATACAGCCCAATCACTGTCATATTGGGCACGCTTGCGTACGATTTGCCTCTGTTCTCGCGGGGACGCGACGTCGCACAATCGCTTTACCGTTTCGATTGATTGATTCTTTTCTTCATCGAATCGGTACATTGCGCAAACGGAATTATTTTCCAGGACACTGGTTTGCAGCATTAAGGACTGGGTCGAACAAACGCGGACTTGCTTCTCCTTTGCTTCTGTTTTTCCTTTCGGGATATAGTCTGGATAACGAGCTGATTGGCATGATTCGTTGACGATATACTGGTTTCAAAGCGTTCGATTAACAACCTTGCGCCGCCACAGCCATGAGTAGCCCCAAGTCAGTGAAGCTGGGTGGCATCCGCAACGGCATTCGCAACGCCATGCGCCGGCTCCTGCGCAAACCGCTGCCAGCTGCCGACGGGTCTAGAGGCTCCTCGCCAGCTGGCGGCCAACATGTCGACAGCAGCTTCCCTAACGGCAATGCAAACGGAGCATCGTCCGCAAAGGACCTTTCCCCACCTTCGCTCAATCACGTTGGCAGTCCTTCTGCTGCTACTGTTACTGCTCCTGGTATCGGAAACCACAGCGACGACTGGTCTCAGGCTCTCAACGGCGACTTTTCAGACATTGTCAAGTCGCACGCTCACGACGACGAGGCAATTATTCTGAGGAATACAGCCGCTGCTGCCGACAACAACCAAAGACACGAAGCCACCATCCTGAGCAATACAGCCGTTGCTGCAGATGTCAATCAAAAACAAGACCTCATCACAACAGACGATACGAACATGGCTCCTCCTCAGCCTCTGACGGAGCAAACGCGACCCACCCAAAAGGCACCCGTCGCCTCATCCCACATCCAGCCCAAGGAGGAAAACAAGGAAAATGTGCCCCCCGAGAGGCTCACAGACTCCCTGGCCAGCCTCAAGATTGCAGACTCGCCTCAAAAGTGCGCTGCAATCAAGACGCCCGAGGCTCTGGTTGTTCAAGAGCCCGTCGAAGCTGATGAACAACCGGAGATCGATTACAGCTTCCTCAATGACCCTGTCATTGCCGCTGAACGCGCCCAGCATCTGCGATTTATCGGAGAGGCCCTGGATATGGTAAGCTACCTAACATTTACCGCTCTTCTTCAGCCAAAGCTAACATGACAGGCCCGCCTCGCCTTGAGAATCAACGAAACTCCTGTCGGCTGCGTCTTGGTCCACGACGGCAAGGTCATTGCCAGAGGGATGAATACCACCAACGTCACCCGCAACGGCACACGCCATGCAGAGTACATGGCTCTTGCTGCCTTGTTCTCCTACCCGAACAAAGAAGGCCCGCGCACAACTCGCCTCAAACCCAAGGAGCTGACGGACAGAGAGGAAGAGCAAAAGGCTGCTCGCTTGGCAGCCAGTGAAGAAGAGAGGGCTGCTCAAGTGGCGGCGGGTGAGCAAGAAGCCCCGGATGAGATAGAATTACCCGACGCCATCTCGGAATCGCTGTCCACGGATGTGTCGCCCCACGAAGGCAACGAGGATGGCAAAAGGGGACACCTCTACCCTTATGGGCAAAAGATGCTCGACATTGAACGTGTAGACAGGTCCATTGTCTCTGAGAGCGTGCTCTACGTCACCGTGGAGCCCTGCATCATGTGTGCCTCGCTGCTGCGCCAGCTCAAGATTAGAAAGGTCTACTTTGGCGCTGTCAATGACAAGTTTGGAGGCACTGGCGGCGTCTTCAGCCTGCACGCAAACTCGCTGCCGGTTAGGGAGGACGGCCAGACGGCGAGCGCGCACCCCATTGCCAAGCCCATCCAGCTGCCCGATGGCACGGGAGGTAGCCTAGGTGTATCATTTCCTCCTGGTGGAGGTGATGGCGGTAATGTCGAGCGGGGGTATGAAATTGAGGGAGGATGGGGTCGTGACGATGCCGTTGCCTTGTTGCGACGCTTCTATGTACAGGAAAACGGACGAGGTAAGCGCATTCCTCCATGATAACACTAATCATCACGTTGCTAACGATAGTAGCCCCTGTGCCCCGAAAGAAGGAGGGCAGAGCTGCTCGACTTGCTGCTATGATGGAGCAGGACGACGATGAGACGGCGACCCCTAGCGAGGGTGCCGACACGAATGAGGCAGGCGATGATGGGCGCAAAGAAAGCAGTGAATCGAGCTTCGACGATAGCGACGGCGATGAGCTTTATGATGCTTGATTTGTGACGCTAGATTGTGGTATTGAGTTTTGGCATGGCATAGCAACTGTAACATACTGATTTCCTAGAAGTACCCAAAGAATGCTCTATATTACCATGATGATTGAAGCATCCATTATCAAGTCAAGACTAGTGTATCTAGGTGGTTGGTGAGTGGAGTGACGCGTTTGCTTAATTTGTCGCAAATGACATGAAAGTGACAATGCTCGACCAAAGAGCCAAGTGGCTGCCTTTACAGATCAGCGTGGCAAAGACATTAGGAACAGACGCGTCTTCGAGATGAAGAGAATAATCACAGGGTATATTTGCTATCGTGCAGACAATTTCCAGGAGTCGCACTATAAACCTCGTCGCCACAACACCTCCAATGCTAAAATCTTTCATTTCATAACGTAGCCCGCTCATCACCAACCACTCTTTAGTGCCACTTGGACGGGCCAAAGGTACCGTTCGTAGAAAGGAGAGCAACTTGCGCATCCTCGAGGCCGCGGCCATCAATGGTGTTTCCGACAATGTCGGTTCCCCACCAGTGAATGTCCTTGGGGTGATACTGCACAGCAAAGAAAAGAATAATGCCGCAAAACGCAACGGCGCCAGTCAAACCCGCCGAGAGTAAATAGTTGTACTTTTCCCACCAAGCAGTCTTGTATCGTCTGAGGTAGTACATAAAGGCAAACGAGACATATACACCACCAGTAAAGTACGAAAGGTTGTTGGGGGCCCAAAAGAGGAGTCCGTTCATGATCAAGGAAGGGTGAATGTTCTTGAGATAAGCCAAGGGCTTGAAAAAGACGAGATTGAGGGGTGTGTAAATGGCGCCGGGAAGCGCATTCTTGGCGGCGTTGCGGACGTGGCTGCCGAAGCGCTTACCCACCCACCAGAAAACGGCCAGAAGAAAGCCGAGTAGGAAGCAGTATTTGAGGGAAGGGTAGATTTGCGAAAAGATGCGAGCTGGTCCAATGGCACCCCACACCACAGACGCAGAAAAGTAGACTTGAGAACCATTGGCGCATGTGAATTTGGACTCTTGGTGAGGGTCGCAAATGTGAGGAATCTGGGTATCGGCGAACTGAACGACAGCGTACGCGATGAAACTGCAGACAACAGAGCTGAGGACCTGGCCACGGTACATGGCACGCGGGGGCAGCTTTGCGTAGAAACCCATCTTTTGGTCAGAAATGTAGTTGTCGGCTTGACCGTTGATGTTGTAACCAAACGCCTTGACGAACATGAGGGCTTCGGGATGACCAGGAAGAGCATATCCGACAATAAGCTCAGTCACAACGTTGAGCCCTTCGGTGGTACCAGAGATGGCATATAGGTAGGACATGGGGATGAGGAAAATGAGGTTCAGTGCAATGACGAAAAAGATGGTCCAGACGGGAGTATCAAGCTGGGGCCACTGGGTCAAAATGATGATGGAGAAGATGAAGGATATCAAGGCAATTATCAAGAACCACCAATCAGGAACCTCAGGGTACTTGCGGACCAAATCCGTCAGCGGATTGTCAAAGCCATCATAAATGGATGACTCAGTCTGCCCAATGTTGTAGAGATGGCGAGCGCTATCACGGAAACGGCCGCGGACGAGAGAGCCAGCAGAACTGGCGATGCCGCTGAAGAATCTGGCGGTGACTTCGGCAACGGACGCGCACATTGATTTGGTAGCGCGCCAGAGAGGACGCCAGGCATCAAGGAAGATGAAAACAAAGGTTAGGGGATAGAAAGCAAAAAAGGCTCCGTAGACGACCAAATTTCCAGCGCTATAGTATGCGGGAGAGTACGCTTCATAGGCTGTTTGGTTAAGTGTGCCGGTGCCGGGGACAACGACGCGAGAGATATTGTATCGCCCACCCGTGTTGTCAAAGATGCCGGAATCGTTGATGGGGAGATAAGCCGACCATTGAACATTGCTCCAGTACAGGCCGACGATGATGAAACCGCCAATGATGGTTCCGATGTACTGTTGGATGGTCGCAAAGAAGGGGTAGACCAGCGGTTGCGAGTAGACAGCCAAGTAGTTCCAATCAAAGGTCGGGATGGGGTTGAATCCAAGACCAGCCTGGGAGCCCGTAATGATGTTGAGAGTAAAGTGGCGGGGAGCGATCCAAGTCATCCAAGCAAATGTGCTCAGAGCAGGGAAAAGATATCCGGGGATCCAAAAGTAGACAAACATGGCGGCAAACACGATAAAGAAGAACTTGTATCGGGAGATGGACCAGCCATGAATGGTTTCACGCTTCTCGGGCACGAGCAGAGCGCGGTTAAGAGCGAGAGTAGGTAGGATATTGGGCCAAATAGCTTCCACAGGATAGATGACAAAACGGCGGAGCAGACCAGAAAAGCCAAGACCCATCATCTGGGTAGAGAGGAGCAGCAGAATGCTGTAGGCGGGGGTCAGCCACTTGTCGCCATAGTAAACAGTTTGTGTCTGAATGTTCCAGAAGCAGTAGGCAGAAGTGCTTCCAACATTGATCATGATAGTAGCCAGCATCTGCTCCTTGTAGGACCAAGGACCAGGATTGAGGGAAACGCGAGAGCCGCGCCAGGTGAACCCCCAGTCGGGAAGGATGTATTGGAAGAGGAGGCCGCAGGGGTACAACAGGATTTGTGCGACGGAGGAGGAGAGGGTGATTTGAGGATAGCGAGAGTTGAAGAGAGAGTTTGTGAATTGAGAAACAACAGCCCAGCAGAGGCCGAGGAATACGGCGCGGGGGGTTTCGCAGGGCATGTCTTCGTTGTCAGTCGGAGTGGTAATGGCGCGAACTTCGGGGTAGGGAGAAAAGAACTTGTTGACGGCAGTTTCCGTCTTGAGTTCCGTCTCCCATTCCTCGGGTGTCTGGCCATCAGCAGGGCCATCGATGAGGCGCTGGAAGTGAGCGCGAGTAGTCTCGCCAAAATTGTAGTCGTACTTGTGGTACTCGAGCATATCCGACAGGATCTGGCGGCACTCTTCGACGCCAAGCACCTCAATCTTAGTAATGACCTGCTCAATGTCGTCCATTGGCGCGAGGCCGTCGGCACCGTCGCCGCGCTTCTCAGCGAGCTGATGCACATCCGCGTCGACTACGGCATGATGGCGGGCGATTTCGGCCTTTTCGTCCATGGTCGTTGTGGTGTAAGGCGCATCAACGTCTCCAATGGAGTCGTTGGCGTAGGGCTTACGCTCAGACATTGTGTTGAGAAATTGTCCTTGACAGCTTCAAGCAAGAAGCTTGTTGTCGTCTGAGAACAGGAAGAAGATATGAGATGAAAGGGAAACAAGGATGGGCCAAGGTAAGGAAGCGGTTGGGAATGGAGATAATTATACCAGTGCAGACATCGTGGGGTTGCGCGATGTCACTACTTACTGCTACCATGCACGATAACCACCCCCGATACCACACCCCCCATCTTGGGCCAAGCTGACAGGAAGGCACAAGTGCCCGGCCGGGTCCTTTGTGACAGGAGGTGTGCGCATTGTTGTGAGGACGCCACAGAAGGTAGGTGCGCACCAATGGAAAGCTTTACAGTTTCTGTATTAGCAATCTCGCCTTCCCAATTGAAGCAAGAGTCTGCGCTAGGAGCATGTGGTAATGGGGCGGTCGATGAGCTGGTGGCGTGGATGCCCCGGGGAAGGTAGTCGGGTAGTCAATTGCCCCAGCTGATTCTCAGAGAGTCGCCTAATTATCATGTATGTATCCGTATGTATGCGCACACAGATCCCAAGCAGGGTACTCTGTTGCAATACTCCGTAGAAGGGCTCAAAAGGCGCAAGAAGGGGGGTGGGGGATCTGCGAGGGGAATGTGCCAAGGTCGGGGGGAGTACGTGAGTAGGTCGCTGCTACAAGATGCACGCGCATGTAGACGCTGAGTAAAGTTCGTTCCGTCCTCCTTGCTCTGCTATCAGTTCAGGGACAAATTGTCTCAAACGGGTCAGGCGGCCGATTCATTCAATGTGAGGTTGGTGGCGACGACGGCTTGCTCGCTAGTTTATCGACGGGGCGCGCATGGCTGGAGGGGGCCCTCGACAAAAGTTCCCCTGCCTCGCCCTGCCTGCCTTCTCTTTTCAGACAAGTAATCCCTTTGCCAAGCGCACACCCGGCACCCGGCACTGAGACGGTCGGCATGGCGGCGCCACTATACAAAAGCAGCAGCTTGGCATACGCCGATGAGGAATTGGGCGCTCACAAGCGAGTGAGCGTTATCTTGGCGTCTTGGGGGAACCGCGGCCAATGTCGGACTATTACGGACTATTATTCGGTTTGCGAGAGATACTGAGATATGGCTGTGGAGAGAGTGGCAAGTAAAACCACTTTTTGTAGATACGACAAGCGCTGTCTGCGAGAGGGTTGCAGCGAGACTACTGACTGCCAACCAATGATTATTAGTTATTAATACCAATAATAAGGGTGAAACCCACGCTCGATTGGATGCGAATCATCTTTTGCCATTGCACCTGGTCTTTGCGCAACCACGGATGCTCATCTGCGGACCTGTGGGGTCGTGGTCAGACTTGCTCGGCGCTTGGGTTAACTATCTCTTTGCTTTCAAGGGGCAATGCATCTCCTTGCTCAAGGCTGTGAATCTCGGGATGTCCCCAGACTCGTCGACAGTTTTCATGAGGTAACACTTTGCCTTTTGGTGTCGCTTTTATGAGCAGATAGATATCGCTAGTTCCAAGAGGCTTCCAAAAGTTCTTTCTCCCCAAGGGCCTGGCCGAGACTCCACGTCGCGAAGAGAAAAGTTCCTTGACAAGTGATCATCTCGAATCAGGCAATCTAAACCCAAAGCGGGCATCGCCTCAAGTCAGCGCTGACGCTTCTGCAATCTACACACCCCTCTACTAAGTAGTTGCGGATACTGTATCTGCGACTTTTTGTGGTACATACATAGTAACTGTTGCTTTTGCCGCGATTCTTGAAGCTAAAACAGAAGTTCCTCTGAGGAGGAAGCCTTTGCGCATTTGCCATTAGCTCACTACACCATGGAGGTTGGTTGAAACTGGCTGCTAGGCGTTATTATGTGCATACGTTAAAATGGAGGCTCTCTTCATTCCGGCGGCCATTCCATTCACTAACCTCGGGAATGCCAAGCAGTGATTTCCGCAGAGCGAGCGTGCCAAGAGCGCGATCGCTTGGCGTACCTGTAATTCGATACTGCACCTAGAGTCGTCCAGAGTAATAGCAAGCCACTTGATTGAATCCATTATTACGCAATATCTCAGCGCCTTCACTGCACCTCAAATCAGCCTCTCTTTTGAGGTGCAGTAACGGCGTTCACAGCATGCATGCACCTTGCGACAAAAAGACTGCCACGTTCCCTTTGCCTCAGGGGATCCCTCACAATCGGACTTCAACTTTATTTGCCTCGGGTATCCGTATTTGATGTCATGCGGTGTCGGCGCCGGACCCCCCTTTTCGCCTTGAAGGGCCTCAGCTGATTATGCACTGTTACTGCGTCGTCCCGCCGAGGTTCTTGAGCGCCACTATAGATTACTAGAACTTTTGACGGCGCCCCATGTAACCCCCAGCGTAACAATTGCGCAAAAAGAGAGGGGTGCTGTCGACGCCCGTCAGCTACGCTAATTCTCAAGTGCGGCCAGCGTCTGGGGTAACTGGCTGCTACATTGAGCAGATCCTTAAACCTCCCCCCCCGCGCAAACTACCCAATCGTCAACCCGCCTAGATAGGACTTTTGCATTTATTTTCTCCGCTCGGCAGTGATCCAGTTTGGCCAGCTTTATTGATGATGGCGCGACTGTGGTTGGTCTGGTGACTTGCCGAAGCGGCAGCGAAACCGACCTGGCCTCTCAGCCTCTCTACCATGGCAAATCTTCATTGGAAGCAAAGTAGCTTTCTGTGGCACCCTTTTGCCTCTTCAGACGACCTGTCAGAGGCCCAGAGGCCGTTTCTCCTTGGTAGCGGAACCTATTCCCTGTCATTGTGTCTCACTCTAGCTACGGCTTGCCGTCGGCGCCTGCCGCCTTGTCACCCCATCCCTAATGTGACAACTTCGCACACTCTCTGTCCGCTTCGGGCAAAAGATCTTTTGCTGGATCCGTCATATCCGCGTGGCTAGTTCGCCAAAGCCACAGTTTGCGGCAGGCTAATTCGGCGTGCAGTGGTCAAGAGCCGCGTGGTGGGCAGAGGAAACTTTTGTCTATGATCCATCCCAGACTTGCTCGGTGCTCGCGCTTTTCCGGTAAGCCATCACCTTAGGACCGCTACACGTAATGAGAAAGAGCCTCCTCATGCGAAGCCGGCGAAAATGGACCTCGTCTAATTGAACTGGCTGTCTGGGGAAGAACCACCAGATCCTGCGAGTGCGACGCTTGGAACGAAGATGTCGTTGCACTTGATGAAGTAGCTATAGTCGCATTGCGTATAATGAGCACTCTCGGCGTTACTATATAGTTATAATAAGGTAGATAGACTTGAAATTAGCAATAAAAGGCTCTACATATAGCATGAAACTTATTGCCTCAATACTACTTATAATATTCCCCTGTATGCGAGAGCTGCAAGCTCTCAATCGGTATAAATTGATTACTTTAGAAATAAACCGTGTGTTACGTGGCGTGAACCCAGAACCGCAACCAGCCCCAAGAAAGGTAAAGTAAGCTGCCGGGTAGTCCTTCTCTTTCGGCTCGAACAGGGCAGGTAGTGCAATTCTGCATCGCCGACGTTTACCGTCTCAACTCAATATGCCACAGTACTATGAGTAAATTTCAGCGTAATTCCTTGGTTTAATTGCGAGGTCCTGTACTCAACGAGACGATGTGCGTATGTCGTAGGCCCCGGAAGCGCTTGCTTTACCATATCCTCAATTAATTCGCTATGAAACATGATATTCGTGTCAGAGACGGTTCAATATCAAACTGGAGTTCACCCTGAAATTACAAGAATTACAAGTAAGATGACTGATCGCTACATGTTAACATTTGGAAGTCGTGGTAGAACTAGGAGTTGGTTAGCCTGCTAGCATAGTAGTTCGCCAAGCCACATCGGATAGATTGACAGCCTTGCCAAGTAATACAGGATCGCCCTATTACGTCCCACATGTGGTTCTATACCCTTTGTAAAAAATGTATAATCACAGGATGCTTATTTCGCATGCAACCTCATATTCAGTTCCAAAATGTCGGATCGAACCTTAAAACACGACAGGGAGAAAAAAGGGTCAAAAATGACGCATAACTAGGGCTGAGATTGTAGAAGGTTGAGGAACCCAACCGGGAGATAATCGCAGTGCAACAATAAGTCGGGCTCAAGTGCCGACGACCTGCCTGATTAGGCAGGCCGCTACGGGGATATTCGGTCTTGGTTGGAGCTAAGATTCTCAAAAGACAATGGGCTACTTTTGCAATTCACGAATCAACTCACTCCCTGAACTGAAATACGGAGCAAGTTCATCTCGACTTAGCGAGAGAGCGTTACATGGCTCTATCGCGCGCGGACCGTTGTGGTGCCATCGTTGGCTCGAAGAACAGACACAATACGAGCAAGGCGGGGAGCAAGGTTTAAGAGTCTCTTGCCGAATGGCGCGCCCGCCTCTATATAACTCGGTCGGTTGCCTTGGTGTTTGATGTTGTAGCCTTTAGCTTCACTTTTGTAAGACGCTTTTCGAAACTATCACGATGCGGTCTGTAAAGCTGGCCCTCATTGCCCTGGCCGGGCTCAGCGCCGCGCTGCCGCAAGACGCCACCAACAAGCAGTACAAGCGCACCGAAAACGACGTCGAGTACAACGTCTTTGAGCACGCCGCCACCGGCACAAGCCTCAAATACGTGTCCAACTCGGGCATCTGCGAGACTACGCCCGGTGTAAATCAGTACTCGGGGTACCAGACTGTCGGTGAGTTGCTGTCTGCTGGCCCTTTCTCCGTGTCCGGACCCGGCTGATGCAGAACCAACAACAACAGGTGACAACCAGCATATGTGGTGGTGGTTCTTTGAGGCCCGGAAAAACGCAAAGACGGCGCCGCTGGCCCTCTGGCTCAATGGCGGACCCGGATGCAGCTCCATGCTCGGCCTGTTCCAGGAAAACGGCCCTTGCACCTTTAACGGTGGCGGCTCGCAGCCCAAGCTGAACCCGTACTCGTGGAACAACTTTGCCAACATGGTGTGTAGCTTCTTGTGTATTAATCCTGTAGAAACCCTTCCCCTGCTCATTCATGTTTGTTCTTTTTAGCTCTACGTCGACCAGCCCATCGGCGCCGGCTTCAGCTACGGCAACGTCAATGTGGCCGACTCGACGCCGCACGCCGCCCCCGCCGTGTGGAAGATGGTGCAGGCCTTTCTCTCGCAGTTTCCCGAGTACAAGTCGCGCGACTTTGGCCTCTTTACCGAGTCATATGGCGGTCACTGCGGGCCCGAGTTTGCCTACTACTTTGAGCAGCAAAACGCCGCCATTGACGCCGGCACACTCACCGGCGAGAAGATTAACCTCGTCGCCCTCGGCATCAACAACGGCTGGCTCGATCCCGGTGAGTTTTGCCTTGCATTTTCCCCCTGTCCATGTTGAAACAAGAAGCAGATTTCGCAAAAAAAAAAAAAAAAAAAAAGACACGAATACTGATGGGTTGTATTCACAGAGAACCAATACAAGGCGTACGTCGACTTTGCTGTCAAAAACCAGTACCGTCCCCTGCTCAACGCCAGCGACGCCCAGCCGTACTACGACGCCTGGAAGAACAAGTGCGTACCGGCCTATGCGGGCTGCACCGATGGTGTCGGCAGCAACAGCATCTGCGCGCGCGCCGACGCCCAGTGCGCAAACTCGGTCGAGAGCCCGCTTGAGGACCTGGCCCAGTTTGACGCCTACGACATTCGCGCCGACGACGACTCCTTCCCGCCGAGCACCTTTGAGAGCTATCTCACCAGTGCCTCCGTCAAGAAAGCGATTGGCGCCACCTCCAACTTTTCCTCGTGCGGCCGGACCGCTATTGGTGGTGATGACAGTATGTATTACTCCATCGCTCCCCAGTGACGATTGCTTGACACATATTAAGGCTTTGCCGCAGGCGCTCGCTCATTTCTCAAGCCCTTGTCCGAAGTCATCAAGTCCGGCGTCAACGTTTTGATCTGGGCCGGTGATGCTGGTAAGCACCATTTCATTTCGAGTTGAAACAGACTTGTGGTACTGACGTAGATTCACAAGATTGGATCTGTAACTGGATCGGCAACTACGACGCCATCCAGTCAATTGCGCCGCAGGAATTCGTCTCAGCTTCTATTAAGCCCTACACTATCGGAGGCAAAAAGTACGGCGAGTACAAGACGGCCGGCAAGCTCAACTGGCTGCGTGTCTACAAGGCCGGCCATGAGGTGCCCGCGTACCAGCCCGAGGCGGCTCTGGCTGCTTTTACCTCCATCATGTCGAAGCAGAGCCTCAAGTCGACTTAGATAACTGCTCCTCGTTTTTGGTGGGACTGACGGCATCAGTACCTTTTGTATATACTTTCTTGACTGTGGTCCGACTCACAATGAAAAAGGATGATATTGAAGCGGTCTTGTCCAAACTGGACTACGACGCTTTAGCCTTTCGAACGGGTAAGAGGGAAGTCAATTCGCATATAAGTAGATAAGAGCGACAAAGAAAAGAGAGGGGGCGTAAACTTGGAATTCATGGCGGAGGTGGTCGCCACCCGCCGCTCATAAAACTGCACCACATCGACGTGAATGCGACCGATCGAATCATCCGCGGTGCTACCCTCGCATATGTCTGATATTCTTGAAAGTATAGAAAGCAATGCCGTGAGATTTCTAGGATATCTTTGTCGCCCGCAATTAACCCATTTCTCGCTTTGCAAATGAGTTGGACTGTAAACTTGCCCGCTCATGGACGACACGGCCAGAGCCCCCGTGATTTAGATATCGATTGATGGGGAAATGTTGAACTCAAATTCTGTATGCACATCTTGAGATGCTGCTGGCGCCAAATGGTCCCGAGGACACTCGCTGCTGGATTTGTCGTATATATAGTTTGACAAGCCCTGGTATGACATGGCCACGTTCTACAGCATCGTGTCACCATCCCCACCTCATCTCATCACCAACATGGAGAAAGCAATCCGGCCGCCCATCACTTCCTATGCAAAACCCGAACGAAAAAGCCGCCCCCCCCCCCCTAAAAAACCCTTGTCCACAAACGCTTTGCCCTCACGTCTTCCTCTCTTTCCGACCGTATTTTGACATGAGTGCCGTCGGAGACTCGCTGCGCCGCCTCCGCAACAGGGTCCTCCTGAGCGACGACGCTCGGAGAAGGGAAGCCATCCGGACGGTGCCACCGCTCCCGCCCTGCCCGGCAGCCGCCGCCGTCGCCGCACCGGACCCGTCCGCGACGGCCCAGAGCCCGCTGTTTCAGCGCCTCCCCGCCGAGATTAGGCAGCGCATCCTCGTCGCCGCCTTTGGCGACGGACTCGTGCACATGCACCTGTCCCTGGAGTGGCCGCTCCTCCGCAAATATCGCAACGACGGCAGCGACGGTCGCAGCGCCAGGCACGCCCGACACCCGGGCAAGTACGCGTTCGACGACGCTGCCCGGCCGTTTTGGGGCTGGCGGAGCTCCCGGTGCCACTCGGGTTGCTTTCACCACTACAGCTGGCGGTTCGGGTCGCCGCAGCAAAGTGACTGGTTCCTCGGCAAGGACTACTGTGTCGACGGCGAGTGCTGCAATGACCCCGGTGCGCCCGAAACGTGCTTCCTCGGCGCCTTAGGGTGGCTGGGGACGTGCCGGCAGGCCTACCGGGAGGGCTTCCACGTGCTGCACAGGTCCAACACTGTGCGCCTGCACGGGACATTCATGTTTGCGCATTTGCCGGAACTAGTTCCCAGGTCCAGTCTCGACAGCCTCGCCCTTGTGTCGCTGCACTGGGACTTGGGGTGGCTGCCGGGCTATCCGCGGCGTCTCCGACTCGGCGACCATCCCGAGACGTACAACTTCCGCGAGGGCCTGGAGCAGCTACTTCCACGGCTCTCAGCCACCCTGCCCAATGTAAAGTGTCTACACTTGTCACTCCAAGGCCTGTTTGGCGGAGGGGAGCAGTGGCAGGCCTATGGTTCGCGGTCCGCGGCAGTCTACGAGCAGGCCGAGGCGCTATTTCACAAAGTGCTAGAAAATGTTTTGCAGCTGCCGAAGCTCACCGAATTTCGGCTGGCGCTGCCGCGGAGCATGTTTATGCCGTGGATGCAAGAGGTTTTGAATATTACGCTGGAGTTTGACGAGGCCATCTGGGCAAACCTACCCGCCGAGTGGCTGAGAAGAAAAATACCGGCAAAGTTGATGGAAAGCGGCAAGAACAAGGCCGCCATAGACCATTTTTGGGTGCTGCTTGGCAAGTCGGATTTACCACCACTCACCATCCGCTGCTTCTGTTGAAGTCATGCTCTGCTGTGGTCGGCTATTTAATGTGCGACACATAGCCTTGATCTGTTTGGAAATCGTCCCCCTACACGCACAGGTAGCCGTGACCATCAAACTGAGCGTTCAAAGACATCTCAGTCTGGGGTATAGAAGTGATGTATTTGGCAACTTGGCACAGAGTCGAGACACTCTTCGCAAGAGTGGTCGTCGCCGCAGTTCCGGAGATCTCCGGAAGCTCGCTTTATCACGAGCCTGAGCAAGGGAAAACGCATTGATGTAGGCTTATGGCAGCACTTCCATCTACTGCGCGAAGATTTCGCGAGGTTGTGGACGAAATCGGCGAGGAAGAACTGCGTATATAATATTTGCCAGGACGCTGAAAATGTCCGAGTACATGACACGCTGCATAACTAGCAAGGAAGAAATTACTTACCTCATTGTAGACTTCGATATTTTGGGCCTCGAGAACTAAGTTCGGTCGCTCGATGACTTGCTCGCCGGGATTTCTTTTTCACCAGAGAAATGGGCAAACAAGTACCCTTCTTTTCCAGTGCTGGAGAAATAATCACACCTTGCGCCGGGAGTGTCATGTAGTCTCTGCATTTACAACCGTGTAATATCGAAGCAGCATCCGACGGGACCATTGCACCAACTTCGGCAATCGAGGCAAGGCCGATAAGAAGACCTGAACTCGCTGGGTCAGGGAGCTTGGCCGAGATCCCAAAACAGCTCGATGGGCGGCTGTTGAAGACGAGAACGAGAATGACTGGCTGTCGGGCCTTGCCAATAGCCGGTTCTGGAACAAGGGCCAAGGATGATCGATGGCCAACGCGACGGAAAGAATGAGAAAAGGTTCCTGCGAATGGGTGATCTATGGGTACGGCAAGTGATGTGTTGACGCGTCTCAGGGGTTTACCAAGGCCTAGATTCGCACGGGAGTGTGCAGCCGAGGCCCCATGATGGGAAAACGAAAGTTGACCTCATTGGCTGCTAGCCCTCTCCTGAATATCCTCTGATAGACAGATTCGTAGGGGCAACCAGCGATGGCCGATGGGCGCGAGTGCAATGTGTCAAGTGCGCTATTACCTATCCGCCTACGCGAGAATGCCCAGGTGCCAGGGTCGAGTCACCGTTTTCTTGGCGAACTGCATAGTTTCGGCTCCGCGCGTTCCCGAGAGCGGAGCGGCACACGGGACAAGGTGGCGGGTACGGTTCGCGTAACTACTTCTGAGTCACTAACTACATTTTGAAGCAAGATTTGCAGCAGCGCAGTTCCAAGGATCGAGTAAAACCTGAAGATGGAAAAGAAGGGAAGCGCTGAGAAGGCTATTTGGCAGGGCCACGTAGGATCGAAATAAAGCAGCTCCACAAGGCGGCGGACTGAGCCAATGGCTGCGAGAGAACACCACTAATCGGGTAGGTTTGGTCGAACTCACTCGATGGGACGAGGCAAAAATCAGGCCATTCCCCATAATATTGACGGATGTCTGCGAGATGGTGTAGAATGAGGATTGCGCAAGCCGTTGTTTTGCTTCACATGAGAGATGACGATGATGCGGCAGCCAGTCGGCGAGCTATGCATCATGGTCTTGTAAGTACGAGACAAAAGAGTACGAGCAAACAACAGCACTCCTCACCGGTCATCAGTTGCACACGCACAAACGCTGACTGTTTGCTCCTCGACACTGTTCGACCTATGGCCTCATGGAAATGAGTGTATACGATTTATGGAAAGTTGGTCTTTGCTGTTGTAGTGTGGCTTTGATGCTTTGTAGCAAAGGTAGGTGGCAAAGGTAGAGAAATAAGGAGGCAAGTCTAGAACCCAGTCGGCCTAGCTCCACTCTATTACTGATAGCCACGGGCCGTCTTGGAAAGTCGTGGTTGAGGCCGAGTGGACAGTATCAGGAGCGACGTCATTTAATACCAAGTTGATGCTTGACACAATGTACTGTTGATAGAGGCTCCCCAAACGTCTAGTTGGCCGAGAGCTGGCAGCTGGCGAAGCAAACCAGAGCTGTCGATCAACGGCAGCTGCCAGCTGCCAGCTGGCAACCAGCAACCAGCAAACGGCGGCCCTCGCGCTGAGGCCACCATCTCCGACACCAACCTCATTTATTATCCCATGTCCCGGCCGTTAGCAATGTCCAATCTTTTGCTTTCACTTTTCATTCATTTGTTCCTCTAGCAATTCTCCCTCTTGCTTGGGCGTGACTACACCAAAACTTCAGAAAAACACAGACCCCTCTCTAATCCATCCACCCATCCTCACTACGATGGGTGCCGACGGCTGTTCTACCGACCCTAAGCAGGACGGCCCGTCTTGCGGTGGCTCTTCGACTGAAACTCAGGACCACAATGCTGCAGCTCGCGATGACGGCCATATTCAGGACCTTGGTAGTCACTATCACGATCATAATCGGGTCGACGACGGTCACAATCACGGACATGATCATGACCACGCCCATCCTGAACACGGGCATGAACACAATCGCAACCAAGTCTTTACCCAGGAGCATGCGCACTGCGTTGATGAAAATGATTGTGCCGCCAAGGGTGAAGTCTGCGATGACGCCGACTGCTGCGACACCGACGACACGTGCAGTTCTGCAACTTTGGCTTGCTGTGACACCAATGACGAGCAGTGCGACGGTTTGCCACCCCGATCTGGCCCTATCGAGTATGGCTGCCATGCAGCATTGAACTAACACTATGGGACAGAAAAGTGTATCGTTGCTGCTGCTGCTATTGAGTGCGAAAAGGCTTGCGAAGGCGAGGGAGAGATCCCCGATGGTGAGAACTTACACCCGAACACTGATATGTGATCCACCACTTACACGCGACAGCCCACCTCGTCCACCAGCACCTCCACGATGCTTCTGGCCGTCACCCAGCTGCCGCCTGCAGCGACCACTTGGCGAAGGCTTTTGATCAGTACACTGCTTATCTCGAATCTGCTCGTTGCATTTGTCGCGGTGTCCTCGACCGTGGATGGAGCAAGACTTGCTGCAGCACCCATCCTCAGAAGAAGCCCATGCGCAAGCGATCTGTCGGCAATGCTACCTCTTTCAACTCGGCGCGCGCCTACCACCCATCCCATCACCACCATGGAATGAAGCGACGTAACAAGAAGCAGCCACTCCGCCTTGCGTCCAAAAAGGACTCTTGCTGCGGTGACAAGGATGAAAAGGACTCCTGCTGCGGCGGTGATCGCATCGAGCATGCCCAAGGCAACAAGCTAGTCATCAGCACTCAGAACGCCGCTTTTGGTGACCTCGAAAAAGGCCATGGGCTCGAGCACTTGGCTTTTCACGTCGAAGGTATGACTTGTTCTGGATGTGGGAACAAGATGGACAAGAGTCTCCGAGGCATACCCGGTGTCTCTAACGTACGAGTCAATTTTGTCATGGGACAGGCCGAATGCAGCATCGATATTTCAATCACCACACCCGATGAGGTCAAAAAGACTGCTGAACGTGCTACCGGGTTCAAATGCACCAAACTTTCCAGCGATGACCAATCTCTTGACATTTTAGCGACAGGCTCAGTGGCTAAAGGCCTCCTTGACCTCGATATACCTGGTGTCACAGACGCGTCTCTCATCAACAAGAAGACGGTTCGAATCAATTATGATCCTACGATAATCGGTGCTCGAGAACTTTTCTCAAGATTGCCACCCAGTACTCAAGGCCTCGCCCCTCCCCGAGATGATCCTTCGGTGTCCAGCGGTAGAAAGAGGCTGTATGATCAGTTGGTCAAAACCCTTCTTTCCGCCGCGTTTACAATTCCTGTCTTGGTCATGGCCTGGGGAGACGAGCTAGTCAAAGAGCCAACCAAAGCCATTGTATCCCTCACTCTGGCCACGTTTGTCCAGGCGATTGCTATACCTGATTTCTATCGCCCTGCCCTTTCTTCTCTTATCTACAATGGGGTTGTGGAGATGGACATGTTGGTTGTCATCAGCATTACTGCTGCCTATCTTTATTCAGTCGTCGCTTTTGGTTTCCGCATGGCCGGCAAACCTCTTGAGACTGCGGAATTCTTTGAGACTAGCACCTTGCTCATCACTCTTGTCATTTTCGGCCGACTAGTTGCCACTTTCGCCCGGGTTCGCGCTGTTCAGGCCGTCTCACTTCGGTCGCTTCAGGCAAGCTCTGCTGTCGTTGTCGAAGATGGTCAGGACAAGAACATCGACGCCAGACTTCTCCAGTACGGCGACAGGTTCAAGGTCGCTTCTCATACCGCTGTTCCTACTGATGGCGTTGTCATCACAGGGTCTAGTGATGTGGACGAATCGATGTTAACTGGTGAGAGTGTTCCTGTATTCAAGAAGGAGGGGGATGAAGTTATTGCAGGGACTGTCAACGGGACTGGTACCATTGTCGCTCGCTTGACTCGTCTACCTGGTAAGAATACCGTTACCGACATCGCCCAACTTGTTGAAGATGCGGCCAACTCCAAGCCTCCTCTTCAGGATGCTGCCGACCGCGTTGCCAGCTGGTTCGTACCTATTGTCACCACGGTCGCCGTCATTGTCATCATTGTTTGGGCTGTGGTCGGCCTCAAAGTCCGCAGGTACAATGGTGGCCAAACGGTCTCCAACGCTATTACCTATGCTGTCGCCACCCTCGCTGTTTCTTGCCCCTGCGCCCTTGGTTTGGCGGTTCCCATGGTCTTGGTCGTAGCCGGTGGTGTTGCTGCTCGTTATGGTGTCATCATCAAGTCGGCTGAGTGCACCGAACGTGCCCGCAAAGTTACTGATGTTGTCTTTGACAAGACTGGCACAATCACTGAGACTGACCTTGACGTCATGGCGGCAGATTTCTTTGACGGTAATGAAGAGCTGGCCATTTCTATTACCAAACCTCTCGTTTCTGGCAACAATCATCCTGTCTCGCTAGGGGTGGACAAGTACCTGGACAACCGGGCCACGAAGGCCATCTTTGCTACAGACATTCACGTCATACCAGGCGCCGGTGTTGAAGCTGTCTATGAGGGCGACCTTATCCGCGCTGGTAACCCGAAATGGACTGGAACTGACACTGACCCTGTCATCAAGAATATCAAGAGCCAGGGTCTCACTATTCTCGTCATCACCCGCAACTCCAAGCCCATTGCGGCCTACGGTCTTCGAACTCGCATCCGCGCCGAATCTGCCAAGGTCATTCAGCAGCTTACTCGTCGAGGTATTGCTGTCCACATCGTATCTGGTGACTTGCAGCAGGCGGTCGAGTCGGTTGCCAGCCAAGTTGATATCCCCAACGTTGCAGCACAGCGCTCTCCCTCTGAGAAGCGCGACTATGTTGCCGCCCTCATGGAAGAAGGCAAGAATGTCATGTTTGTAGGCGACGGAACCAACGACGCTGTGGCCGTTACGCAGGCCGACGTCGGTGTTCAGATTGCTAGCGCTCTCTCTGCCAGCGAGGTCACCCGTGGTGCCGCCGACGTCGTTCTTCTCAAGGGTCTTGAAGGTATTCCCTTTATCATTGAGATTAGTCGCGTCAGCTTCCGCCGCATGGTGTTCAACTTTGTTTGGTCCGCCGTCTATAACGTGCTCGCCATCTTACTTGCGTCGGGCGCCATGGTCAAGGTCCGCATCCCACCAGCCTACGCCGGTCTTGGCGAAATTGTCAGCGTCCTGCCTGTCATATTCGTTGCCATGAGCATGCTCCTGACAAAGATCAAGACAGACTAAGTGCACCAGGTGGTTTGCTCGTGGATTGTGTCCCGCCGTGTGGGCCAGCCCGTTCAACACTGCTGGCACGCTGGTGGTTGGCTTGACGGCTCGTGGATGGCGTCTTTCTGTAACAAGGTGCTTCATGGGCCAGTACTCGCAATAGCTTCGCTTTGCAATCGTTTCTTTCTTGAGAGCTCGGCAATGTGGCCGGCCTCTGTATCTGGCCGGATAGGGGAACGGGCAGGTTACTTGACCAACTATTATGTCTTGTGTAAAAATACTTTGATTAATTTACATGATTATCCCGAAGCAATCTAACCAATAAAGTTTGTGACTATACTGCCACTGATGTGTACTGAACCGATCAGGTATCGTTGTATGAGTTGATGCAAGACTATCATTCATAACCAAGACCGTCAACGCCAAGCATGCCATGACTTGAAAAGGAAAAAAACGCCGAAACGCGCGTGCTGCATAGACTTTCGCTAACCTGACCATGTCCCTAGTCATTCCCGTTAATCTCAGTATTACAAATATTCATCCTCCATTCTTCATAATCTCATCAAATATTAGGGCTCTTGCCTGCCAGCCCCGCAAAGTCGACAACCGTGTATTGACGGCCCAGGATGCCAAGCTTCTCGCGCAGGTAGTCGCGTTGGGTTTTATCTATCCGCTCAAAGCTAAACAAGAACCGGACGAGAAACTCAAAGTCCTGAAGGCGCGTGCGGGCCTCCTCCTCGGTCTGGCCAGGGCCGAGGGGGAGCGCAAGAACGTCAGCGACAGTGGATGTGATTTCAAAGAGTTTTTGCAGGATGCCGCTGCCGTGGGTGACGATGCTGGATACGTTGCCGAGGCGGGCGACGAGGGCGCGCAATTGGCTGGAGAGACGCTGCGCTGGGAAATGCAGTGAGAGGCCCTCGTGGGTGTCACGGGGCGGAGCGGAGCGGAGGAGGCCGTGATGAAGGGCGAACTGCCAGACGAGGGTGCGCAGCCAGACGCGAGTGACAAAGAGGTCAACGTGTTGAATCTCGGTGAAGCGGCCGCGGCCGGTGTGCACAAGGCGCTGCTCGCTGATGGCGGCGCCATCTTCGTCGCGGTCGAGCTCAGCCTGCTTGGTCTCGATCCAGGCGGCCGTCATTTTGGGGACAGACTGTGTCGGGTCCTTTTGGGCGGTCCAGTGCGCAAGAAATGGTCCGTCAAGGACGCGGAAGAGATTAACGAGGCGGTTGAACCCGAGGTCTACGTGGGCCGGAATGCACGGGTCGTTGACCGGGACCGCGGCAAGGGCGAGCGTCACGCACGGGTAGCCCGTCACAGTGGAGAGGAAGCGCTCGTGGATGTACACCTCCCAGTAGACGCGGCGCAGTCGGAAGACGTCGCGGGGTCGCATGCCGGCGTGGACCGTAACCTCGGCGGGATTGGCGTAAGCGGGCAGGTCGCCGTCCTTGACGTCGAAGGCAACGATTTGCGACCCGTCAAAGGGCATTTCGTCGTATTGGTGGACATTGAGGACCTGAATCATGGTGATGGCCTCGCGGAGCAGCATCAAGCTGCGGTCCCAGCGCTTGAACGCCATCATGCAGATTTCGAGAAAGACGCACGTCATGATGCGTTTGAAATTAACGGAGAGCTCGCCAAATTTGACGCTGGCACCCGACGGTCCCGCGTCGAGCCTCGTCCAGGCGGTGCAGTTGTCGCGGAGCGTCTCGGCCTGGCGGTGCACCTGAATAGCGAGGCTCATGAGGGTGGCGATTTCTGTAAGGGTATCTGATTGGGTGGTAAGCAGCGTCTGGGTAAGGTTGATGGTGATGGCAGCAAAGGCATAAACGAGGGCGCGGTCTTGACAACTGGCATTCATGTTGTGAATGGCGGCACGCATCTCATCGCGGCTGAGGACTGGGTTGACGGGGTAGATTTGCTCCTCGTAGAGGGCGAGGTAGCCGAGAAAGTAGTTGATAGTGTGGTGCGGCCAGGCATTGTACGTAGTTGGCGAGGACGTCGCGGGGAGAGGGGAGGAGGCGGCGCTATTGGTGGTGAGAGCGGTATCGGCGCAGGAATCCGAATTGACGATGCCGGCGATGGAGGTGACGGCGGGCGGGGAGGCGTCGCTGGGCGAACTACTCGAGGTGATGGAACCTCCTCCTCCTGTGAGGGGGGACGCCTTGCTGCTGCTGCCTCCTCCGCCGCCGTTGGGCTGCTCCTGCTCCTGCGCCTGGCTGTTGCGAAGCTGCGCAACGAGACGTCCGCGCACGCCCGGCTTGCGCTTAGCGGGGGGCGGCGCAAACTTGCACGCGAGGTTGAGGTGCGCACACTGAGAGCAGGGCTGCTCTCCGTTGCAGCGGACTTTTCGAACGCGGCATCCATCGCAGGCGCGAACAACACGGGTCGACATGTTTGAGGCTGAGCAGAAGATGGATGCTGTGTAGTTGATCTCCTCGTGGGGTGATTGGGCAGACTACGGAGGAGGGGTGCTCACGCAGCGACGGCGGTTAGTGGGATGGCATTGCGTCCGATGAGGGAGGATGTGTCTCGGCGATGCAGAGACGCAGATATGTGGTGGTGCAGATGATGATTTTGCTGTTGCAGTCTTCTTTTGTCCCAATTATCTCGTAATTTTGTAGAGAGAAAAATGCTTTGATGCCACCAAACCAAGATAAAGTTAAAGCTGCTCAACCCATAAGAGGTGGAGTCCGCAGCTGGCAACGGATTTAACAGCGGGCAGGCAGTTGTCAGGTTCGCTGTTTGCTGTCGGCCAATTTGTTGAAACAAGCTTGGCTTGGGAGGGTTTATTACCGCAGTGGAGAGGAATCTCTCCAGCATTCGCAGTTCAGAGGAAGCCTCATCGATGATCCGCTGTCAGCCCGGTTCTTTGCTCCCCATCTTATGCCGCTATAATCTGGACCGGAGTGGCAATCGATACCGGCGACAGTTATCTCTGGCCCCTTGCACATAGCTAGGCAAGGCTAGGTTGCTGGGCGAAACATGACAATTGACAGATTTTCCAGCTAACGACACTATACAGACTACTTAGTACGGGATAATCGCCCCAGATCATCAGCCAAGCGCAAACCATCTCATCTTTGATTAAAAGATCGACACTCGAGAAGAGACAGTGTCCAACTCGAAGGCCGCCATTGAACACAGCGCATGCGGCCGGCCAAGACACGTACAAGTTAGCGGATTACGTCGGGGATAAGCAGCGCGTCACATTATTCATCAAGTAACGCGTCGTTTCGTGAAAAAAATACGGAAATGCAGTCAAACTATCTGTACGGAGTAGTGCCGTAGCTTCGCTCAGGTACGAGAGGCTGGGCCGCCCTGGGTGCCACTGCACCAGTATCTCACCAGGGACGGAGAAGAAGCCCAGCTCACCAGATTGACTCAAGATCCGGGCACAAGCCGATATACCCTTTGCCTCACCGTGCGCCGACGATTCAGAACGGTATTGCCTGCGTCTGCAGTCAAACGCCATGTGCCACCTCAACTCGAGCCCGGCAAAGCAACAAACGCGTCGCGTGATGCAGCTCTCGCATGATTCAGCGCAAAGAAATTACTTTGGCTTTCATTGCTAGGACTTGCGGCCCCTCGTCACCTGCCCTTTTGATGCCGTGTTCCGTCCTTGCTAAAGGGGGGGTTTCAATGGGGGTGGAGATCTTAATCTCACTCTCTGTACAGATTAATGGCCCCAACAGCGAACCAATCTTTCGCTGCAAGCTGTGCAGCTAACTAGCAGCAAAACAGGTAACTAGCCTCTTGACGCAGGTACGGCCCCAGCCTCAGCAAGAAAACTAGCTCCAAAATCATTGGCATCAATAGTACGAATAGTACACTGACCAATTACCCAGTAAGTAGGAAAATTGTCGCTATTGCAGTACTCCCGCGTGATGCCAAGGCTAATCAGCTTGAGGATCGTAACTCTGCGGGGTGAGTCTCTCAAGTACGGACCAAGCCCCACGAAAGAATGGTGTACCCGGACACGGGCCTGGTTCCCTCGGCCGTACTTTCGTGTCAAGTACTCCGTACATAACCGGGTCTTCTGGCATGCGCCTTACCCTTGCTTCCATGCGGCATACTGGTCTTCTGCACTATTTACACTAGGAAGGAGAAAAGACCATGCGTTACCGTAGCATGGATTTCAAATACGGCTGGGCAAGACCAACCCGCCGATACCAATCCCCATGATCCAAGCTACATCGGCTTCATTTCCTTTTGAATGCATCCCCTCGAAGCATCGAGCAGCTTTATAAACCGGGCTGTGACTGCGGTCTTCGTCGAAACGAAACGCGTTTGGGGCATTCTATTTTTACTTTTCATTCTTTACTTCCTCAGTTAAGCGCCAATATGAAGCTCTTCACGCTTGTATTACAGATCGCGCTATCGTCCCTGGCGGCCGCCGCTGCGATCCGGGGCAACGGTTTTGGCCCCTTCAAAGTCATTTCAGACGCCGAGAATCGAGGTGCGCAACAGGATGTCGTTACTTGGGACGCTCACTCCCTCTTCATTCGCGGTGAACGCGCCATGATTTACTCTGGCGAGTTCCACCCATTCAGACTTCCGGTGCCTAGCTTGTGGCTAGACGTCTTCCAGAAAATCAAGGCTCTTGGTTTTAATACAGTCTCATTTTACGTCGACTGGGCGTTGCTTGAAGCCAAAGAAGGCGAATACCGCGCTGAGGGCATATTTGACCTAGAGCCTTTCTTCAAGGCCGCAGAGACTGCTGGCATATTCCTCATCGCCCGCCCTGGTCCATATATCAACGCTGAAGTCGTCGGCGGTGGTTTTCCCGGGCGTCTGCAGCGCCTCACCGGCCAATTGCGAACCAAGTCGCCCGATTTCTTGAATGCAACTGAAAAGTGAGTCTCAATAACCACCTTTCACATGTCCGGGGTACCTAATCAGACACAGTTACATGAGCAACATTGTTCCTCTCATTGCCAAGTACCAAATCACAAACGGCGGGCCAGTTATCCTCTACCAGGCCGAAAATGAGTACAGCATATCCAACGGCAGAGTTCCATTTCCCGACGGCGAATACATGCAGGCCGTCATTGATCAGGCCCGTCGCTTTGGTATTGTGCTTCCTATTGTGAATAATGATGCCAGCAAAGACGGCCATAATCGCCCTGGTAGTGGTGCTGGCGCGGTAGACATATACGGTTACGACGCGTATCCTCTAGGCTTTGACTGCTCTAACCCTACTTACTGGAGAAGCGATGCCCTCCCTGTTGACTATTATGAGGTGCACATGAGAAACAGTCCCAACACTCCCTTTACCATTAACGAGTTTGGCGGTGGCTCATACGATCCCTACGGCGGTGTTGGGCATGAGAAGTGCGCTGCTCTCACCAATCACGAGTACGAGCGCGTTTTCAACAAGGACACACTTGCTGGTGCTATCGGCATCCTCAATGTCTACATGCTCTTCGGCGGCACAAACTGGGGCAACCTTGGTCACTCGCGCGGGTACACTTCTTACGACTATGGCTCTGCCATTCGTGAGGATCGCTACCTTGATAGAGAAAAGTACTCCGAGCTCAAGCTCGAGGCTCATTTCAACCGAGCCTCCCCTAGCTATCTTCTTACTACACCCGGCGCTCTGAGCACTACTGCCTACACCGACAACTCCAACATTGCCGTGACTCCGCTGCAGTCCAACGGTACTGGTGACTACTACGTCGTACGCCACTCTGACTACCAGCTCACTACCTCTGCAACGTATAAGCTGCGTTTGCCGACTTCCAATGGAACTCTCATTGTGCCTCAGACGGGCGGACGCCTTACCATGCCGGGCCGTGACACCAAGATCCACGTCACCGATTATCCTGTTGGCAAGCACATCATGCGCTACTGCACTGCAGAAATTTTTACCTGGCAAGAGGCTGATAACTCGACCATACTCGTCTTGTACGGTGGCCTGGGCGAACTCCACGAGCTCGCTTTCAAAGAATCGTACAGTGTCGCCCAGATTGTAAGTAGCAACGTTGCTGCGTCTTCTTCCTTCAATACGGTCATCAGCTGGACTGTTGAGACCAAGCGACAAATTGTTCAGCTGGACGATCTCATTATCTACCTCTTGGACCGCAACTCGGCCTACAACTACTGGGCTCCCATTCTTCCCAGTGGCAAGAACGGCAACTTTGGCAACTCCGTCATGAACCCAGATGCGGTCATTGTCAATGGCCCCTACCTCGTCCGCTCGGCCGATGTCTCAGGCTCGACACTCAACATACAGGCCGACTTCAACAAGACAACCGAGTTTGAAGTCATCGGTGCCCCCAAGGGCGTCTCCAAGCTCTCCATCAATGGCAAGATGACCGAATTTACAAAGTCTAAGCATGGTAGCTGGCTTGCTAAACCCAGCATCAAGTTCCCCGACGTCAAGCTCCCAGATCTCAAGTCGCTAGACTGGCTGTCGATGGACTCTTTGCCCGAGCTGCAACCCGGCTATGATGACAGCCAGTGGACGCGCGCCCAAAACTTTACCCGCAACTCGGTCTGGCCGCTCAGCACGCCCGTATCGCTCTACGGCGGCGACTACGGGTACAACACAGGCACACTGCTATTCCGCGGCCGCTTCAACGCCACCGGCACCGAAAACAGTCTGTTTCTGCGCACCATGGGCGGTCTCGCCTTTGCCAGCAGCGTGTGGCTCGACGGCAAGTTTGTCGGTGCTAGCCTCGCGCAGGCCAACAATGACGACGCCAACTCGACCTACGCGATCCCGCAGCTCGACCCGGGCACGCTGCACGTCTTGACGATTGTAGTCGACAACATGGGCCTCAATGAAGATTTCATCATTGGCGACGAGGACATGAAGCGGCCCCGCGGTATCATCGCGTACAGCTTGACAACTAGCTCCGGCAGCCAGACGGACATTTCTTCCTGGAAGATTACTGGTAACCTCGGCGGCGAGGACTACAAGGACCACTTTCGCGGACCGCTCAACGAGGGCGGCCTGTTCTTCGAGCGCCAGGGCTACCACCAGCCGAACCCGCCCGCGGGCAAATTTTTCCACAAGACGCCGTTCGAGCAGCATAACGGTGCCGGTGTGCAGTTTTACGCTGCCAAATTTGCGCTCGACTTGCCGGCGAAAGACTACGATATTCCCTTGTCCTTTGTCTTTGACAATACGACCGTCACGCAACACTATCACGGCTTCCTCTACGTCAACGGCTTCCAATTTGGCAAATACATCAATTACCTCGGTCCCCAGACGAGCTTCCCGGTGCCCGAGGGCATTCTCAATTATGAGGGTGATAACTGGGTTGGGCTGGCTGTGTGGGCGCTCGGCGAGGCGGGTGTGGCCGTGCCAGGCTTATCGCTGGCGGCGCGGCAGCCGGTGCTGACGGGGAGAAAGCCCGTGGAGGTGGTGGCTTCGCCAAAGTGGGTGAAGCGGTCGGATGCGTATTAAGACTAGAGGTGTGTTTGCATAGATGCCATGGCATAATGGCTGTATTATCGGCTCACTAGACCTGTCATTTAATCATTGTGTATTCTTTTGCCAGCCAGGCTTGTCACCTGTACACGCTCTCAATCATATTGCTAGGAATCAGAGTATCAGTACGTGGTATTAATATACAATAAAATGCGCTAGTTATCGCTCTAAATGATATGAGATGGCATAAGTCCATAATAATGTGGAGTGATGTGCCTTTGGCACATAAATTGATTGATACTTTATTTCGCACGCTCGATAAACTCAGTCTTGGCGTCGGTCTTTTCCGCAAAGGCATCGCCGCCATGCGCGTCGAGGCCAGAAATCTCGGCGGGATCGACGACAGCGGCGCTGAACTTGCGCGCCGACACGCGGCGCTCAAAGAGCACGTCGAGTTCGCGAAAAGTGCGGCCCTTGGGCTCGGGCAGGCGAAAGTAGGTCCAGAGGATGCAGAGGCTGCAGGTCCCGGCGAAGAAGAGACCTGACTTGGCGCCCCAGTTGAAGGCAGTGGGGTTGAGCATGCGCGGTGTGAGGATGTTGGTGGCGATGCCGGCAATGTTGTACATGTTGCGGGCAAAGACGACCGACTTGGTGCGCAGGCGAGAGGAGCTGATTTCGGAGACGAGTGAGTAGCAGACGGGGCCGACGGTGCAGTCGTAGACAAAAGTGTAGACGAGCAGCATGGAGCCAATGGCCCACTGCGCGGCAATGTTATGGCGGCCAGCAAAGGCGGCGCCGCCGATGGCGACGAGCAGGGTGAAGAGGACGCACTGCCCATAGAGGTAGAGGGAGCGGCGGCCAATACGCGTCATGAGGAACCAGGAAAGGAGGGTGCCGATGAAGCCGATTGCGTACTGGGTCAGAGACATGTTGAAGGCGTTTTCGGTGGCAAGGCCGGCCTGGCGGTAGAACATGGTCGAGTAGCCCATCAAGGAAGCGCCGCACAGGGTCTGGATAACCCAGACGCAGGTGACAATCTCGGTACGGCGGCGGTTGACGCCCTTGAAAAGATCAAAGTAGGATATGCCTGCCTGAATCTTTCTCTCCATGTCGTTTGTGTGAATCATCATGGAGATGGTCTCGTCGGGGCGGAATTCGACGCCGCTGTTGCGCGTCGTGAGGCGCTGAAGCGAGTTCTTGGCGTCTTGAAGCCGGTCTTTGCGGACCAGCCACCAGGGCGACTCGGGAGCGAGCCAGATGCCAACCATGAGCGGCAGCGGCCACACCCACTGCAGGGCAAAGGGAATCTTGTA
Source organism: Beauveria varroae (assembly GCA_030780425.1). Lineage (NCBI taxonomy): Eukaryota > Fungi > Ascomycota > Sordariomycetes > Hypocreales > Cordycipitaceae > Beauveria > Beauveria varroae. The sequence continues at coordinate 88,932 of JAPFUP010000122.1, forward strand.
GCCCCATTTGTTGTCGAGGGGGATCATGCCGCGGAGGACGCCTGAGGCGATAAACTGGCCCATGACCCAGCAGAGGTTGACATAGGTGGTGAGGTAGGCGCGCAGATGGGTCGGACAGACCTCGGCCGCGTAGGTAGTGGTGAGCGTCTGGAAGACGCCCCAGGGAAAGCCGACGAGCAGCTCGCCGGCCAGCAGCTGGGGCAGGGACTCGGCAAAGAAGATGATGAAGATGAAGCAGATGCAGAGGAAGAGGGCGCCGATGAGGGTCTTGCGGTAGCCAAAGCGGTCGGCAATGACGCCGGCGGCGAAGAGCCCGAGGATCTGGCCGCAGAGCGCGGCGTTGGAGAGGCCCGACTGCCAGGCGGCCGTGAGCTCGTAGCCATCGGCGGTCGGTTCGCCAAACTTTTGGGCAAAGGCAGGGTACACGTAGAGACCGCCGATGATGGTCAGGTCAAAGCCTTCCATGACGATGCAGGTGGAAAAGAAGATGGACCACATGCAGGCCTTTTTGTAGAGCTTGAGCGACTTGAGCAGGCCCATGCTGTGTTCGGCCTCGGTGGCGGCCACGGCTTCGAGAGCGCGCGAGGCGTCAAAGGCCGGACTAACCACGGTGGTTAGGACTGTGCCGCCGACATCTTTTTGAGGGATTGGGGAAGTCATGGCTGAAAATTTAAGAGTAGCAAGTAAGAATGATGTTTTGAAAGAGTGAATGGAGAAAAATGTCCAAAGATGGGAAAGCGAGCGACTTATTCAGTCATGATAGGCCTGACGAGTTATGATTGTTCTCTGCAAGAATTGACCGGTGCGGAGAAGCTCTATATATAATGATGCCACGTTCTGGATGCATCAAGGAAGAAAGACGTCAAAGTGTTTAGGCCTTGGTCTGGCGAAAACCAAGGAAGAAGCAGTTCGCGTGTATGAGAGATGTAGATGGGGCCTTTTGTCGTTCGAGGCCAACAAAACGGCGCTAGCAGTTGCATTCAAGGGGAGGTGGCTGGACTAAGTTCGTGAAAAGGTTGTCAGAGGAGATGGGGGTCAATTGCCGCCCAAGAGGCCAATATTGCTTTTGTGATGCGTCTCAGCTGGCTTTTTCCTTCGGTGGCTACATTGTCTCTTCGGTCCGAAAAGGAATGCGTTGATTGGTCGGCTCATCGTGGATATACAAGCCACTTGATGGAATCGTTGAATGTGTTTATAATCTAAACAATGCTCATTAGTATAAAGAAGTCTTGAATTTAATTTCTGAATTGTTAGGTATTCTTATGATGGCCTTTTTTAATTGTCTCTGTTTTTTACTTGATTCCTTTTTGGGAGGTGTTTTTTTTTTAACCCAACACCAAGCAAAGAATGAATTATACCTCATTCTGTATTTTCTTCAACTAGTCCTATTCAATGAATCATTTCGTAGCTAATTTCAGCCTGCCGCTTACAAGTGTGGCTGCATGGATGTACTTCCCCGCGCTTCAAGAACGAATAGCGTTTCGTGCCCAACAAATGCCGGACCGTCGGAGCCAAATTGCTAGCGTCGCGTGCGTCAAGCCCGGAATGGCTGCCTAGTCTCAGATTAGCCAGCGCGTTGAGAATCTCGGCTAAATGCAAACGTCATGAATCAATGATTCGCTCATATGCGGGCTAAGCCAGTCACCGGACCGGTCCATCAAGGACGCTGTTGATGGTCCAACACATGGGCAGGCATTGTCCAACAAAAGGCGGGTCGGATCTGGTTTCATGATACATGATAATTATTGAAGCATCAGAGATGACGACTACACGCACGTCTGTACTTTGACCAAATATCTTTCCAAAAAGTCACGGGTTAAAGAAGAGGGATCAAAGTGATTGATTTCGGTTTGACGTTGGGTGTTTAGCTAAGTCATAGATTCTAGAGAATTTGCGACATTCTATGCCATGTAGATAACAGTTAGTACTTTTACATCTCATAGTGTATTTCCACTGAAATAACACTACTTGGTATGACGCCACCCCTCGTTGATAAATCCTTTACGTGTGTTGCATAATCAACAGCGCCCGTCAAGCAATACGACGACCTTCTGGCCGGCCTTGGGCGCTGTGGCGACTTCCTTCTGAGCTCAGAGCTGTAGCTCGGTCCAAATTCAAACCAGGCCATCTTTGAGAAAAGAAAAAAAAAGGTGCGTACAAAGGACAATCCGGGGCTCGGCTGGGGAAGCGGAGACGTGCAGGTCTGATGCTTCAAGTTGGGTCCGAGGATCAGCAAGTATCCAGGCAGGCGTTTCGTCGGTCCGACAGTTGATGGTCCGCTTCGCCCAACGCTCATCCCCCGCATCTTCTCCGCAAGCTTCGTTGCTAACGAGCTCTAGCTTTCGAGCATCCTCATCATCCAACACAACGAATCTGGCTGGTTGAGATTCAGTATCATAATGGCAAGGACAAACCCAAGCGAGGCGTCTGCCTGTCCCCGCGACCGGCAGTCGCAGAGTTACCGCTTGCTCTCGGACCGACAACACCACGACGTTGAACCCTGCAGAATCTGGGAACCCGTACGTCCACCTGCAGACTGAGTTTTCTCTTTTCCCGGTCCGATATTCTCTGCTAAAGAACATGCTACACTGCCTACTGCCCTCTCCACTGCGAGGCACGACTTTTGCAGATTTAAGGCGCCGCCCGTCTCTCGACTAATGCCAGACCATACACCATCACTCCTCTTCTTCTCTCCCCCCCCTCTCCTAGTCACCCTGGCAAGAGCAGCTGTATTTTATTCCGCAACTGATACCCCTTGTCTTTTTGCACTTTTCATACCCCACAGCCTCCAACATGACCGTCATCGGGACAGAGAAGAAGTGGTGGAAGCAGGCCTCCATCTACCAGATTTACCCTGCCTCCTTTTGCGACTCCAACGGAGATGGCATCGGCGATATCCCTGGCATCACTTCCAAGCTGGACTACATTGCAGGCCTCGGCGTCGACGCCATCTGGGTGTGTCCCATGTACGACAGCCCGCAGGTCGACATGGGCTACGACATTGCCAACTACGAGGACGTCTACCGTCCGTACGGCACTGTCCAGGACATGGAGACGCTGATCCGCGAGACGCACGCCCGCGGCATGCGCATCATGCTCGACCTCGTCATCAACCATACCTCAGACCAGCACGCCTGGTTCAAGGAGTCGCGCGCCAGCAAGGACAGCCCCAAGCGCGACTGGTACATTTGGAAGCCTGCCAGATACTCTCCCACCACTGGCGAGCGTCTCCCGCCCAACAACTGGCGCTCCAACTTTGGCGGCGGCAGCGCCTGGGAGTGGGACGAGGCCACCCAGGAGTACTACCTCCATCTCTTCGCCACGGAGCAGCCCGACCTCAACTGGGAGAACCCGGTCACGCGCCGCGCCATCTACGCCTCGGCCATGGAGTTTTGGCTCGCCCGCGGCGTCGACGGCTTCCGCGTCGACACGGTCAACATGTATAGCAAGCACCAGGACTACCCCGACGCCCCCGTCACTGACCCCGGGGCCACCTACCAGCCTGCCGGCTCCGTCTACTGCAACGGGCCCCGCATGCACGAGTTCCTCTCCGAGATGAACGCCATCCTCGCCCGCTACGGCGCCATCACCGTCGGCGAGCTGCCCTGCACGCCCGACATGGCCAGGGTGGTCAAGTACGTCAGCGCCAAGGAGAAGCAGCTCGACATGGTTTTTCAGTTTGACCTTGTCGACATTGGCTTTGGCAAGACGCACAAGTTCGACACGACGCCCCGCAACTGGACGCTACCCGACGTCAAGGCCGCCGTCGAGCGCACCCAGAGCATCCTCCGCGGCACCGACGCCTGGACCACGGCCTTTATCGAAAACCACGACCAGTCCCGCTCCGTGTCACGCTTCACCGACGACAGCCCTCAGTACCGCGTCGCCGGCGCCAAGCTGCTCGCGCTCATGCAGTCCTGCCTCAGCGGCACGCTCTACGTCTACCAGGGCCAGGAGATTGGCTGCGTCAACGCCCCCAAGGCCAGCTACCCGCCGGAAAACTATCTCGACATTGACAGCTCTTCCTACTACAAGATGATTCGAGAGCGCCACGGCGCCGACAACCAGGCCGAGCTGGACCGCGCCTTTGCCGCCATGCAATATCTCGCCCGCGACCACGCTCGCGTGCCCATGGCCTGGAACGGCACCGCCAAGCACGCCGGCTTCTCCGAGCCCGCCATCAAGGCCGGCTGCGACGTCGCCGAGCCCTGGATGAAGACACACCCCCTCGCTACCGAGATCAACGTCGCGGCGCAGCTCGACGACGCCGGCAGCGTGCTCGCCTTTTGGCGCAGAATGCTCGCGTTTCGCAAGGAGCACGCCGATGTTCTAGTGTACGGCGACTACAAGGGCCTGCAAGAGGATAACGAGGAGACGTACATGTTTCTAAAGGAGGCGCAGGGCGGCTCGCAGCGGGCGCTCGTGGTCCTCAACTTTACCAAGGGGCCGCAGACGTGGACGGTGCCGTCGGCCTCGGAGCTCGGGCTGACGGAACAGGATCCGGTCAAGTTGACGCGCATCTTGTCTACGCATGACAGCAAGGATGAGGGACAGACTCTACAGCCTTTTGCAGGCCAAGTATTTACAATCAGTGCGTAATGTCGAGGAAGAATCAGCTGCTTTGCAAAGTTGCGCTTTTTCAAGGAGAGGCAATTGGGGAAAATGCAGTCGAGTCGAAACTGTACTTGATTTGAAATTGATGCTAAGCATGACCAACCCTACTTTATGAGCAGCATCTGTTTACATCTGTTATTAGCCCCTGTCTTTGCATGGAACGACGGCCGTGGTCGTTTTCAATGTCCATCGGCATGAGCACAATCGTATTCCTCGTTCAAAGTTCCCACACCGTCACAGCATCAACAACTACTGCAGCTTCCTTAGCTTTGCCCTCTGCTGTTGCATTAGCCGCTCCTATCAAGCGCTCTCGATAACTTTTCGCCACATCTCTGGCATTTCTGAATGCAGTTACCGCGGCCACAAAGTCCTTCCGATTCCTTGTCATGAAAAACGCGTCGACCTGCTTCACTTGGTTCTCTGGTGCACCACCACCTTTGTTCCGCGGAGCCGTTGGAAAGTAGGCGTACATGTGGAGAGTGGCCGTGCCCGCGTGGTAAACAAAACTAAAGGAATAGGCGTTGCCGTCGTACACGGGCTTTTTCGCACCGTAGCTCTGCAGGGCGTGCATGGCGCGAGCGCCAACGGCACCATCCAGGCATGCTTGGCGCTTCACCGACGCGAAGCAGCCCTCTGGGGCCCTGATCTCGAGAAAGAAGTTTGGCAGGACGAGTGCGTTGAAATGCCGCGTGGGAGTAATCACGTCTCCGAGATCTTGCTGGACAGACTTGTCAAGACTCGAGGGATAGCTCCCGTAGTACAGATCAGGCGCTGGGTCGACAGTGGTGCGCTTGGTGATTGAGTCTAAGCGTTTGAATCGAAGGCCGCAGTCTCCATCGTGTGGGTTACTTTTGCTTTCGATGACTGGCAAGAGCGCTGACAGGGTGCAGGCGTGGGTGATGACTCGACTATTCGCCCGCTTCAAGTCTTGAAACTCCTTTGACAAATCTCTAGTCGGAGACTGAGAGGCTTGAGATTTGGATAGCGCCTGGACAATATCGTTTGAGTTTTCCGGCTCAGGCGTCGAGTAGCCAATTCTGCAGTGTCTGCGGTGGTAATCGTCCGTGAATATATTGTACTCTGTCAAGCTTGCCTCAAACTTGGAATCATAGGCCGAGGTTCGCTTTGACATTTTGGAGTCGGGCGTGTACGACCAGCTTTTACTCGTCGGTATCTGTGTAGTACCTTTAGAGTCCACACATCCTCTCAGGTGGCAGAGATCCGGGCCTCCATGCCGTGCAAACTCGGCAACAGTTGCGCTTGGGGAAGAGGAAGCGGGAACCGGGGGACGGCTTGCCAGCGGCGGTCTCGCAGCGTTGCGTCGATCAAGCTCTCGCAGAGCTCGTGGGGTGAGCCAGACCTTGGACAGGTCGTCATAGAACTTTGACGGAAAGTTTCCATGCCTCTTTTTGTATTTAATCTGCTTCCTGGGTCGGCATCCTGCCTCCAAGTTCTCCGTTGCGGATGCTGCTCGCTTGTTCATCTTCGTATGCAGTCTAGGCAGATAATTGATTTTGCACTAGAGTCGAATGCGGAGCGGGAGAGATTTATACAGAGCGGAAAGTTTGAAGTGAGGCAGATGCAGTGTCAGCTGAGTGCGTCGAGGAAGCTCGTGACTGGTGGGCGACGGCATGCAGTTGCACAGCGTTGATAACGGATTCGGCGTTTGCACACTGCTGTGTATCAGTGAATACGAAGATTGCGATGTCTGGACGGAAATCCGTTGGGTGTTGATAGTAGCTCGCCAAGGGCCAAACTCGTCGACTTTCGCGGCTTCACAGCTTCATCTGGCTCGCGCGACGTGGTGACTCTGCAAACACGGGCGGCCATCGGCGGAAAGCCGTGAGGTTTCACAATGTCTATGTGTTTCCCTCTCAGAGGTTTGCTCCTGGGCTCTGGATAGTCAGTCCGTTGGTTGACGCCGCTGACTGTGTGTAATGTTCTAGCATGATTCTCAGAGGCTCTGGTTCAGCAATGAGGCTAGGGGGGTTGTGTGGCGTGCGGCAGAGAGATTAAAGCACAAGCAACACAGTCTTCGAAATTACGGTAATACATGTTGAAGAGGAGAAGTCTAGCTACAAAAGGACGCAGCGGCGGCGAAGTATTAGGTGCCACAACAGCACCTTCCCCAGCAAAACATCTGAATGGGCACGATGGGTTCAGCGATACACAGCATCAAACGAGGCTGATTGAGTAAAAGCAAAGCCTTGTACAACGGGACAACTTTTCTCAAGGGCGAAGTTCGGGTGACGGCATCCTAAAGAGGTTCTTTCCAAAACAGGAGAGCTTTTTTTTGAACAAATAAGTTTCAGCTTGGACGTCTTATCAGGTTCGCTCAGACAGCATCCTCTCTCATGACGTTGGCTTTTTCTTCTCAAAATCATGGAGAGTCTCTGCAAGGGAAATGACGTCTCTCGTGTGCACGCGACTCTGCCAAAGGCCAAACCACTGGTTCCTGTACATCTTGTCTGCGGCGGGGGTGTCGTGCAAGGAAACAGACCAAAGACGGGTACTCCTTTTGTTGTGAATAGAATAGCGGCCAAGAACTTTGAACTCGACGGTATCCATAAATCATGTACATGTAATGGTACAGACAAACAATACTTTTTCAGCACGGCACCGGCTCGACAAAGCACTCTTCCCACTCCGTCTTGCCTGACGCCCAGAACCTCTGCAGCAGCTCTCTGCACCTCATCGGGCCACACGCCACGACCGGCTGCTCCCAGATGATTCGTAAACTCTCAGACACAAACGCCTTATCAGCCGCCGCCGCATCACCGTCCGCCGTCGCCGCCGTCGCCACACCCGCCACGACCATGGGCCACCGCAGGTTGGGCTGGTACTCTAGCTGTGGAAAGAGAGCCCGCATGCGCGCCAGCAGCTCCGTCCGTTGCGCGGCACATACACTGCGGTACGGGTCGTTTTCGCCGGGTGCAACGACGGCGCGTGCCCACGATGTCGTGGCGGAGCGGGGGAGGGTAAGCAGCGCAAAGAGGCGGACAGCGAGGCGGAATATACGGGCGAGGCTCAGGCTGTGCTCGAGTCCGTAGACGGCGTTGTTCATGCACCAGTCGTCGACGTCGGCGGCGTTGATGTCGTCGAGTTGGCGGTGCACGAGCGGCGTGAGGGCGGCGGCGGCGGCGGGTTTGGTGGTGGTGGCGGCTGCGAAGCGTAGTCGATTGATTTTGAATACGGCTATTCGAAGATCCATCGGTGCGGGCATGTCGCAGTCGTACTCGCCGAGAAGGATGATGCGCATCTCTTGCTCGGTAAAGTGGTAGTAGTCTGTAATCTGCATCCTCGCCGGCGTAGTCGTGCTAAACATGATGGCTTCTCTAAATGAAAAAAACTCTCAAGTCAACAACCTGTCGTACTGCAAAGTCATCATTGATAGCACTTACGATAACATACGAGTGAATCCTATCGGCGGGCCATACGTCCTTCCCGACGTCAGCATCCCCGTCACGCCGCCAATCGAATTGACATAGGCGATGCTGCCGCGAATGTGCGCGTGCCACAACGACCAGTGCGCGGGAAGGTCCAGCCGCATCAGCGTGTACAGGCACGAGTAAATGTAGTTGCGGCCCGCAAACGTGCCGCCGCGGATGAAGAAGTTGATGAGCTCGATGATCTGGAGCATGGTGCTCGCGTAGCTCGACCACAGCGCCGCGAAGCGCCGGTCGCGGTCCGGCAGCAGCAGCGCGCCGCGCCGCAGCGACACCATCTTGATGTAGTGCGCGAGCTGCCGCCCGACAAAGTTGACCGGGTGTGTGTCGTCGCTGAGCGTCGGCGCCTGCACGACGCCAAACTGCTTGGGCCGCCATGCCCGAACGCAGTTGTGGTCTGCCGACATTGTCGCGGATAAGGTTAGTCTTTTTCTGTTCTTTTTTTTTTATTTTTTTTTTTTGCCCCTTCTTTGCCAGCAGGAGGTCTCTTTGAAAGGAGCGCGGAGAAACGATCAAAGTACAAGGGGGAACACGGCGTACAGAATTGGACGGCTTGCATGTAGTCCCAGTACGGAGGGTCGATTTCGACAAGGTGCTTTTCCGGGCGGCGTGCCAAGGCCCAGCACGCCTCTTGCTCGGCGGCGTGCTGCTCCGTGGTGGCCGCGGCCCCTGGTTTGCTGGAGATGGCGAGAATGGACGCACCCGGCGCGGGCAGCGCGTAGCCGCGGCACCCGTGGCCGCCCCTGACGCATCGCCGGCATTCCGGCCGTTCCTCGTCGCACCGGACACGGCGGGCGCTAAGTTGGTCAATGCAGGTATTAGCAAACTGTAATTCCAATGGCACATGTACAAAGAAATGGGCAGATCAGAAAGATGGCTATGAAAACGCAGCAACAGACAAAGATTAATTTAAAAAATAAAAATGGCTCACCGACATGTCTTGCACCCCGTCCTGGATCGGCTTGCCCATGCCTTTTTCCGCGTCACATCCATCATTTTCTGCGTCGACTCCGGGGCCGGCTGTCGCCGGCGTTGGTCTCCACTATCCGAGCCAGATCCGGGCCGGGACAGCATCAAAGGCTGAAAGTGGATTCACGTTGGGGGTTTTACGGATTCCTGAAGCCGTGGGGGCGATATTGAAGGGGGCAGTTGTGCAGTTATTACGTTTCGTGAGGGGAAGTCGGCGGAGCAACATCGGCTGAACCATCAGCTTCCCAAGGTATTACGGCAGTACATAGGGCAAACTGTGCTAGATTATGCCAAGTAAGTAGTATAATAGACTTCATAGGCCGCATAGTAGGGCGGATAAAAAATTAGATGTGAATAGTAAAATATACATAATCAATAATGTAGCTATACCTTGACAAGTTTTTTGGCTTATATAATTTCAAAAAGTAAGCTTGAACAACTTCTTCCGCATCCTGAGATGCGCTGGACAAAACAGGCCATCCCAGACACTCAGCCGTACAAGTCGCCCTCTTGGCTTGGACGTGAACCCGCTCAACCCATCTCAACCCCATAACTAGTGCTCCTCCGGGACTCGATTGCTAGACCCGAGTGCAATATTCTGTTTTGCAAATGCGGAATGCCTAGTAAAGGGTTGCTACAAAATCTCGAATCTATTTTAGGCTATCGTCCCTCTTTTTGAGCTGTAGATGGCATAAATTCCAGGCGCAGGCCTGCCAACTGCACCTGCCTTCGAGTCTACTTATATTTAGTGAGGGCTCAAAGAAATGATTACGATAGCGATTACACTACAAAGAATATGACAGCAATAGTCATAGTTATTGAAGATGAGTTTTATACATAAAACAGGCTTCTCAAGGCGCAAATTCAGGTATCGGCTTTTGATATGCAGTCGGTTTGCCAGCCGCGCGTTGCCGTCTGTACTCGAGATAGCCGCCTGCGATCTCTTTTCTAGAGAGTCCATCCACGCTCAGTAGCACATCCCCAGCCGCCAGTAGTTGCTGCCGAAGGCGGTCAAAATCCACAGCATCAGCTCCAAAGTACGGCGCCCACAGCGACCACGGCCCAGAAACAATCGCCATGGTTGGAACAAGAGCCACGTGGTACGGCGTCCCAACTCCACCAAACGACTGGTACTCGGGCACAACAGTTGCGTTTGGCAGACCTATACCCGGCATGATGGACGTGCGGTCCAGTTTTCGGTACTTGACTGCATCGATGACTGCGTCGCGCAGAGCATCAGACGGTCCCACAGCCCAAAGCGTGACCTCGCCTTTACCCGTGTAGGCGAGGTCCTGGGGGAGATGCTTGTCCAGTCTAGAAGTTGGAAGGATCTCTTTGGCACCCATATGCTCGAGCGGGAAAACAAAGGTCGTGTTTCCATTGTCATAGCCTTGGTCCAGACGCTTGGCGAGCATCCCATTGCCGTCTGTGCTGTAGTGCAAATGCGACGATGTAAAGACAAACTGCAGTGTCTTGTTGCGCGAGGAGAGGGGTTGCGCTGCAAAGTAACGCGCAAGAGCCAGCACGCCAGAGACGCCATTGTCTTGGATCCATGTGTTGCCATCGGTATGGGAGGTGACAATGACAGTGTCCGGGGTCATTCCCGGCAGCGTGGCAAAAATCTCCTTGGTCGTCAACGCATTCATCTCACCGCAAACGTCTAGCTCTGCGATTAGACCCTGCGACGCGGCCACTTTCAAGTTTTCTGCGACTTCCACGCCGACAAAGACACCGGGAATTCGATACATGGTTCCCTCGTGTGGGTCAAAATACGACTGCACGTATTTTTGCGGCACGTTCCAGGCAAAGATGATGCCGAGGGCACCAGCGGCTGTCGCATCGATGATTTCGTCGTTGAAACTTGCAGTATACGGTCTTTGAGGCGGTTGACAAAGTAAGGATTAGCATTCTTCTGCGCAGAAAACGTCCCGAAAACAGTCACAGTCACAGTCATACATACCGCGAGAAGTTGCCCTTGGCCAGGCAATCCAGGTCGGCAGTTCGAAAGTTGCTCACGGCGAAAAGAAGTGGAAAAGGAACAGACTGAAACGCGACGTCGCGGATGACAATCTTGTCTGTCGCATTGACGGTCGACAATTTTGTCCCTTGCGCAACGTACAAAAGTTCAGCCTTGACAGGATTGCCGTTGGTAACTCGAGTATACGGTATGGCGCCAGCGACACTGAGCGTGTTGGAGCACGCCCCCGGGTAAAGAAGCTTCAGTGAAGCAGATTTGCCCAGGTCGTCCTTCTGCGGCTCCCATCTCGTCAAATTGAAAGTGTTGTAGGACAAGTCAAGACCGGAGATTTGTCGCAGCTGTCCATCAAGCCAGTCTATCAGTGCATTCTGCCTCGCGCTAGCTGTGCCGCGCAAGCCAGCCCCTCCAATATGCTGGTTGATTGCAAAGAGCTCCTTGGCTGACGCAAAGGTTTTTTCATCAATCTTGCGAGAAGTTGATGTTCCCAGCGCAGGCAAGGCGATCAGCAGGAGCGTACCAAGACTTATAAGTGGCGAGAAACGCATGTTTTGTCTCTTGCAAGAGTAAGCTGTGTCGACGTGAGGTGGTAACAATGAAAGTGAACAACTATGTTATAGCATCTCAGAACAGGTGAAACCCAGTCGAGGTTGCAGAGTGATCGATTTATATTGACATTTTTCATTTGACATGGACCTGTAAGCCTGCCATAACCTTGTGGTTTGTGGGGTTGATGTGGATTGTGGCTATAGGTCGTATCGACATTTCCTTTCCTGGCATAGACGCTTGGCGATGTGCGGGCCATCTTGCCGATAAGTGCGCCCAACTCAACATGAATTTCCCCTTTCATGAGGCTTGGTTTGCTCTGGTCATGTTCGGCTGTTTCTATTGCTGGGGAATGTTTGGAGTTGGTATAAAATTGGATCTGGCCACATGCCGTGCTGCATACATGGTCGGCCCTGTTTCCTTGCCAGTGGTGTTGTAAGTGGCTTATACGCTGCACACCCTGCATAATATCGACCACCCACGCCCAGTTGACATGGCCCTAAATTTCTGCGTATGTATAGTCCTATTGACATAATTGTACGCCAACTATCCGCGAACTTTTTGTCCCTGCCAAGTAAGCCACTCAATCACAGGCCTTTCCGTGGGCGCCGAGGTCCGAGTGCTGTTCGGTTCTGACGGGCCCGAGAGCATCACATCCTCATAATTCAGGGTTTCCGTGTTGCCCATGCTGCGAAACAAGCGGACTGCTGTGACAACCTGCTCTGATTCAGCACCAAAGTTGTGATAGCTCACTCTGCACTGTCTTGGAGTGAGTTGCGACGGTGCTGAGCCAATGCCACTCCCCGCCGCTGCCGCCAGTTGTTTCTCAAATTCCAGAATGGTAGTGCAGAGCCGCCGTGCAAGCTCAACAGACCAGAACCCCTCTGTTGGTGGACACAGGTCAAGTATTTCGACTGCCTCGTGTCGAGTTTGGGTGACGGGACAGAGCCTTACTACCGACACGAGGCAGCCAATAGCTCCAAGGCCAAGCGAGAAGGGCATGGCAGAAATGTGTTTCTGAGAGTCACGCAAGGATAATAAACCAGCTCTCTCCAAGTCGACGATTCTTCGAAAGAGGGGCAGTTCATCCTCGAAGCGGCTTTGCTTGTAGCAACAGCAGCGGAGATATATCTTGACCAATAGACACTGAGGTAGTGCAAATTGCAACAGGACCGACGCAGCTCCTGCGACTCGATTTGCGGACAGCCTCTCTTCTAGAGCAAGCTCGAGCATAGACTGTTTTGCAGCAAGCCTAGATAGAATCGGCCTAGAGGACGGGTTGTAGCAAGGGTGCGCGCGTGTATTTGCATGCACCGCGATAATATTGCCATGAGCATCATGCTGGGGTGACCGAAAGCCTCGCATAAACTGCATCAGCTCCTCGACGAGTGCATCCACCTCTGCTGCCAGTGTATGATCGTTCTGATCCCAGCCCAAAGGCAAGTCCTCGATCAACGCAAACTCGCTTCTCATTATGGCTGCCGTCTTGTCAGCCTCTATGCCAATTGAATCAAAAACCATGGTAGAAATGCAGTATTTTCTCAAGAGCCGGAGAGTCTCGCCCAGTTCTGGGCGGGCTAATTTGCCGTAGGCTTTAATGCCTTGCTGCGCAATGGTAGAGCCGCATCGCAGATGGACGAGCATGTCGCTTTGGCGCCCTCCAAGGCCCTGTAGAATCGCCATCAACAAGGACAAAAAGGCGGCCGCGGCCATCTGCGAAGGCGATTGTGTAGTCAGGCATTTCTGCATCGAACGCAGGGCGCGGCCATTTAAGCGACAGGAATTTTCGCGATAGCCATGCACAGATTCCCGCGCCATGTGCATATGCTCGAGGCCGAGGGCGGCCGCGACGTAGCACAAAGACTGGTCGCTTGGGGCGTCTCGCCGCAACGACTGCCAGAGGAGATTAGGCTCCGAGACGTCAAAGAGCGGCAGGGTCCGGGTGTAGAAATATTCCAGGGCCATGATCGAGTCATCTTGCACGGCAAAAGAATTGGCAGGCCCGGAAAAGCACATGAATCTGAACTGCCTGTGCTGGCGGACCGTTGGCCTGCTGGTGTCGTGAGGCGTGCAACTTCGCCCATTCCGAATACATCGAAGACATTCTGGCTGCGTCTCGTCGCACTTTACATGCCTTGTTCTAAATGAAAAGAATATATTCAACACGTTAGTCAAGTTACCCGAGCCGGCCGGGCACTGGTGCACCTGGTAGAGAGAAGCAAGGACCTGCTTTTCCTCTGCTTCGCTCAAGCGAGTGCGGGCAAACATACTTGCATGCGTGACATCCTTGACGGGATTTCGAGTGAGACGCCCGAAGCCGGGGCGTATCTGGCTTTAGCTTTGCCATTGTGCTGCGACCAACTACAAGTTTCGTTGCATGAGGCGCGGACTGTGTGGGAGAGAGGAAGGTTGTATGCTGGCGACGCTAATGATTTTGAGCCAGAATATAGTTTGGAGAGGACTGCTGGGTAGCCAGCCGGACTGGCCGAGCCCCCCCCGGCGAGATCTTGACCACGGTCGCAATGTCCATCTATTCGTCCTGATATGACCGCCAATTTGCAGAAAAAGAAAAAAGACCGGCTGCGCATATTCCAGGTTGCGTTGCCAGTCATTGACATTAATCATCTGTGGTTTGGTTGGGTTCTAACATATTGATACCTGTGCTGACCATCTTCTCGTCTAGATCGGGACGAATGCAGCTATTTGCAGTGTAAATCTGTGGCATGCTCTGCTATAACGCTGCAAAGGTTTCTCACGTTTGTCAATCCTGAGTACAAGGTTATAGGTTTTTGGAGTCTGGTCTTTACTGTTCAAGTCACGCCTGCTGGGCGCGTTGTTCATTTGCCCTCACTCACAAATTTACACGCATCGACCTCAAAAGGTCAAAATAACAGAGTTTTGGGCAAACATTGATAATTGAGCGGGTCGATACACGCAGCCGTTGAGATGCTCGGCAAAAGCGACAAAGGCCTTCTCCTTGCCCTTCGTGAGTGCTGCCACTATATACAGGATAACACCTTCATCCACCCCAACTCAAACCATCAGGGCAATGTGCTTCAGTTCACTAAAAATCAAAGTTAGCGCGACTTCATCCTCACCCTCGCACAACAACCACATACCTTTGTACCTGATGCCCAACCTTCATCGCTGGATACTCCGCCTCTGTCCCCTCATCCCCTCCGCTCCCCTCCCTCTCCTCCCTCAGCTTTCTCGCCCTCTCCTTGAGCACCTCCACCGGCTTCAAATCCAAATCCGAATTTAAATGCCAAAACAGCGTGCTCGATATGCGAATCTGCGGCCTATCCGGGTTCTCCGCCGCTCGTCTCGCCATCGTCGCCACCGTCGCCTCGTTGACCGTGACCTCGTGGAAGCCCGCCTTGATGAGGCCGCCGGTGATGTGCTCGAGCTGCTTGCCGGCCTGCACGAGGAGGTAGTTGCCGGGGGGCATGCGCACGGGGATGCGCCGGCCCGTGTTGCGCGCCCAGATGTTGAGGCCTGGGTAGCGGCTGCGGCCGTGGATGGTGAGGAAGTTGAGGTCCGTGTGGAAACCGGCGAGGATGGTGTCTTGCGCGCCGTATTTGGTCAGGTCTGACGCGGTCGGGGCGAGGACGTGAGGACTATTAAAGAAAGATGAGCGAGTGAAATTGGAAGAATGAGGGGAGGAGAGAGAGAGGTGTGATGACGAACCCGTAACGGCCGGCGTCGCTAAAAAAGGTCCGCTCAAGCCCGAGGCCAATGGCGGCCATTTCAGAAAGCGTCGACACCCTAGAATGAGTCAGTCGTGAACATTCGGTACCGTGTTCCGGGTGACTTCTCACGCAGTCTTCATGCAGTTGCCCCAGCGGTCCATGACGGGCGTCCAGCGCTCTCGCAACCCCGGTTCTTGCGGCACCACATTCTCCGTATTCAGCCCCGGAAACTGCGTCACGTACGGCGGCTCCTCGGCCATCCTCCAAAAGAACCTGCACTTTGGATCCGGGCTGTGCGCGCTAATGTCCAGCGGCCGCTGGTCCGGGTCCAGCCTCGCAATCACGTCCAGGCACGGCTCGTCGACGGCGCACTTTGGCTTTTCCGTATTCTCCAGCGTGGCGCCAATCTGGTAGCTCAGCTCCGGCCGCTCGTCGCGGCGCAGGGCCTCGACCGGCTGCGCAAAGTAGTCTTCCAGGAGGTCGAGGAACTCGTCGTTGTCGCGGGCGGCGACGCGCGAGTCGCGCAGGACGAGCGCCCCGTAGTTGATGAGCGCCGCGGCGGCTTTGGCGCACTCGGCGTGGGCGGCGGGCGACGAGGGGCCGTGGGCGAGGTACACGTCCATGTCGACAATGGGGAGGTCCATGGATATGTGGGAGGTGTCTGAAGGGACGGGAGCGGAGGAGGCCATGGCGGACGGGGGTGGTTGTGTGTGAACCGTTGTCGGCTTCGTGACGGGAGCGTTGAACGTTGACGGGGAAGTAGCGCGTCGTCAAGGTGCCGATATTGAAGGTATAGAAACCGGTGTACACCTTCAAATAAGTCGGGAGAAGAAACGATTAGACTATGTTTCAGCAAAGAGGGTAAGAAATTGGCGAGAAGCGGAGGAGGAAAACTAACGGGATCGCGCCGTTGATAGCCGAGAGCATGTGCATGCGGGGGAGGGGCAGCGCTGAAGAATGGCACATTGTAGGCGCTGTGATTCGCCAGTAGCGTGAATGCTTGTCGGAGTCCGCCGAAATCCTCAACTATAGTCCGTTGATAACTGGTATGAGAGCTAAACTTTATTGCGTTGTTTTCCCGATCAAGTGCGAATTCGAGTATCTGTTTACGTGCTGCTGCGTTGGCAATCTTGAAGCGGCAATGACATTACAACGTGTCCGAGCTAGACCATCAGATACAAAGGCGGGGATTGTTGCGCAAATTGGCGATTAAGCATGATCGACATTGAAGCTATATGCAAGATTGCAGAATATTGCCGTATACAAAAAAGAGCTGTCAGGTAAGAGCACAGCTCATGCAAGCCACCGTTTGAAATCGCTGTCCCAAACCCCTTAAAAAACCACCACACCCACCACAACCAGATGAAAGAAGCTTGTATCTGTGTATCCAATAACGCGATGCAAAGCAAATGTAAAGAAGAGAATGTTAAATGTTGAAACCAGGTTATAGCAACATCCCCAGAGGGGAAAGAAAAGAAAGCCAGATTTCGAAAACTCTTGCGTGTTGAGCAACATCACTGGCGGTATGAGCACCAGGCTCGTAAGTAGGGTATCGAGCGCGCAAGAGTCTCCAGAAATAACATCACTGGCGAGAGTGAACCGGGAAAGAAACCATGTAGTCACGACCTTCGAAAGCATCACGATACTATTGCTGTTTCGGATGGTCTTCGGAGATGGTCGTAGCTGGAGCCGGTGTGGGCTGGTCATGCTCGGAGCCGTGATTCGACGCAAGGTCGGCCTCCTTTGGCGTCAATGTTGCGGTCGTCACACGGGGCTCATCACTCCAGAACTTCTTGTCGCCCTTGGACAGACGCACCATCCAGGGCGGCAGAACACCACCGGGAATCTTGTACGTCCAGCCGGTGCGCTCCTCGTAGTTGGGTGGGAGGATGCGGCCGCCCGAGATCTTCTTGATGACCCAGACGGAGCCGTTGAGGATAATGTAGGACATGACGCCGGCAATGAGGCCGTCGGCGATGGAATAACTAAAGGGCATGAGGGCAATGGTGAGAAAGGCGGGGATGGCGTCGCCGAGGTACTTCCAGTTGATTTCGACGACGGCCGTAGCCATCATCGAGCCGACAATGACGAGGACGCAGCCGGTGGCCCAGGGCGGGATGGAGGCAAAGATGGGGGCGAAGAAGATTGCGATGAAGAAGCAGAAACCCGTCATCATGGCAGTGAGGCCCGTCTTGCCGCCCTCGGTGATGCCGGCGCCCGACTCGACAAAGGCCGTGACGGGTGGCAGGCCAAACACGGCGCCTATGGAGATGCAGAGGGCGTCGGTCATGTAGGCGAGGGTAGAGCCCTCAAAGTCCTGAGTGACAGGGTCTATGAGGCCGGCGAAGCGGGCCATCGAGTAGAGGGTGCCGGTGCAGTCGAGAATATCGACGTAGAGAAACGTGATGAGGGCGAGGCCAAACTGGCCGCCGTACTCGCTAACATTCCACTCTTGTACGTCGAGTATGTGTTTAATGGGGTGCAACGTGGCGACCTTTTTGAAAAAGTCAAAGGCGTCGTCGCCGACGGGCGTGTGGGGGAAGTAGGTGACAGGAGTCGGGCGCGGCCAGGAGATGATGCTGACGAGAAGGATGCCGGCAATAACGGCGCCCTTGACGCGGTACATCATGAGCATGACGGTGAGGATGCCGCCACAGAAGATTCCAACCCACATGGTCGGATTGCGCATCTTGTCGGAGCCAGGACAGGTGCCCGTCTTGGGGTCGCGGTTGGCGGGGTGGCAGCCGGCGAGCTCGACGGGTGTGGCCTGAGCGCCGACGATGACGCCAATGCCGTTGCTGTAGGTCAGTCCGATGAGGGTGAGGTAGAGGCCAATGCCGACGCCGGTGGCGAGCTTGATGGACGCGGGGATGGCGCGGGCCAGCCACTGGCGCATGCCAAACAGTGCGAGGCCGAAGAAGATGAAGCCCTCGACAAAGATGGCCGTCAGCGCGACCTTGTACGGCACGGGCCCGGAGCCGTGGAAGCCGACGACGGTGTAGGCGAAATAGGCATTGAGGCCCATGCCGGGCGCGATGCCGACGGGCATATTGGCGAGGAGGCCGACGAAAAAGGTAGCAATAGCGGAGATAGCGGCAGTAGCAGTGACGACGTCACGCTTGATGGCCAGGACGCAGATGGCGTAGTCCTGGTCGGCGTTGCAGAGGGGGTCGTCGGGGCCGGCGTTGCAGACGCAGGTGCCGCCCGACTCGGAGACGATGGACGAGTTAACGGCTAGGATGTAGGCCATGGCGAAGAAGGTGGTGAGGCCGGCGCGCATCTCAGTGAGGAAGTAGGAGCCTTTGCGCTCGCGGGGCTGGTGGTACGAGTTAGTACATGGTGTGTAGGTGAATTAGTGTTGGTCTTCGGGGTATCAATAGATTAAACAAGATGGCACATATTAGAATGGTGTGAGTGTTCTGAATAGGGTTGCGTAGTTGTCCAGTGTGTCGTGACTGGTGAGACTTACATGACCGGAGCCATCGAGACGGAACCAACGGCCGACGAAGCTCTTGGCAACGCGCGAGTCGACCTTGTCAGCCCAGCCCATGTTGAAGCAATAGCAATGATATAGAGAAAGTCAATCACGAGATGTTGAAGCAATTGATTGTGGGCGACTATCGGAGAGGGCCGTCTTTAAAGCAAGTCGACTTTGGAGCGAGACAAGGTGTGAGTGGTTGAAACAATAAGCAACAATGTCAATGGTCTAGATAGACGGGATACATGTATAAAGAGACATTGACGTTTCTGAATTGAGTAGGGGCGTCGACGAGGCGTATCGGCAAGAGTCGGGCTTGATTGAGTTTCGCAGCAGAGTTGCGGGTGTGGTGTGGTGTGCCTTATTACCAGATAGAGGTAGACGAACGGGGCTGAACGGAGCCGAGACGAGGGGTTGAATGCGGAGGTGACGGAGTTGAAGTAGTGAAAGGGATGATGGAAAGTAGGCGTATCTCGAGGCGTAGATGGCTACTGGTAGATGTAATAAAGAAAGTAGAATGCAATTGAGAGAGATTGAAAAAGAAAAAGATTAAAAAAAAGCTGGGCGCAAAGATAGGCGGGTGGGTGTGGGCGGAGTGAGAGGAGCCAAGTTGAAGGGAAGTGGGCGCCGGAACAGGCTATCTGCTGTGCAGCTGGGTGCGCGGTGATGGAGTGCGCGTGTGATGGTGTGCAGCAGTGTAATGTGATGCAGAACTTTTGAATGTTGCATTTGGAATCAAAGCAGGTCGACAAGAGATGGACAAGACGGTGAGAGTTGGAAGCAATTGATAGAGTTAGAGAGAAAAGAAGAGACAAGAACAAAGACTCCGTCATGGAGAAGAGAAAAAATTAATCTGGAGCCTCGACAAACAGAGGGTGGGCAAACGGTCTGCCAGCTGCGACGAGCCGTGGGGTAAGAAGAGGGAGGCAAAACGACACAAGCCACTCATAATGCTGGTTCTCAACCGGGTGAATCCACTGATACAGCAATTGACTTGTACAAAGTGCTGGCTTGAGAAGAGGCAATGATTGTCTGGAATGCTTGCCCATAGTTAGCGTATGTGCGTACTTATCAGCTTGGCCGGCGGTTTGTTGGTGGCGTTTGGTTGGTGCGTTGTGGCTTGTGGCAAGTCGAACAGGCAAGTCTAACACGCCCATCATCAGTCGCGACTCTTGATAAAGAATTTCAGCTCCAGTGCGGGCTTTTTTAGCAGCCTTGTCACTGGACGGATTTATTTCGCTGGTTTTTTAATAACCGGGGCGAGACCCTGAAGAGTTGAATCTGCCGACAAGCAAACAACTGCTAAAAATAAAAAGAGCGGTAATGCAAAGGCATCAATCTCCTCGATCCACGGCGCAGGAAGAAACATTGCATTTACATGAACATTCAAATGACCACTGCGCAATGTCAACCCACACCCTGACCTCCAGTCTTGGCCCTCTCCGCGGTGGGCGTTCCTTGTCCGCCGTTGGTGGCACGTAGGTACTTTGACTCTGTGATGCCTGCTCCGTCGCACAAGAGGTAAAAATCATGTGCAAATCGGACAACAGACGGCATTTTCATTCTACTCGAGGACAATTGTCCCACTTCGGAAGCTGGCAGATCCTGTTGGTCGTGTCGCTCCGAAAGAACGGCCTAGAGGTTATGTACCGTGTAGCTACTTGATACCTCGGCCCACTGGCCAGCCTCACAACGGCCGACGACATAAAATGCACAGTGATGCTGCACCCCGACTTCTACTTTCCACCTTGTTGAGCATTTCATAGATGCAATCTCACGCTCACTGCATGCCTCACTGATGTATCAAATCATTCCATCTGGATATTTAATAAACCTTTAAATGAACGGGTGAATCATTGAAACCCAATACCTGCATCACACAATTACACAGCGTTGGTACTTCCACCCGCCACCACCACCCCTCTTGCCCTGGTACTCTCGGCTGCCTGCATCTCCTCTCTTCCTCCGGATCCAGGGCCCCTGTGCCTCCCAACCTCCACGGAGCAGCCAAAGCCAGCCTCTATCAAAACGTTGTCCGTCATCCAGCGTCCCGATGCCGCAGCCAAATCGGCCCCTCGCATCCCCACCACGCACCAGATGCACCTCTCAACTTACAGTTATTATCCATCCAACCATCGCCTCCAGCTCTGCGTACCCATAGTTAGTTGGTCTACCCGACATCATGCCCGGGCACCTTCCTACCCCGTCCGCCCCCCATCGATCGCTATCGCTCGCTCCCCCTTTGACAACATGCCTGCCTGCATCTCATATCAACACCTCGGCTGTGAGCTGTGCGCTGGTAAAACAAGCCAAAACGCCAAAATACTACCCTTCCCCTCTCAGCCAATTCTTGGTGACAACGCCGTCGCCGCCACTCTGCTCTATCGCGCCTGTCCCTCTCCCCGAGTCTGTGCTAGCCGCAGTGGAAGTCGGCGCTTCCCGACAGCTCACACAGATAGGCTCTGGCCGGAATATGTCCTTTTTAGAGCCCATCTGCATTGTTTGTGTGCCTGTTTCTCACGATGCTACACTCTCAAATGGGGCGCCATCTGTAGATGCACACCCCAGTCTTGCCGCTGCACTCCACGTCCACCTGCATCCAATTTGAGAATAAAACGAGTAGTTATCATCCGTAGTTTTCAAACTTTCCACCGCTTTCCTTGTCCAACTTGAAGCAAATTTTGCGACGGCGAAGCAACACAACCCCCGCAGTTCATATTTCCCCTTGTCCTGGAGCTTGATTCCCGTATATTACAAGTCTCGGCCGCCTGCGGCCCAGGACACATCATCACTCGCCGCATCTGTGCGTGCCCGCTGACCGGCACTTGCGCAGCACAAAGTCCTCGCCTGGGGAAACACGGCCGGTATTGTCGTCATGATTCTGCGAAATTGCCAAGCTGCGACGACGTGGCCGCCCGAGCTCCTTGCTTTGCTTGTACGACGTTGGCAGGCTTGGGACGAGTCGCTTGTCGCCCAAGTCGCAGACATTGGAATGCTCTGTGGGCCACCAAATTAACTTGTTTTTTGCTAGTTACAGGGTTAGCCAACGTTGCAATTCATGCGCCACACTTGTCGTCTTCGACGTCCATCGAGCAATCGGGGTCCCCGGTTTTCATGTCTTTCCCGATCTAGATATTACATCCATCTACTTCATTACAATACTCACACAGTACTCACAACTCATCCTCCTCTCCTTTGTGAATTTTTCAAGCTGCATTTTAACATCACTGTGTCGTTCAGAGTAACTTGTCTTCAAACAGGTTGTCTGACACAGTTTCCAAGCTCGCTGCTTCGACCACTTCCAGCCCGCATGTGACACTACAGGCAAGACATGTCCTTGCGACCTTGTCAACTTGTTCTACTCGCACGTCGCAGTCTCGCATTCTTTACCCGTGACCACGGCGCGCATCTTGACAAATACACATTTCAGCCCATTCTGTCCCGTATGCCCAAGCTCAGGCCTCATACAAACACCAAACACTCCGAAAGTACAATGTTACAGGTCTCTGCGTACTTTTTTTCCGCCTTTGTGCAGCGTCAGATATTTCTCTCGGATTTGGCAGAGTCTGTGATGCAGCACGTGGCCTTGTAGATACACTGTAGCCTTTCTGGTGCAATGTTGGTCAATGTATTTTCCCGTGGCTGACCGGTGGCCGCATTGAGACATATCCCGCTCAGCTCTTCTCGGCGTTCCCAGAACTAGGCAGCAAACGGTCCGCCCAGACAAACGGTAAATCGCTCAGGCCAGAACCCTGTTCCGTACCTGACACTGTCATCAACCAAAGCCTCATTTTTCCCTGTGGCACAAAATGCCTACATCGACCATGTTCTCGTCCCGTCTTCACGCTTCTTTCCCGTCGTCTGCTTCTTGACGTCAGCCGACATTGGCCGCTGGCTTTAGTCTCAGACAACGCCATTGGCCGTTATGACGTCAGCCGGACAACGCCTTTTTTTTTCCTTGCCAGCCGCCAGACCGCTCGCACGGTGCTGGCTAGCTGGCTTGCTGCACGCTGGCTGCGCCCACCGCCTGATTTACGCTGCCGCCTGAGCTGGTCCCTTTTCCCCCTCTGGCTGCCTCGTGGCTTTTCGCTGCATGGGATCGCCCAGTACTGAAATATCTTTCGAGGCGACACGGAAAAAGAGAATTCTCCGGGCAAGAGTATTAATTGCTGACTTCCACCCTGTCCCTCCCGCGCCCGCTCCCGGATCGTCTTCGATCCGATTTGTTTGATCAGCACTCGCGCTATATATAGCTGGAGGTCAAGACGCACGCCACATACATATCTCGCTCACATACAGCCTTTCCCTTCCCCTCATAACCAACTTCAACCTCGACACAAAACCATGGCGCGTCGTCGCGACGACCCGTACGCCCAAGACGGCTATTATGGTCGCAACCCGCCCTACTGGGACGCCAGCGACGCTGGACCCGCGGGGTCTCCTCCGCGTCGCAGCAAATCGGAGCGTCACCGCGGCCCACCCCCTGACTTCGACGACAGAGGCGCCGCCGCCGCGGCCCGCAGATATCGCGGTGGCGAAGACGACTATGCACCTCGTGGCCCTTCTCACCGCCAGACTGAACCGCGCCGCGCCCGTTCTCCTCCACCGTCCTACCGCTACGAGGACCGCCGCGGTGGAGATCCACGCCGCGATCCCAGAGACCACAGAGACGCGAGAGATCCTAGAGACACGAAAGATGCCAGAAACGCGAGAGATGTAAGAGATCCGCGCCCCTCCCGCCACGACCGTGACTACCACCCTCCCCGTGGTGGCGATCGCTACGACGACGAGCCCCGCCGTCCCCAACGTAGCAAGACAGCAGAAGAGCCTGGTCGCTACAGACGCTCTTCGCCAGACCACAAGAGCAGAGACTACGCCGCGCGCGATGACCGAGACCGAGACCGCCACGGAGGCTACACCAAGAGCCGTGGCCGCGACGACCCGTCACCTCCCCACGGCAGCCGCACCAAGACGCGCGACCTCGCCGACGCTCCTGACCGCGACCGCCACGCCGGCCACAGCAGCAGCTCGCGCTCCCACGGCAAGACCAAGCACTCGAGCAAGGATATTGCCGCTGCAGAGCCGCCCCACGGCCGCGAAAAGCATGTGAGCGGCGGTGGCGCTGCCGCCGCTCCAAAGGGCTTCGGCGCCAAGGTCCGCAGCTCAACTATGCCCGCGGCGCAGACGGCGGCCAAGTGGTGGCAGAACCCGCTCGTGCAGGCCGGCGCCCGCACCGCGCTCTCGGCCGGTGCTACCGCCGCCATGAATAATCGCGGCGCGCAGGGCGAATGGCTCGGTGCCAAGGGCGCCAAAGTCGCAACTGCCGCGCTTGGCGCCGCGCTGATGGACGGCTTCATGGGCGGAGGCGGTGGCGCCAAAAAGGATGAGGGTGGTGGCAGCGGTGGCGGTGGTGGTGGTGGTCGTAATCGTGGCCGCAGCAGTAGTCGCGATCGAGGCCGAGATCATAGCCAGGACCGCGGCAAGGAAAGAAGTAGTGGCGGCCGGGCAAAGAGTGAGGGCAGAGGTAGCGATATACGGCACAAGCTGATGCAGTCGGGCATGGATTACATGTTGAGGAAGGCGGCTGCGCCGCGGTAATGAGGAGGAGAGGGCGGATGGATGCTTGTAATGATGATGAAATAATGACAAAACAGAATGGCAATGGCAATTTTACGACAATGGATGAGGGACGAATATTGGCATGGACAGAAACCTTATCCGGGTTAGCTTCTTTGATTGGCAGCACACGAAGAGTCATTGATTTATACGGTACACTAGACAGATTCTCTACTTTTATAGAATGCACTGCGAAGACTATGATGGGACATATCTATCAATGCTATTCAAGATTGCATAGGTGAGTCAACCGTGTCTGTGCCTTGTATCCTATACCACAGTGACTTTCGGTCAGATAACGCTGCTGTTTGGCAGCGTTGGCCCACCATTGAGCTCATCGAATAGGTCATGCCCTACAGCGCTTTATTTTGATCGTACTATGTCAAAACCAATTACCAACTACATCTATCATTCATGAATGGGTTCTACGCCGCCTCGGTAACTCTTGTCCTCCAGGCTGCCCTCGAGGGCTCTCATCTCGTCTTCGAGCTCCCGAGACGAACACTCCCTCTTTGCCACTTCAAAATCTACCAAGACCACATCATGGCCATCTCGCACGAGAATGTTATGTTTGTTGATATCGCCATGCCTAATGCCGAGCTTATGCAGCCGACCCAAGGCCTTCTTGCAGCCATCAATGTCCTCTGGCCCGGCAGCCCTTGCGCATTCCAGCCACTCGGTGACGAAACCAACCACTCGTCCGTCTTTGCCTTCGGTGAGATGGCCCAGAAACTTGGGGCCAATACCGGTGTCACTGATCCACTGATAGACGGCAGTCTCAGTCTCAATGGAGGGGATTTCCCAGGGCCAAACCGCGAGCTTGATGAGCACAGGCCTGCCGTCGCTGACTTCTGGGTGCGTCGAAATATGGACTCGCTGCCTCACTCGGTCCTGCCGTGTGAAATCCAGCTCATTGAGCTTTGCAGGATGCCAGAGATTCTCTACCCCGTCAAACTGCACTGTATCAGTTTTGACAAAAGTAGGTTTGCCTGTCTCAGGGCTTCTGGATACGTGGCCTTTATTCCAATCTCCTGCTGGAAATTGCGGCAAGAGCTCGCCAAGCAGGACGGGCCCGAATGTGCGGTCATTCTCAGCCCCGCGAAACGTGCCCGGCGCCGTGATTACGTACTTTACGTATTGCCCATCGACTAGGAAGCGATAATCGCCATCATCCGTGTCATCTTCATCGATGAGACATGCGAGAAGTCGAACGTTGGCGTTCCTCTGTTCAATTGCCATCATGACAGAGTCGCGTTGTCAAGAGATGCCTGCGAGATGGCTCAGCGGGTACTCTGAGGGCCAACAGCGGCTGTACGGTATGATTCCTCGATATGACGCGAAAAGAAATTATGTTGAGAAGCACAAGGTAAGACGAAGATATGTGGCAGTGATATACTAGGGGTTGAGGTATGAATGCCCTGCTCCAACCTGCGGAATTGACCCCGGAACAGAAAAGAGCTGTGATAATATGGCGCAAAACAGCGCCTTACAGATTTCTGTGTAAGTGCCCACCACTTTTCGCTGTGCAACAAGAGCGGATAGCCACCGGTACGCGCTGGAACTAGTAGCTTGTAGCCAATCAACGTGCTCCCCGTGCTCGCCAGATTGAAGTGGTTGGCGCGCCAAAAACCCAATAGTTGCTACCTCGTCACGTATTCGGTGACACGTAGATAGTAGCAGTTACGATGCAGCAGCGCAGATGCTCAACTCGAGACCGCATCAGCCCCAAACACGCAAAGAAAGACTGGCTTTGGGGTTATTTTGCAAGCTGTTTGCGAACGGCGGGTCCAAATACATGATTGACGTCGTCAGATCGGCGAGGCTGCTAACTTTACCCCAGAGCCACAGCACACACATGACGATAACACCTCAATTGGCAAAGACCCTGACGGCGCCGCCGAAGCTAGCGTAATGAGGGACCATTGTTTCCAAGTCTCGCATATTGTCTCGCCGCATCCCTCACCGCTACGTACCTCTGGTTTTGGGGGAGCAAAGCAGGTGAATACCGGCGGGACAAGTGCCGGGACGTCGCACCGATGACTTCATCAGCGTCACATCGGACAACTTAGCCAGGCGTCGGGCACGGCAGCGCCAAGGGCTTGGGTAGCGATGATGAAGGCTTCATGGAAGAAGGTTGACGCTCTGAAACCTATTTTTTTTTTTTTCGCAATTACTTGTTTATATGTGACGTGTTGATGTCAATGTCGTGCTGGCCCTGTAAGCAGGTTCGTGCTAGTCGGAGACGGTGCTGCGAGAAAAAGGTATTCGGTCGGGCTCCTTCAGATCGCAGCAATAGTAAGAGCAACAGCCTCGGTAACTGCTTAGACGTCCGCAGCGTGAGAGAGGCAAGGAAGACTCGCCACAAGGGGGCATGCAGCCCACGGCCGGTGACTGCAAGTCCTGTTGTGTTCGGGCATGCGCATTGACGAAACAGAAGACTTGAGACTCGCAAAGCAACACACAATGTTGACTAGGCGATTCGGAATGCGAGCATTGCGCAGGTCTAGCTCTCTTTAATCCGGCGTCGCATCCAGCTGCTCGTATCGTTCGCCAAGTATTAAGTGCCTGCAAACCATCGTATTGCTAACATAATCAGAATGCGCCTCACGAGTTGTGTGCTCGTTTATGCACTTGGCCGGGTCTCCATCTCCCATCACTATCCCGACTCGTCTGTCGTCATGCTCGTCGCGTGTTGATCGTCGTGTTAGTTGTCAGCAATATGCGCCTCACGTCCACCTAGTGAACAAAGAAATATAGTTGTAGGTTCTCTACCGCCCTGTAATATACACACGCTCTGTCCCCAACGCAGAAATAATGGCAAGTTTTCAAATGAGCTTCTCTTCACCTTCACACCTCCATCTAATTCTTCGCCGCCTCCAGTTCCCGCTCCGCTTGCCGGTAGTACTTGGCCGTGTCAACGCCGTGCTGGTTATGGTTGACAAAGTTAAACCACGGTACCGTCGCCATGAAAAGCGCCGAGTACCGGCTCTGGCGCGCCGCCACACCCTGCAGGTACGGGCTCAGCTTGGACTCGCCGTACAGCGGCTGCCCGGCCTGGACCTTGGCGACCATTTCGCGCATGTCCATCTCGACCTCTCTCGCGTTTTCGGTGGCGCCATAGAATCGCACTATAGCTGCGGGTTAGCTTTTTGTCTTCGTCGTCGTCGGTTTCGGAAATTGCAGGCTGATCGTCAACGTACGGGCGGAGCGCTGGTAGAACCAGAGGAAGCCACCGGCGAGACCGACAAAGCCGGCTAGGCGCATAGCCTTGCCGAAGCCGCCGCGGCCGACGTGTGAGGGCGCAAATTTCTCCAGCGTGTAGAGCGCAGCCGGGGCAAACGCAGCGGCGAGAGCACCGGCAATGTAATCTTCCCTGCGGGCATATCCAACGACACGCTTAAAGTGGCTGCAAAATAGATCGAAATACGGTCAGCAAGGAGCAATTGATTCCATGTGGTAGTCCCCATCGGTTCAGACGTCGAATCGTGGCCATCGGGGCGTGGAAAGCACATACGGGTCGTTGTCGATGAGCTACGCCGCCGGGTCAGCAAATTTCATCAATTGACGGCATTGAAGCTCCCGTAACATACCGGATAGTCCGTCTGGACAATCTTGCTCGTGCCGACGTAGGACGCCGGCGCCTGCTTGGTCGTAGTCTCCGACATGTTTGCGTGGTGGTGCCCAAGACCTTTGCTCGTGGATTACATACAGCCAATGAATGCCATGATGAAGCTCAGCAATGGATGTGCCTCAGTATTGAGGCACGTGATCCACCAACCAGATCATCCACGTGACCCATCCCGTGTAAATTGATGCCCCACCATCGCGTCTCCCAACGCGTGCCATCGTGTAAGTGGTCGCTTCAGGTGAGGATATCTCGAGCACAGCAAGAAAAATGCCGTCGGCGACGAAATCTGCCGCTAGGACGTCTGGCAAGAACAAGCATGATGACTTGGATAACTACAATGTTGGGGACCTCTCCGACGATCCGTTTGCGACACCCAGCCCGACGTCCAAGAACAAGCGCAAAAGTAACGATGCTGGGCTGGGTATTGACGAAGAGGTGGACGTGCAAAAAAAGCCTAGAGCACCTACTGTGAAGCTCGACGAGGACAGGTGTGTAATGAATCACTGAGGCCGTAGTTGGCTGGATTTTTGTTACTTTCGCTCACAGTAATGCACCAGGCTCTTGAGTGATGCTGGCATCCCGAAGCTACGAAAACGGGCCCGCGGGCTCAAGCTCAAGGGCAAAGGCCACGAAGTGAGTACTTGAAAGAATCCAGACTACTAGCGACTAACTGGTAGAACCTCAGTTCTCCGATATGTCACGGCTTCTTTCATTCTATCAGCTCTGGCTCGACGACCTCTACCCCAAAGCGCGCTTCCTCGATGCCCTGGCCATGGTCGAAAAAGCCGGACACAAGAAGCGCCTCATGACCGCACGCAACGAGTGGCTCAACGAGGGCAGGCCCGAATCCGCAGATCATGCCCTCGCCGCTGACGATGACGACCCCTTTCCTCTGGAAGACGGTCCCGACACCGCCACCGCGGTCAGCCTGCCCGAGCGCCCGTCTGCTGGCCGATTGATCCAGGGCCGCGCAGGATCCGGACCCAGCACGCCGCCGCGCGACCAGCACCCGGATGACTTTTCCGAAGACGACGACTTGTATAATGTGACGCCGCGTGCGGGGCCGCGACCCGGGCTCACGGCGCTGCAGCCGGACGCGCCCGACGACGATGACCTGGACGCGCTGATGGCCGAGGCGCAAGACCACGACCGCAGGCCGCCGCCGGCGCAGCGCGCGCCGGAGAAAGGAGGCGGTGACGACGATGATTTGGATGATTTGATGGCCGAGGCCGAGGCGCAGGATGCAGGGCCGGTGAAGAGCATTTTTGGGAACCCGAGTGCGAGCAAGCCGGCGGAATCGAGTTGGGACGACGACGAGGCGGCGCTGCGAGAGATGGAGGGGTTTTGAACGGACTACAAATTGTACTGGCGTCGGGGAGTTTTTTCTTTCGATTTTCACTGATCTGAGTAACATATATCAATATTGCATAATGACGATGATTACGGTTTGCAAATTTTACCTGACATTCAGTAGTCATAAAAGGTGACACGGAATTGATGTGCTGTTATTGTTCTGTATATCGTCTGAGCGTTGTCTACATCTTCTCTTCATTATAATATGTTTCCAGACGCATCATAATTTTGGCTTTGCCGGTACATCGAGCCAAAACGCATCGCTCTCGGCATACACCTCACCATTGCCATCCTCAATGAGCGCCTGCAGCCAAGCCTTGCGGCCCGTCGTCCGCCTCTGCAGCCACGCCCTGCAGAGGTACACGCCTGGCGTCGCCAACGGCTTCTTGAACCGGATATTCAGCTCCAGGGTAAAATTGCTGTCGCCCTCTGTGCTGAAGATGCTGCAGGCGGTGCCCATGGCGACGTCGAGGATGCCCGCCGTGACCCCCCCGTGGGCGACGTCGACGTGGCCGTTGACACCGCTACCGAGCGTAAACAGGCACAGTAGCTCGCCGGCCAACGGGCTCGTGCCGTTGTCATCGTTGCTGTCGTTGTGATTGGTGTCCGGGAGGGGACGGTAGAGGGTATGCCAGGCGCCGATGGTGTCGGGGTCGTTCATGACCCCGGAGAGAAAGGAATCCTCGTTGGTGCGGGCGCGGTCGCGCGTACGCCAGCCGATCAGGACGTGTGAAAGCCGCGAGTCGACGAGGAGTTGACGGCACCATAGTGGTGATGTGCGGGAGCCAAAGGCGGCTTTGGCCTCGGGTGAGATGGGCGCCGAGGTTATCGTGGGGGTTCTAAGGAATACCATATTCGCGGTATGTGGCTTAGTCTGAGACGATTGAACTTGCTCTCTATTATTACTTGTTCTGCCGACAGAATATGGTGAGCATGGCCTCGTGGTATTGCCATCATCTAGAAATCTACCCGAGGTTGATCTAGATGCAGCCAAATCGCAGGGCGATGAGTCAGCTGTAACTAAAAGCGCTGCATCTTGAAGGCTAACGAGCTAAGTACAGCGGCCCTCCTCCTTTATCTGAGCAGACTTTGAGGCAAAATACAGCGGCCAACCGCTAACAACGCCCAGGGGCCACCAACATCCAAGCAAGCTGGACATGGCCTGCAATAGAAACAATAATAAATCATCGGTAAAGGAATGCAACATGTATATATACATATAAAGAAGAAGAAGAAGAAGAAGGAAGGAAAGGAATAAGCACTCAAACTATCGCATGAGCACTATCAAAGACATATCGCTGAAATGGCCCGTCGGTTGCGGTACACGGCATCATCTTTCAGCCGCCGGGTATTAATCAATCACTGCACAAATGGTTCTGCTCCACGCTCTTGGCAACGTTGTATCTCGCATCGAGCCATGCAGCCGGACTACATGCTTTTCCTTGATTGGAAGGTCCTGAATGGAAGGACCTCTGCCGTGATGCTCCCGGACTGAGGCGGGGAATCCCTGTTTGCAGCCAGTGCATCGCACGGATGCCAATATCATGACATGGTTGCACGCAGATCCTCCTGTCGTTCTTGCTCTTGTCACATATATTGCATATTAGTTGCTTCTAGCGGCGAACGAAAGCATGGCGAAAGGCAAGCGGCTTTTGAACTTCCCGGGCATATAACAAGACGATAGCCAGGTAACGAGGGAGGTAGACAACGGAACTCTCAGTATCGACCGCTGAAGCCATTCGCAACAAACATGTGGAAGCAAGCTCTTCTCGCTTCCAGCGTAGCAGGTGCTACCACCGAGTCTATTCGTATTCCATCTGTCCCAAACGTCGATTCAATTCTTGGCCAGTCCTTCATCAGCTACTCTATTGAGCTGTCATCTTTTCCCGATTTTGCCGGTACCTTTCTCTCCATATTCCGCCCTCAGCCCCCAACCCTCACTCACTCTTCTCCTAGGCAACAAATCCAACCCCAATACGTTCACCAAAAACCTCCTCACCAACATTGGTAACATTGCCGGCAGCAAGCCGTATATCCGCGTCGGCGGCAACACTCAAGACTATGCGCTATACAATGCCTCGCTGCGCACGCAAATCAACGGCACCTACGATCCGCAGCGCTCCAACGACTACCCAACCACCATCTACCTAGGCCCCTCGTTTTTCGAATCCTACCAGACCCTTCCGGGCGTGCGCTTCTCCCACGGCTTCAACCTCGGTAAAGGCGCCGTCTCGGCCGAAGGCTGGCAGGCGCTTGTCGACACGGCGCCGCTCGCATGCAAAGCGCTCGGCCGCGACCGGTTCTACGGCTACGAGTACGGCAACGAGCCCAACAACTTCAACCTCGCCGGGAAATACAGGCCGCGCAACACGACTTGGGATGCCGAGGACTATGTGAGGGAGTGGCGGAACGGCACGGCCGAGATTCGCAGGCAGATGCGCAAGCACTGTCCGGAGCTGGAGGACAAGTACCTGACATTCATGGCGCCGTCGTATGACGATAGGGCGTCGTCGCTCCCGGCTGTCGAAGTCTGGAAACTGGGCCTGGACGAGAACAATGACATCAACACCTACTCGGTGCATAAGTAGGCGCCCCTTGACGTTTCGATGAGTGGAACTAATCGGCCAACTTGTCTACAGCTACATTGACGGTGCGGCCTCGCCGGGCGTGACTTTGCAGCACACGCTCATGAACCACACCCGCACCACGCGCGACGTCGACGAGCAGGTTCGGCGGTACAAGAAGATCGTGGCCGCGGGCAAGGGCAAGGCACCCCTCATTTTCGGCGAGACCAATTCGCTGTACAATCAGGGCAAACCGGGCCTGTCCAACTCGTTTGGTGCAGCGCTCTGGGGTCTCGACTTTAACCTCTATTCTGCGGCTGCCGGATACCAGCGCGTGCACATGCATCAAGGCACCAACTACCGTGTAGGTTTCCTTTCATAGCAGGATGTGAAGCTCCACAGATGGTTGTCACTCCGCTAACACGAACGGTAGTACCAAAGCTGGCAGCCAGTTGACACACACAAAGCCCCCAAGGGCACCAAGGCACCCTACTACGGCAACGTCGCCGCCGCCAGCGCCCTGGGCAACATCCTCCGCGGCAACGTGAGCGTGACCTCGCTGCCGCTCGCGTCCGATACCGAGGCCGCGTACGCTATCCACGAGGGCGACCGCCTGCGCCGCGTCCTGGCCATCAACATGCGCGGCTACAACACCACCAAGGACGGCGCCGGCGTCGACCCGCTGCCCGCGCCCAAGCCGCGCCCAAGCCGACCTTTTTCCTTTGCTGTCGGCCACGTGGACAGACTGATTACAGTGCAGCGACTCATGGCCAACGGCAGCGACGCCATCACAGGCATCACGTACGACGGCTGGAGCTATAACTACGAGCTGGATAACGGAAAGCCGGTGAGGCTCCGCAACGTGACGACGGGAGAGACGGTGAAGGTGAGCGGAGGGGTGCTGACGGTGCATGTGCCGGATTCGTCCGCGGCGCTGCTGCATATCGGAGACTAGGTTGGTAGTTGGCGGCAGTCAATGACACTTCGAGGCGAGATTGTATCTGTTGTAGAAGCCACATGATTCTCTTCCCCTTGCTGGGACAAATGCTGGTAGGATCTGCTCAGAGTTGAGTCGTTTGAAAGAAAGAATTTCTTTTTTGGCTGCCTGCTCATCGATCGGACGAATTTGAGCTTGGCGTCTTGGCAATTGTCGATCTGGCCTCTGCGGCGCCTAAGGCTCGTCGCCAAGAACCCTTTCAGCGAACACATTTTGGCTCGTTCTTATCAACTGTAGGCTTTTTTTCTTGGCATTGTCGAATGGTTGCGTCGGTTTTTCCTTTTTGGATATGCAGTACAGCGATCTGTCAGTGTCGGTATACCCCGGACTGCTTCGTCACCGAACGCAGGGCATCATCTAGGCACGCGAGTGCTGTTTTCTACGAAATCTTGATGTCGCGGGCAACTCACATTCAAGAGACTCTTCCAAGTGCTCCATTTCTTTTTCTTCTTCCCCCCCGCCGTAGAGAAGCTCAGTTGAAATGGAATGCACGCTGCATTGCTGAACAATGGCCCCGCGGTGACGACAGCAAGCGGATCCCGGTGGCGGGCATTACGGGGCATATTGGTGGAGAGCAACAAGGACATAATTGAAGGAGGGGTCACGAAGGGATTCGGCCAAGCTGTCAAGATGGCGGGGGACTCTGTATTAGAAGGCACAGGGCGTACATCCAGCAAGCATAAAGTTACATGCTAATCCACAACCAGCCAACTCACGGCTCTTCTAGTATCGTCTCTTGAAGTAAGCAAGATAGATGTGGGAATTCGCTGTTTATCCAACCGACTATCAAGCAAACGATGAAGCCGAGATGTATCGGAGGTCCGCCGGCAGGACAGCGAAGCTAATCAGCAAAGTAAGTTTTCCCTGATGAACAAGCACAAGGTGTGTGGGCGTCTTATCTCAACCGTGAGCCTGTATCTCGGCAGAACAAACCATGTCTGAAAACAAGCATAAATGAAAACGACAATACTCCCGCAGCGATGAGAAGCAAGGTACACACTAGCGGTCACCTCGAGCATCAGCCTGAACTTGATCTGCCCTTCATCATAGCTACCATCGCCCACTGATGAGTGAAAACTTGCTTCCACACGAAAAGCTAAATAAAAGGCATTGCTGCTTCAAAGAAAAGCTGTGTTGGCTTACTGCGTACGCCGTCTGTGCACTAAAGGCGGTCCCGACGCTCGCTGATTCGTCCTGGGCGGCAATTTCGGCTCCGGCCCAGCTCCACCTGTGTTCTCTGCGCCGCTCATCCCCGTCAAACTATTCGTGCGGTATGCGGGCAGGGATCGCAGGGACACGGCTAACTCGGCATCGCGGGGGGGGGGGCGGGGGGGGAACCCCTGGCACAGCCCATGATGCTCTTCGGAATCTTGTGTATGTGTACACACAACCAAGCTACGGCGGAAACCTCTATTCCCCGAGCTCAGCTAATTGTCCATGTACCAATCATGCAACCTTTTCCTCTGTACCACTGTGCCCTCTTGTCACAGGTTCTGTGGATTGTCACAGCCACCCGCTGCTTGTTGCTTAATGAGGCCACAGGGATAACAGATCCTGGCAGAGCTGGATTAAAGACCCTTTATGGACCCTTTTTTACCGGGTCAATATGCTTTCAATGCCCGGCGCTTGTCAAGTGAGGGGTCAGAGGTTGCGTAAAGTCCATGCTGGTAAATTGTAGAGTATTGAATAAAAAGGTGCGGTCCTGCCCATAGAGGGGACTCGCCGTCCTGCTCTCTTCTTTCGTTTTTCTCGGTCAATTGCAATTCCATACCCTCATCTCTTCATCTTTCAACACCCTATCTATTCACAATGTTTGGTTTCGGTAAGCGCTCACCCATGCCAGCGTCTTGGTGCCACCATCACCCATCACACCCGCTCGACTAACACGCCTCTCTCTCCAACTCCACAGGCGACGCCAAGGAAAACTACGACCAGCTCCAAGACGGCCGTCACGAGGCCAAGTTCTCCCACGAGCTCCTCGCCGGCGGCGCCTCTTTTGCCGCCTTCAAGGCTTTCGAGGACCACCAGCGCTCAGAAGGTAAGTTCCCACCAGTCATAATCCCCCCTCCCCCTCTCGAATAAGCTGACACTGCCTCTCCACCAGGCAAGCCCGTCTCTCACCAATTCGCCAAGGAGCTCCTCGCAGGCTTTGCCGGCGCCGAGGTCGACAAGCTCATGGAAAGCAAGGGCGCCGACTGGATCGACAGGGAGCGCGCCCAGCACGAGGCCAAGAAGCGCACCGAGCAAATGTACGACCAGCACTATGGCGGCCGCGACGAGTACAACCCCGAGTACGAGGCTCCCGAGCACATCCGAAACTACTGATAGACGGCTATCTGTACGCAAAGCAGAACTTGGTGGCTGGGGGACGTTGCGTCGATACGTAGCCGAAAAGACCTGAAAATAATAAAGTAAAAGTGATGAATCATGAGAATTGAATCAACCTCAGTCTCGACTCGCAGTGAAAAAAATGGGGCATACCCAAGTCTCACCTAGTGAATTATAAGCCAATTCTCTGTATTTTGCGTCGTGGGATCTGGCATATATCGAGGATCACATTCACAAGCAGCTTCAGTTTGTGTAGAAGAAAAAAAAGGTACGCTCCTGCGTACGGTATGATACATTCAAATATATATACTCTCATAGCTGCCTCGCTGTTCGAGGTTCTGGATTCCCAATTGCGCCATTACCCCTGCTTGTTCATGTAAAATTTTGCTGCTAAGTTGAAAAGTTCAAGCTAGACGGTACCGTTTGGAAACACCGCCTACATGTCGTCTTGTTTGCTTCAGTCCCGCCACCTTTAGTATATATTTTTGGTTTGGTTCCCGTTTCGAGGCAGACGCCAGTTCGTCAACTGTCGTGCTGCCGCCCTTATTCTTGATTCGCTGTGATTCCTTCTTGAGACTCCACAACAAAGTCAACAATACTTCCTTGGACGGCAAATTTGCGCCGCTTAGACACCGAGTCAGCTCACAAGCTTCGTCGCGCGTACCAGAGGACTCGCGCTGCAAGTTCCCGACCTGATCGTCGCCTCTCTCGGATACCAACCGCAATGCCACCATCGTCGCATCCATCAAGGGACGCGCCAGACTGGGGCTGCTGGAAAGGATCTTACGTAGAGATTTGGGTCTCAGGGTCGTGGACCTTGAAGTCGAGACCGTGGTCCGCAGCGGCATAGTCGCTCGCTGCCATAATGTCAGAGGCGACGTGCTTTGCCTCGTCGCTGAGGAAATCGTTGATGTCGAAGAGCTCGAGTGGTTGATCCGCGAAGCTGGAGGAAGAGTCACCAACCATATAATCGTCGTCAAAAGTTGAGGAGTTGGGAGAAGCGAAAAGCCCGCTTTCGAGGAGATAGCGATCTGTGTCAGCGGCCGTTGACACGCCGAAATCATCGCCGATGCTGAAAGGAGCAGCATCCTGAGCTGTAGAGTCCAGGCCAAATGAGGCGACATCGGAGTCTGCGACTGCTGGAACGACTGGGGCACCTCCGCCGACATGTGACACTGCAGGTCAGACAACATCTCAGCAGGATATTGTGTCAGATCGGGAGAGGTGGTCTCAGTCTGTTCCGTGGTTGCGGACTCGATGCTAGCCTCTTTCTTCGGGCCAAGCTCGGGAGAGAGAGCAACGGGGTCAACAGTGGGATTGGCTGTCATAAGAATTTCCTCAACAAGCCCACTAGCCAACTCGGTGTCGGCGGTGTGACCGTCTTGCGAGCTAAAGAGCTCGGGAGATAGAGTAATTTGGTTATCGCGAAGCGAGTCCAGGGGCGATGAGGTGCGGGTAACAACACCAGAGTCGCGGCGGAATCGGTCGAGCTCTTCCGCGAGTATAAGGTTGGTTTTTTGAGCGTTGAGAAGGAGCGTCTCAAGTTCCTGATTACGCTGCTCAAGAGCCTCGACCTCGAGCCTTTTGCGCTCGCGAGAGGACTGCGCGGCGCGGCGATTACGGAGAACTCGCTCGACGCGGCGCTGCTCCTTTTCGTCATCAGTCTTGGCTCGCTTGCGGGGGGGCAAGTTAGTCTTGGGTTCAGGAAGAACCTGACCCCAGGACTTGCGCTTCTTGGCAGGCCTCTTGTCGTTTGTATCTTGATCTTCCGTCTTTATTTCCGTCTCGTCTTCGGCGACGGGTGATAGCCTGTCCGATCTATCGCAGGCATATGATTGGGGTGTCATCATCTCCATGGGGTCCATGGTCAGATTGTGGTCCGGGGTGCTCGACTCAGCGAAGAGCGATGTGTAGTTGTCACTGGGTGCCGAGAGGAGAGACTCGGCTGGCGAGACTTGTTGTGATTGTTGCAAAGCCATGGTTGTGATGCTGTGTTTGTGCGTTGATTTTCAAGTAGTGAGACTGGAGCAATTTGCAGTGGGCACAAACGTTCCGGTGACCACTTTTTGATTGATACAGCAAAAGCCTTTGACGTCAAGCAGAGGGCAGAAAAGCGTGCTAATGTAGAATGTAGCTGCCTACTGGCGGTGCGATGTCAGGCAATCACTATAAGGAGTGACTCAACCATGGGCTAGGCAATATGTGGCGATGATGAGTCACTGCTGGGATTGCGAAAATGCAGTGGGACTCGAAAAGGACAAGTGTTCAAAGGTCGTTGCACCCCGGAAATGGAAACAAAAAAGGCTTGTGACGGATGGATGAAGAGCTGGACGAGGCAAAAGGGGTGGATGCGCTGCCTCTTTATCATTCAGGACACGGTGGTTGTTTCGAAGGGGGTGGTGCCTTGTTGCCTGAGGCAGAAAAGGGGCTCAGAGCCCGGTTTTGTTTCGGCTGCCCTTTTTGAGTTGCCAGTCTCCACGGGATCCTCCCAAACTCCTCAGACGTCCAAGCCTCCTTGACCGAGAGGGGCAAAGTTCATCTAGTCCTTCGCTAGGCTGATGATTCCATCATCACGAACCCAAGGTGGTCCTTCTTTGTCAATCCGCACGTTTTGGTAACCTGGCGTCGCAGCAAACAGCAAACAGCGAACAGCGTCTGACAGCGAGCCAGACATGCGAGCCAGATATGCGAGCCAGACATACGAGCCAGACATAGCGACCAAGTACAAAGAAAAACGTCGGCTCAGCGAGGCAATGTTTCAGGCCATCGAGGAATGACTTGTGGGCTATAGCCCCATTAGTTTCATAGCGGGCGGCAGGTCCGTGAGATCCAAAGCTTAATCCTTTCCGTCTGTCGATTACCCGCCATTACGACGTCGTGCCCCTGAAAATAGAGCCGTGCCTGCTGCGCTTCTGATATGCCGTGCTCCTAGGAAGAGACGCATTGTCAGCTTGGCGCGTCTTCTGAGCTGGTCAGCCCATGCTGCTTGTGAGGCTGTAGCCGAGACTGCCGTGCATAAAACTGACGATGGCCACTCTTGGTTGATAACCACCATTTGAGTCCGGCAGAACATCAAGGTTGTGTGACGATTCATTGAGTGACGATTCATGATGTCGCACAACAAGTTCCTCGAGCATGCAGTCAGCCGTCTTTGTCTCTTCATACGACCCCACGATGGATAATAGTGCAAAGAAGGAGGAACGTAGGCTCACTAATCCGTATCTGATGCATCGAATCTGTTTCCATGTTCCATGCCTTCCGATGCGACGTTCTTCTTGTGTAGACAAGGCCATCTCTGACGGGCCCCTGGAAGTAACGCGCAAATTGGGGCTGCTTGCTTGTGTTTGCTAGTCATGCGTGTCTCGCCCCCGACAAGGGCCATAAACAGCACGGCACACGGTGCGACCGCATCAACTCTTGTCTAATGAAGTGGCGACCCATTGAAGTCTTTGTTTGGAACTGTCTGGAAAGTTTGGAAAGACTTGGCAACACAGAGGCATGTCGGGATGTACGAAACGATCGGCTTTAAGAAGGCAACTCACTTCTAAATGCCGCTTCTAACTATAACGACAAGCCAGTTCAGTATAAGAACAAAATCAGTGTAGACTATGAATCGAGTAAACATTTACCCTAAATTGATCCTTAACTTCATTTATTAGCTTCTTCTAGTGCGTAGCTGTGATCGAGAACGCAATATTGATAAATGAGTGAGCGGCGGTTTTTTTTTTTTTGGGGGGGGGGGGGGGGGGGGGGGGGGGGGGGGGGGGGGGGGGGGGGGGGGGGGGGGGGGGGGGGGGG
>JAPFUP010000123.1:0-27534 GCA_030780425.1 Beauveria varroae
TTTTTGTTTTTTCTTTTGGTTTGTTTTTTTTTTTAACCAAATTTTTATAATTGTTTGCGGGGGGTTTTTTTTTTTTTCCCCCCCCCCCCCCCCTCTTGAAAAGCAATAGTGCAGTTCTGTGCCGGCCAGCACTGTCCGTAGTCATTCAGATGATGCACAAGGGGGCTGAGATCGACATCCGAGGGTGATGAGCGAGATCAGGAGCGGATTAGTCATCATTGTACGCACAAACTACATTGCGGCCGCGACATTCTAGGGTATTGAATGAGAGCAGGAACGAGTCACACACAGTTGACAAACTGAAGGACCGCCAAGGCTGCGCACGTGCGGAACCATGAAGTCGCTTGAGAGCGAATCGGGAGCGAATTTGCAAAGCGTCAGCGATGCTTACCAACGCAACCGTTGCGTAGAATTTCCCATTTCTACTTGCGGGTGATCCTTTTGCCATGCCATCTCTCACCTTCGCCCATGACTTTCACCCCTAACTCGGAACCCGCTGCCCCAAGTTCTGTTTAATCTGACAAGAGAGTTGGCGTACCAGCAGTAACTTTGGAATGGTTTCCTTTGCGGTCTCTTCCAGACATAGAGCAGCCTTCACCTTCTCTTCGTGTAACGGTTCCTGTACCGCCATGCCGACTGGCAAATGACTAGGCATCGAAATTAGTACGAGCATAAACCAGAATCCTACTGCAATTTATAGTCTTTATAACGGAATTGGTCAGGTACATATCACACAGTCTTTGGGTCAATATGCGCAATTGAAAAGCGATGACATCCGTGCGCCATATACCTGAGTCGTGCTTAACAAGCCTTTCATGTTATCACACATCTCGATAACTATTCTCTAAAGCTTCTTCACACTACTCTAGACAACAGCCCTTTCTGTTCATTTCAAGGCAGATGGTAGTTCTTCTTGTTCAAACAACGACAAATTTTCTCTTTGCCATCGCCAGATCGAAATGCAGCTACCATGCGGGCGCCAACCCATGCTTTTGGAAATACTGCATCATTTCCGCCTGAGATAAGTTTGTGGTCACAATGACATTGACTGAGTAAAGAGTCGTATTCAATGCCCTAATCTTGCAAGCGCCCTTGGTCTCAGCGAGGAAGCTGCCGAGCCTCACAATGTACTCTGTCACATCAACAAACCCAGCAGCTGCAATGCCCCGGAACAGTCCCGGCTCTGGACCAAAATAGCGGTTGTGCCAGTACAAATCCAGCGCGGGTGGTCCTGATACAACGGCTTCGTCGGCGTCGGCATCCTTGAGCGCACCATTGTCAATGTATTTTCCGTCAACAATGGGGAAGCCGCTCTGCGTCCAGGCCTGATATACGAGCGGATCGTTGATGTCTTTCATGCCACCGTCAGCAGTTGCAGGGCTGTGCAAGCTCTGCGAAGCGCCTTGGTCTGGCAACCCTCCGCCTTCGCTTTGTAAAGGCACGTCTGTCATCTTGGCAACAGAAATTCCTTGTTGATGGACGAATGGTCGTGTTTCTTGCTCAAATGATAGCTTCATAACAAGCCTCGCGGCAGTGAGTAACTTGCCTCGTTCAACATACACAGCCCGGCGCTTCTTGTTGCTTCCCTCGGCGGCCTTGGCGTACAAGTGCGGGGTTCTTTGTTGCTCATCAGCCACCGGGCACCAACACTTGATCTCAGTGCGTCTACATATCGATAGAGGTTCTAGACCACGTACTCGGCCAATAGATTAATGTGCCACCGAGTGACTGGCTGTTTGGCAGTGCAGAAGCTGAACCTCCAGCGATCCGTATCGCCTTTTCGAGCAGATGCTATCCGCTGCAGGCTGCAGTTGTGGCTTGAGCTGTTCAGAAGTTCTGCATTCGAGTTGATAGTGTATCAAATGTTATTGAATCGGTGACGATTTCACACTTATGTATGGCGCTGCTCCTGACTGCTCTGCCAACTTCTCCGTGGCGCGGTTAATTGGCACTTTTGCTGAGGCCATGATATGAATTGGCTTGGCGTGCTTGTTGTAATAGTGCCCTTCATTACAAGATAAACCCCATTCCAATCTTGAGTTTGAAATAAATTCTTCAGACTCTGAATGAATAAAGAAGCCGGGCAGTCGCTTCGCTCAGCTCATATGCAACTGACAGTACCCTCTACTGAAACAAAAGTGTCTCAGTAACAATGAAGGTAAGATTGACGACACTTGAAAGATTCATGCTAACAATAAGCTTTGCCATTATTCAGTCATCGTACATTCTCTCAGCCGCCCTCTCTGTCTGTTCCCTGGTGTCGTCAGCGCCTACCAACGACCCCGAGAAGCGGATCATCGTCAGATACGACCTGGAATGCGGAGAAGCGCATGGTGCCTGTAGCGATAAAACTAAGTGTGATAATGGAGGCTATGTTAAGTCTGACTGGGCTATCTGCCGATCGATGTGCAGCTGCATGCCTGTGATGCCGTGTGGTATATATTGCAAGCAGCAGCAGCAGAGCAAATAAGAGGCCGAATGATAGAGCAAGCAAAAGGAAGACTAAGCAGACAAGTAGCTCAATTTGGATTGTCATATCGTATCAAGTATTATGAAGCCAGTCATGGAATACATTACTCATCCTCTTCTCTGATCACAAAGGGCCCAGTCCCTTGAAACACTAACACAAACCAGCCTGTTCAACATCCGGAGCACTTTCACAGGGCAGGGAGCAAAGTTTGCAGGGAGCAAAGTTTGCAGGGAGCCATAACTTTAGTTGTTCATGCTCCATGACTATACTCTTCTCTCTTGCTTGCACTCATTTCTGTGGTGTCTCACGATATGTTCGCAAGCACCGTCGCGCCCTTTCGCGCTCGAGTTTTGCATACCTTTGTTTCGCCCACGAGCACATAAAGGACTCTCGCTCAAGTAAAATGGCTTCTGGAAGCCTCTAATTGCCTTACGCTTGCACGGACAAGACCGCTGCCATTGCCTCCGCCGACGCGATTGGTGCTCCTTTACTTAGGAGCACGCTTCTTCCTGTCTTCATTTTCCAGGACCTTGACTGTAAAGAAGATGGCGTTGCCTGAGCTTGTACCATATGGGTATTTGGACTCTTTCAAAACGTCTGTTTCCAGCTTCATCAGTTGCGCAATCGGCTTCAGCGCTCTCTGGCCAAGATGGCAGTGGACCGGTGGTCAGCACTTTTAACAAGCCGGAGACACCACGCGGCGTTTTCGGGTAGATTCACAGTTCCGTGTCATGATCAGTTTCATACATTGAGCTAGTCATTGTCGCCTCTGGTTTCTGACATGCTGCAGCGCCAATCGAACCTGCATATCGGCTAGGACTTAGTGAGTGGCCCTGCTCTGCGGGAGGACTTCTTTGAGCTTCGCCGCCTCCTGGAATAATGAGCTGAGAGCGGCGAGTGCAAAGCAATGCGACAAAAGCATAAAGTGCTTCCAAAGAGTTAAAAACTCAAAGACTGTTCCTTTCTTCATAACAACCCGTTTCTGTACGATAAACTCACTGCTTCGAGTTCGGTACTTGGTCGCAACTGCTTGCACTGCTTCCACAGCTTCTGCATTCACCTCTGTCCAGACTCCTCAGCCAAACACCCATTTCCGGCAGCTACGATATAGAGGATCGATAAGCGATAAGATCTCGTCTTCGAATAGTGCTCGTTCGAACCTAAATGCACCATTACAGTCGAGACCGGCTTCTCGGTCCGAAACGGCGAGGGACCGCCGCGAAAGGCGCGAATTTCGCAACACGCCCACCGCCTACGGTACGTACCTTACCACGTCCTTGGTCCCCGCCGCCAGGACCGCCCGGAGAGGGCGTGCAGCTGCGGCTGCAGCAGCAAGCAGAGGCGTGAGCACAGCCTCGCAGCCATGACCGCCGCCACAGGTGCTGTGACGTGGAGGAAACGTGTCGGGGCGGTCTCCCGCCCGATCCGCCGCCGGCGGGGGAGGAGAAGGAGGAGGAGAAGGAGGAGGGCCGCGTGGCAACCGAGGTGGACTCGTCTTCCTTCTCCGCGCGGCGCCATCAATACCAGCCTAGTAGCTGTGTGCGGGTGAATGTTCGTGCGGCGACTGAGGACGTGATTGCGTGGCTAGTCACCGACGCCGACATGCGAGAAGTGCGCGTCCACTGGCTAGATGGCGACAGTGCGCCTCTGAACTGCTCAATTTCGGTGGCAGCGCTGGCGGATGATGCCGTACACCTCGACTCAAGGAACAGGCGGTCAAAATGCTACTGCTGGTAGGCTGCTTGGGTGTTCGTCGTCAGCCCCCGTCCCCAAATTAGGCTCAGAAGCCACCTCTGTGGGTTCCTGGCCTGGAGAATGAGAAATGGATAGCATTCTAGAAGGATCAACCAATTTGTTTTCTCAAGGAACAAAGCTTGAGCCTCGGCTAGTGCTAGCTTCTTGGACGAGGCTTGAGTGACTGAACGCCGATGAGATCTGACTAACAGATGCAAGTTCCGCAGATGACCGCAAACAGCCTCATCAAAACGTCACGCGGCTTAGCTAGAAAGCGTACATATTCTCGTATACTCTGACCTTGGGGCGAGCACCTTTGAATCAACTGAATCCGATACAGTATTTGAGAGCTAGGTAACTTTGAATGAACCAGCCTGGTCCTCGCGGACTTGTAGTAAAACAGGCTGAACCATCGTACATCAACCAGATAGCTGCGTGTTTTGGCACACATAAATAGATGCCGTCCAAGTTGGTAGAAGTTCGAAATGCGGCAAATGCCAAAACTCAACGCCAGCAGAAGGCCTTTCCAAGCATTCAGAGAGTCGACGTCAAGTTGGTTTGTAGCTCTTACTATGGGCTCGCTCGGGCAGAGGTTAATAATATCAATCAAGCTGATTTTTTCCCCCTTCTTATGCCCACTGCCCATGGGCTGTTGTTCTGTACAGAGCACATGTCACATCATGTTGTTGATTGAGGGCGGCTCTTTGTGGAGATGCGGTCCGCACAATCGGCCTCGTGGTTCGGCCCCGAAAACGTGAATTAGTTTGGCCGCCAATCTAGAACAAAAGATATTTATTAGAAACATTAGTCTAATACAGGTGCTTACGATTGGCGCTAGGCCCCAGTTTTCCAAATGATGTGGCTTTCTAAAGTCGGCAGTGCTGAGCTGCAGTTGTGCACTGTTCCCCTGGTTGTTCTCTTCTACTCAGTATTCATCAGTTGAGCATGTGTGGCTTCGAGCAGGGGAAACATGCAGGAGGCTCCACCGGCGGACTTCAAGTGACCCCAAAAACGTGGGTTCGTGGTGTACGTACATTCTTAATTGACCAGTACATATCAGCGGGCAAATGGTCTCCGTACCCAAGCTGTGGATAACACCGCGCGATACGCGCGACCTAATCCGTGGAGAGCTTGCCCTCCATCGAACGGATTGGTTCTAGGAGGCCTTGGTGATATCATGCGCGTTAAATCGCTAAGATATAGAAAGGAGGCGAGGCATCGATTCTCTCCGTCGCCCCCCATGATGTGGCGGCCAGAGAGACGGAAACTGGGCAGAAGATCTGGGGCCGCTCATTCTCGTTTCGA
Source organism: Beauveria varroae (assembly GCA_030780425.1). Taxonomy (NCBI): domain Eukaryota; kingdom Fungi; phylum Ascomycota; class Sordariomycetes; order Hypocreales; family Cordycipitaceae; genus Beauveria; species Beauveria varroae. The sequence continues at coordinate 5,510 of JAPFUP010000123.1, forward strand.
TAACAGGTGGGCCGGAGGCTGACGACGAAGCCAAGGGAGCAAGATTTCCACTAAAACCGTCCAGGCTGGGCTATTCAGGAGCCGGCGGGCTGTCGTGACGCAATATCGTCATGGAGTCTCTGGGATTCCATTATTAATAGGAACAAAAAGCATTGGCGGTTCCCCTTGCTCAGCCAGGGCAGCCTTGAATGGGACAAGCTTTGGGCGTGCACTAATAAATATGGTGTGTTCTGGCATTGCTAGGAGGCACTTCAGCTGAGGCTCCCGCCCCCACTGTTGAAGGTGCTGATACTCCGTAATGTCATTTTGCTGTTCTTGAGGCATCTGCTCTGGAGTAGCGACGACATGCTTGGTCTCGGCGCAAAGTCTTCTGAAATGGGCAGAAAACGTAACATTGGTTGCATTATGGGACGTACATTGTCAATTCAGAAAGCGTGAAGTCGTGGTTCATGCAATCTCAAGGCGCCCGCACCTGGCCTTGCCATTTGGCTCTGTAGTGGGTGGGTGTAAATCGGACGGTTACCCTCAAATACCGACAGCTACCGACAGCCACCGACAGCTACCGATGGGCGAAGGATTTGTCGGGGATTCTGGAGAAATTGCCGAGGCCTTTTCCCAGAAGCAAGGCAAAAAACAGTCCGCCAGGGTTCCTGATTGTTTTTTTTTTGTTGCTCAAGTCCACATCAGCAAAGCAGCGGAAAAGCCGCGGTCGTGAGCGGACTCGACGATATCCCGACAAGGCGAGGAAGCCACTCCAAGACTCTGAGTCAGGGTTAGTCCACTGCCGGGAGACGACTCTCAGTACTGGTAGGCCGTGACGCAGCTAGCTTTTGGCTTTGCATTAGTTGAACGAACGGTGACTGGGGGCTGCGTGACTTGGTTGGCTTACTTTGGGGACAGTGACAGCCTTGGACCCAGGGCACGCCAAGGATCGTTGTTAGCTTCAACACTCTCAATGACAATCTCAACCGCTTCAACCTTGTGAGTGGGTTGTGTGGAGAAGGCAACGCCAGATTTCTGTAAGCGCGCCCACCTTAAACGAAATCTCATGGCGGGTACCTTGAGTCCGGAGGTACATTGGCCGTCGTCGGCCGCCTATTTGCAACGGCAGGGCTGGCAGCGCGATTTGGAAGGGGGGCATAATACATACACGCCCTCCTCGCTCTCGTGGTTGCTGCTCTTTTATTCTTTGCCTGCTTCTTTCCGTTCCCCCACATCAATGCCGGCCCCCAATCTGCCTGCCTAGGGTCGTCTAGAGGGGAGAGAGATGACGACTCTGGTATATAAGGACGCCGCAAGGCTGTTCCCTTCTCCATTGTTGAAAAAGACCCCCAATCCAACCAGCTTAATTCTTCACGAATGTTCTTTATAATTTCGATCATCTCGGTCTTCAGTTTCTAAGATCTGTAGAGACGTTAGTGGCGACAGTACCTCAGTGACTCGACGCCCGGATACTACACAGTCACATACCGGGTTTCTACCCCACGACGGAAACATGTTTGCAACCTGGAAGTACGACCGCGACACGGCGGAGGTACAAAATATTCGTCTCGCATATGATCCCATCTCTGCTCGATCGAGTCAACATCAAGCCTGCGACCGCTGCCACGAGAAAAAGGTAAAGCAGCCTACCCCAGTTGTATCTTGCAGGTGTCTGTTTGAAGTTTCAAGCTAGACGGCCCGGCGGGCACTGCAGGCCGTTGCCAGCTGCCAAAACACATCTGACGTACCCGTTTGCTTCCTTCGATTTTATTGTAAAGCCATCTAGTCAAACTAACATTCTTTTTCTCTTTCAGTTGAAATGCAGCGGTGAAAAAGACGGCTGCGACCGCTGTATCTCCAGCGCCCATTCTTGCGTGTACAATCGCAGCGAAGCCCGATGCTCCCGCCGGGGCAAGAGGAGCAGCCGCTGCTCGACCGACGGCGGCGATGAGACGATGCTGAGTCGTCCCACCAGCAACGCGGGCTCGCCCTCGCGACGAAGCACACAGACAAGTCAGCAGCAACAGCAGCAGCAGCAGCAGCAGCAGCATCGCGTCCGAAAGGGCACCCAATCTCGGCGCAAGTCGATCTGCTCCTCGTCGGCCCCATCCCACTCCTCGACGGAGCCCGACATTGACCTATACTCGCCTCGCGCATCAACCGCACCTTCGGTCGCCGGCAGCCCCTACAGCCTGGCTGCTTCATTTGATACCATTGAAGAGAGCGGCGGCTTTGCGTCGACCAGTCTCGCGAGCCCCTACGATTCGGCTGACGCTTTGATCATGGCTCAGCATCACCAGCAGCAGCAGCAACAACAACAACAACAACCACAACAACAACAACCAGAACACATTCCGTACACGATACCGTACCATGACTGCGGGTATCAATCGGGCGCTGTTTGGCCGGCCATGTACCAGCGCGACCCGAACTGTACGGCGGGGATGAGCAGTAGCTCCTTCAACTCGACCGTGTCGAATTCGCACGCGTTTACCGTCCTGACACCTCCCGATGAGTACATGCAGTTTCAGGCCTATGCTAGCCTGCAGACTGCCGGCGCTGATGTTTGGCCCTACCATCGCTAGATGGGCCGAGATATATATATACGCGACTATGCAACGACAGGATGTCACGGCGCTTTACATGTTCACTCCCCTTATTTTTCAATTCACAAGAATGTATTTGAATCATTGTGGCAAGCATTTGGGTTCTTTTTGAAACGCGGAGTTGCGGTTTTGCTTTAGTGTGGGCTCTCATATTCATCAAAATCTCGTGCTGCTGCAATGATCATCTTTGCTAGTTAGTGGTAGAGCGGCAGCGACTGGGCGGACCGTTTTACGGGATTGCTACTAGTATAGACTGGCCGGACAAAAATCAGACACAATTCCCATTCACTCTCTCGATATCCGTATAGTGGACAGCCACCGGATGCAGGTGCATCTATGTGTAAGACTTCCCCACACATGCAAGCCGGTTCTGTAATAACTGCCGTCCTACTTGGTGCATGAGATGACATATTCGATGACTACGTAAACTAGGCAGCACAATAGGCGCCTCAAAGCAGTAAACAAAACAGAGGTAATTAAAAAGTCGTACATGGAATGGCTGACCAGACATACTACGTGTGGCCAAGCAGACGAGCACAGCTGTATCACGCTGGGCGCGCCGCCCAGCGCCGATCTGCCGTTGCATTATACGACATGAGGGCAGTAGAGACGGACACTAGCCAGCGGCTGAAACCAATGAAAATGGGGAGTCTCCATTGAATTGAAATAAGAGTACGTTAATAGGCAGCAAGAAAAGGCTAAATGACAGCTAAGGCGGTCAGATGAGATCCTCTCGGGGGAGGCGGTGCATACGGCCGATGCTGTCGGGACCGTACGTGGACTTGCACTCCGTACCTTTGGCTAAAACCGCCCCGGACACTTCTGGCAAGACGAGGATGCGCGGTGCACGGTTCTACGGGCGAGGCAGCACCGACCAGGGACGTGTATGGATTGGGAAAGATGGCTATTCAGAGACATTCCCCGCTATAAACGAGCGAATGAGGTGGCGATCGTTGTTGCAACGACACCCGTCTATTTCAAACGGTCGGAGGGGGGTGTTGCGACGAGGCCGTATCTTCAAATGGTATCATGGTGCAGATTTGTTTAGTACGATGGGACAAAGACAAAGCAACAATGTCAAGATGGCATCTTTAAAGTTTCATGATAATTACTGCGAATGAGTACGAGCTCTCCTAAATAACGGCCAGCCGCATACCCTGATGTCAAGTGCTCGAGATGGCACGTCTCAATACATGCGCGGGCTAATAAGCCCCAGCTGCAGATGCCCGCCCATTAATTTGCCACCTCACGCATCAGTAGGGCTGAAAACTCGCTAGGCACCCAGATTTGACAGGAGGTAGGGAAAAAAAAAAGTTTGTTCCCGTGGACAAGCATCCCGGCGCTCTGTGGTGGCGGCGGAGGTGCGGGGATTGTCGCCGAGACATGATATATACTTTTTTGCTCTTTCTGCCTTGTTGTTTGTCTGACATTTTGTGCAACCTTACAGACATGTAGGACAAGAAGCATAAATTGACTGATGAAGTTGCCTTTTCGGGGTGGCCAAGACTGAAGATGTGCACAGTTTCGTGAAAGCTGATTGGTCGTCTAGACGAGCGGGGACAATCTACAGCCTTTTTTTCCTTTGCTAGTCAGCCCCTCGCCCTGCCCACGATTAGCTGTTCGTTTAACTATAAATGAATTGATAAAGTAGGGGAAGAAACGGTCAAGAAACAAGATTTTCGGGTGAGACGGTCTTGTTTCTCTTGGCGCGGCGGGGTAGGGCTGCGCGCGGTAACTTGCTGATAAGCTTATCCCACGTCTTTGAATCTGGGGGCGCAAGGACAAAGGCACGAGTTTGGAATTTGGGGGTATTTAGTGGGCGTGCGCAGACAAGTCCGCACCTTTATCTTGTCCCGCGGCCAAATGGCATACGCCGTGGGCCTCGTGCCTGATTCATTATATCCTGTGGAAATGTCCGCAAGTCCACCCAAACGAACCTCGGCGGAAAAGCATAAACGAGGCCCCCCCCCCCTTCGTGGTAGATTAGAGTCGGGGCAAGTTTTCTCCTCGTCTGCTTTGGAATCGACACAACATTCTGGAGTAACTTTGATTCATTGTCGATTCGGAAGCGGTAGTTTTGCTGCACGACTTCCCAAAAGGTACGGCATGGGCCGCTACGGCTGAGGGCAGCGGCGCAAGAAAAGAGTGAGAGGGGAGTGGCTCGAGCAACAACCTACCTAGGGGTGTGCCTGGAAATTGAGCGTGGGAACCGATGGCTGACAAGGCTGCCGACGACGCTTTTTGATTGGCACGTTTCCGAAGACTTGCAGACTGCTTCAAGAAAAAAAATTTGATGCTGGCCCTGCTTTGTGCCCGCTTCTTCTTGTGGTTTTTCACTGGAGCAGATGCATGAATTTGAAGAAAGCGAGCCATGCAGCCATGTATCTAGTTATCAGGTGAGCGCGGCCAGTTTCGCTGAGGTCTACGGATACATGTCCTCGTCCATAGGTAGCGGTAGCTTACGAATTGGAAAACGCCTCTTTGACTGTGGCTTTTTTTTGTCGCCGTGGCGCATAGAGGGGCAAACGTTCATGGATAGATGTGTACGCCTTTGTCATTGCTGAGCAATCAATCAATCTATACAACTCGAATTTCTCGCCGATCTGACCATATCAGTACAAGAAGGCGTGGCCTGGCTCGCGAACCCACCGATATGTCATCTGGGGGGTCGGTGATGCATGTCTGGCCACTTCTTCGTCAGTCTCGACGTTGGTGACTGCAGGGCAATTTCAAATCAAGCTTTCCCACTATAAAACCATCTCATCAGGCCATTTATCTGATACTCGAGAGCAGAGGAAGAGGGGGAGTGTGCGTCAGCTGTCGGCTGGCCGTCGTACATTATTAACCAGCATGATGGGGGCCACTCGCAGCCATAATGCAGCAATATGCTCGAACTGCAGGGAAAACCTCTAGATATCTAGTTCCGCCCTCACGATTGCCTATTGTTTTTTGACAGCTGCTCGTAATCAGCAGCAGGCTCTGTACATGGGTCCTTGGGTTCCTGTGCTTTTGCCCACAGCCAACTAGCTCGCTGGCATGGCTTGGCTCTGCCGTTACCGCGTTCCCCGTCCGGCCACTCCCTCTGCAGCATGACGACTGGACGCATATTTATCCGGCATCGCATTCTTCAGTAGTCACCTCCTGCTGCTCCAATTACTACCCCCCGCCTGACGAGAGCTGTCGGCTTCAACGGTTGCCGACTCTAGTGAGTGGGTTCGTGGCTTGACAGCTCCCTGCGTGCGTGTGCATACCGAGCTTCCGCGACAGTTTTCGTAATCGGAACGTAGACGAAAGACGGAAGCATGGCAGCCTGATAATACCCTCCTCAAGACCGTCCCTTCATTCGTCGTCAAGGCCATCATTCACCGAGCTCCGATGCAGCTCACTCCGTGCAGCGATATCCTTCAGTTGTTTTCGCTCATGCTTACCGCTCATTGGCCGAGCTCGCCCACTGGGCCGAACCGGCCTGCCCAGTGACGACATAATTTTCTGCGCCAGTCCAGCTTCAACAAACCGGTGCACCACCTTTACCTCGTCGCTCGGAATCCTGTCCTGACGCGTCGCAACCTTCGCAATGGCATCCGACGATAGCAGTCCTCTCCCGTCGGAAAAGACCGTCCTCCAACGCATCGACGACTGGGGCAGTAAGTACCACCGCTCAGCCTGATCTCTCGTCGTCCCATCCACCAAAACTCCTCCCGTCCCACGCGACCATGTTTTGCCCGCGCCCATTGAATTCCCACGACACACTCGCTCTGATGAACTCCTCCTCCCCCGTATCAAACGTTGGCTTACGCAATTTTACCTCGCAGAGTCCTCGCTCCCGCCCTCCCTGCTCGCCACGCTCGTCACCGCGCTACACGCTCGCCCCATGCAGCCCCTCCCGCTCTTCCTCTTCGCCCCGACACTGCTCTTCTCCTCGTACCTCAACCTGTCGGGCTTCACTACCGCCAGCGCCGGCCTGACCGCCGCCTGGTCCGGCCTCTACGCCCTGCTCGCTCTACGTCGCCCCCAGGGCCTGCGCGCCAAGTTTACCCCGCGCGGGCTCGTCCGCGGCGCGGCCGTCGGGCTTGGCGCCGCAAACGCCGTCGCGGGTGGATGGGTCTACATGAAGGGGGACTTCAAGAGGGATGATGAGCTTCGACGCGAGAGGAGGCGCTGGAGCGGAGAGTAACTTGTTGCGAATAACAGTGCGTGATGAAACATGTCGAAACCCTTCCGGACCCGGTGGGCTTAAGATGGGAAGTCGGTAGGCTGATGGAACGAGACCTCGCACCGTGTATTATTCCAACCTATTGTTTACTATTGTAATATATCACAGTTTATGAAGAATGACCATGTCCTCTCTGGCAAGAAAGATTGTCGTGCTTCTGCTTACAAAGCTTCTCCCCGAGTCTCTTCTTTCCGACGTTGGCAGCAACTGAATGCATCTCAACTCGGCACACGAACCAAGCTTGTCTACCATGCCTCACCTCCGCACTGCATTAGCCTGCAGCCTGCTTCCAGACCCTGGCATGCGGCTGCAGCATACGGGGCGGCTCGTCTGAGCGCCCGCCTCCGCCTCCGCCACCAGCCCAGCCCGGCATCCCTTGCGGAAACCTGCCACCTAGCCTGTTCCTGCACCAGAGCGAGATTCTGCCGTCCAAAGTGACGATGCTTACCGAAGCAAAGCGTGTTTGTCAGGAACACGGTGCACTGAGAGCGAGGGGCTTGCCAGCTCAAGAGGCTGCGAGGCGCACGTTGTCCAGTGCAGATATTGCCGCCAACGACGTGCCAGACATATTTGAAGAGGTCAATTGGCACCAAAAGCGACGATCTTCTCCCCGTTCGATGAAACAGACAATATTATACTCGGTTGTTTCTATAGAACTCGGTCCCGAGAGCGGGTCGGGGAACCGGTAGCCGGGCAAAGCTGCAAGTGGCGGCCAGGTAGTAAACGTACACGTCCCTGATACTAAGTCATCTATCCGTATAGACACAATCTTCTAGAACAGTTGAGACTTTGTCATTTGATGAAGGAACAGAAACGGGGCATAGCCTCAACCGCACCCCCTCCCCCTCTCCTGCAAGCAAGACTCCCGCTCAGTAGCCCCTGCACGGGTGTATCGACCAAGGCGGGCTGTCGAAATGCTATAAAGCCTGGTGCCAGAGATGCAACGGTTCCGTTCCAGGCCATAGCCGACTGCGAAATGGGAAACAAGGCTGCGAGCTGGCCGCATAGCCTGTCGTTTGCGGGGAGCGGCAAGCGGCTTGGGGCTTTGCAGAGGGTCGATGCGGTCGTGTTTGTGAGATGCAGTTAACGACCACGTGCAATGAAAGTGGAGGTGATTTCGTTTTCCTTTTTTGGTCTGTAGTATGGTTCTCTCGTTGAGTTGATCGGCAAATCGGTTCCTTGGAGAAGCTTGCGTCTGCACATGTGCGATGAGGCTTGAGCTAGCGATTGGTCACTTCGTGTTCGAGAGTAACTAAATAAAAAGCAGGACTTAAAAAAAAGGGGAAGAAGATGGAAGAAAAGAAATTGAAAATAGCAATTTACGCGACACTCCTATTGCATTTTTAAACTCCTCTACTACTAGAGGTGGCCGATTACTTCGAACAGAGGACGCAGCCATTTGCATTTACAGTGCCTGGTTGTTGTCGGTCAGGTGTCCGGCCGAAACAGCGTCCCGACTCGGCCGGTGGGGTGCGCGGCGTCCGGACGAGCAACCGTTCTACAAAGATACAACAAGTACCGAGGCTTGTTTTTGGTCAAGTTGGAACGTAATGATCAGACCAAAGAGGCAAGCTGTCAGACAATCAATATTAGGATACAAGATGGTAGTTGAGCGTGGGCGTTTTTCCTTTTTTCAAGGTGCACGAGGATTAGCCTAGATGGATATCAAGAACGGGTGAAATGGAGCGCTAAATGACAAGAAGGGATGATGTAGGTAGTAGCAAGGCCCCGCTAGATAAAACACATGGCACAAATGCGACGCTGAACTGGCTTCGTTGCTTTCAGGCGAGAGATTGTACGAGAAGGAGCATGCATGCTGCTGCAAGTGCGGTTGAGGGGGCAGCTCCGTAGCCCTTTTTTTTTGGTCTGTATATTCCGAAATGATGGCATTTACAGAGCAGTCTCGAGAGGTGGCCATGAGACACACATCCAACACACATCCCGTGCCACCACCGACCACCGGCTCTACCTGGGCCTGGCAACCCTATTCCCAGTGTTCCCGACCCCCCTCCCCCTCCTCCCCCATCTCCCGTGTGTGTGTGGATTCGAAGGGGGGAGTGCGATAAAGGCGACACATCCTAAACGACACACCTTCGTCTAGAGCACCAATCACAACCCCGGTTCTGCCTACGTCCTTGCACCTGCAGGGAAACGCCAAGAAGTTGTTTCTTATAGGCTTATAGCACAGCTCCGGCGTCCCGGTTCTGGCTTGGCGTGGTGGGCTGCTTTTACAAATTGAAATAGGCTGACGCCAAACCCACGCCACTGCCACTGCCAGTCCCCCACGGCCCCCTTGGAAAGGGGAAAAAATGTATCTTTGGGAAAAAGGTACATGCCCGGAGCTAACGGCTTTGGGTACGCGCGCGCGCGCGTGCGGCCCCATGTCGTAAGCTTCTTGTTTTCTTTCTGCTCCGTTCTCGCCCCCGCGGACCCCTGGTATGAATATTATTAGCAAGCAACGGGGCGTGATGCAAGCCAAGAAAGAAGAGGAGAGGGGGAACGTGGAACATGAGATCTGTGCGCGATCAGAAAGATGAAAGTCTGCCTTTCTAGCGGAGTGTGAATGCAGCAGACAACCTTGGGCGATGGGGACGAAGGGACATTGAAGATACTGAATCCACGCGACTTTGCAGGGTATTGGGGCTCATCGAGAGCGAGGCATGCCAAGCAGGCACTGGATATCGTGGGCGCAGGCCCAGGCGTTGGCTATTTTTGGATACTTGGTCGCTGCCCGCTCCTTGACGATGTGCTGTCCAAGCTGGTATCTGGCATCTGGTGTCTCAACGTCTGATGGCCAGTGAGGTGAGTGATGTAGCTCAGACGCCTTGCGTATCGTCTGCCATTGAGGCTTGTAATGCACTACCAGATACGCAGACGACGTCACATCACACATGCCATGCCTCGCTATAAAAGCTAGCGCAATACAAAACCTTGGATGGCAAGACGAGTATGAATTCCAGCCATTGTTACATGAGATAGAGGAATGGATTCTTGGAGCTGGAACTACGAAAAGCAGAGCAGCCGCAAGCCTTTCGGCAGTGATGAGAAGATGAGCTTCAGCGACTGCCATGTCAAGTGTTGGGCAACGCGGCCTCTCCGATTTGCTCGCCTCGGCGCTCGCCAATCTGCCACCTAGATTCAGAGCCAGCATTGTTTTTGATTAAGAGGGTATAATATAGCGCCCTGCCCCTTTGCTCTCGCTCCGCTCAAGGCCACCCGACGCGTTGCACTCGTGCGCAGCGCTTCAGCGGCATGGCACAGCCGCGATGGCGGCAGCAGTCGAGCCTACAACGAAAGACTCGATGATGGCAAAATCTGCTGAAAGGGGAATTTGTGTGCCCAGCTTATTACTCTAACCAAAAGCAACCGTCGAGAAGCAGTGGCGGCATGTCATTGGCATCACCAGACATCATGTCGAGTTTATGGGCTCCTGGACGTGCCGACTGCGGTGCACATTATTGGCGCAAATTCGTCTCATATCGGCACTGTCAAATATGTACCCAAGCAGGATTCTGCAACAAGCCTAGACTAGTCTTTGGCAATGATGAGGTTTTTACTTTGACAACGACGCTTCTTCTCAATGTGCTAGGTACGTCCACTGGGCAAACCTTCCGATTCATATATTCCATCACCACTTACGTGAACCCAGCTCAGTTCAGGACTTCTCATACACCAAAGCTATACCAGCGAAACATAAGACACACCTAGTTTCAGCACCAACATCGCCCTTGTATACGGCTAAGGCGGGAGAGGGTTTCGATGAGGAAGCTGGGTGAACCTTATCGTGCGGAGGAGTTTTCCGACTTCAACTTTGGGTTGACTATGCCGTGATTCGCGATTAAGGTTTGGAGCGGCAGGAAAAAAACATATCAAGACTCGTCCTCGCCCGCGGTGGCGCTCACAAAGAGTCACTATGCTCTCCGCCTCGAGACTTGTCTCCCCGGAAAGAGGATGGACGTGCTTGGATTCAGCGAATGCAGGGTGTTGCTGCCGCGGGACGAACCGCGCGCATGTATCACTACCCTGTATTCGCTTCACAAAACAAAAACAGAGAGTTCTGATGACATGAGAGTACCATATAAGAGCAAAAAAATGAAAATATGTACAGCACCCGGTGTTCGCTGGTCGTCACCGACACAACTACTAATCTGGCGCTCAAGCGGTTATCTATCGGAGATCGGACGGGATCCAGATTTTTCACTCGGCTATGGCCGTACATGCTAATTGTTTGCCTTATTTCTAATACGAATTGAGAGTCAAAGCATCCGTGCCATGGAAGCGGCGGTCGGGGGGCCGAGCTGTGCGTGCTGCAGTATTAGTACTGACTTGGTGAATTTGTCAATTCAGTAATATTTCTGATACGAGAGACTTTACTTTGACCATGAGTTTTCAATGGAGGCTAGGATGGCTGAGCCTATTGAAGAAAGTGATCGCCTTGAACACTTGGTGCACTGTAACTTGGCCGTCAAGTGGGTGACGGATAAAGAGGTCATAATAGATTATAACAATAATTCTTCAATTTCTCATCTCTTCAACCCTTTCTGCTTACCTTTACTCACCCCCCCCCCTTCATCGGTATGTATAGGGCAGTCTTTGCTTATTCGAGTAATTACACGCTATTGGCTACGCTTACCCATGCCGTGTAAGTGGCAGGATGGTGTCAATTGCTGAACGCCAACAGACAAGACCAAGCCAGCGCTAATTATGGCGCAGTACAAAATTCATAGTTCGAAAGAGCCCTGTTGACCAGTTCTTCCGATCTCATAAGACGCGGACCCTCGGCCGAAACACAAGACGATCTTTGCGCAGAGGCAGATCAGTGGAGTCACATCAAAGAACCGAACTCGAAAGAAAAAAAAGCTGATATATGCCAAAAGATTGCAAATACACGCTTTAGATTCTTCCTCACGTCTAGAAGAATGCAGCAGCGGCCTGAGGTACGAACCTCCGACTCTTCGCAACAGCGAGCAAGGGAACCACGCCACCATGGAGAATATTCAAGACCTTTCGTTATATTCGAGGCGATGTGAGCGATGTGTTCTGGACGGGCGCGCTCCATCGAAAGGGGACAGGTAACTATGTTGTGGTGACTGGTTACGCGAATAGCGCCCGTCTTTGGGGGTGAAGGCAGCATGTTTCACACAGGACACCATTAGATTCCATTACCATAGATGGCCTCACATAGATTGCGAGTTTCTTGGAAACAAAAGTGATGCACAAGGCACTGATCTATAAATAGTAAATTATTTGAGATGGGAGGGTCGCGTTTAGAAATGAAATCCTTCAGTGGCAGTAACCCTTGACTGATCTCTCTCATGACGTAGTAAAGGTGCGACTCGAAGTGATTTCAGTGTCTATTCACGGCACATCCACACCACCTTTCTTTTGGTGTGTGGCGACCCGTACTTAAAACAGTGAACAGAGAGTCCGCGCCTGGGATGTTGGTTTCTATCAGCAGTGGTAAATAGTTTCGCGCGAGGAGGCTGCCAAGCTGCATGGCTGTACACAGTCGTTACAGTGCATCTTGCACAACTCCATCGACAGTCGCGCGTCTGTTGTATTCTTTTACTCTATTTTTGTTTTTCATTCTACGTCGAGAGAGTGAAGATGAACACAGTAGGGCTGTACATGACGCTACGAACCGCGAAGTCTGCGGCCATCACATGCGTCAGGCAGTTCAACTGCATCAACGCTACGTAATCGCCGCCCCGACTGAGCCCATCGTCCACTGGGTGCAGCTCCAGCAAAACTGTTGTTGCATACCAGCGTTACTGTTGTCTGACATTACAGTGACAACCTTTATCCCCAGAAAACCCGTCAAAGACTTTATAGCCTCGCTGGCTGGTTGTTGAATGGTTGGTCACTTACCTAGTGTGTCTCGGGCACTACCAAGCCCGCGACTAGCGAGGCTGGACGGCGATAGTGAGCGTAATGGATGACCACACCACGACCTCATCAAATGGTAGGCATTCGCCCCTCGAGAGCTATTGAACGCGCATTTGATGAAATTGACATGACAGTGGGTGCCACCAGCATCCTGGCTATAAATGGGAAGCGCGCCTACTCAACGTGGGCATTTGAGTTCTTCCAGCAACCATACTCTTTGCTCTACAAAGTCTCATATTATAAGCTTATCGAACGAGAATACATCAAACAATACGCCAATATGAGCTCGCAGACTAGCCAGGGAATCTCCCACGCCTCCGGGGACTCCAAGGTCCCTCAGTCGGCCCAGCAGAAAGTACCCAAGGACGTCGAACAGAGTCTTCCTGACTCCGTAAGTTGGCCAAAGAAACGTTCATGGTCCTTTATTGTAGAAAATTGTTGACCGAACATTCAGGTTCATCCCACATCATCGGGTCCTGGCCAATCCACCAACAAGTCACACGCCAAAGGCGGTGGTGATGCTTCCGTCGTGCCCCAGAAGCTCCAGGAAAAGCTTCCCGAGAGCGTTGAGCGGGCCGTTCCAAACGCCCTTCACGATACTGGCGACAAATAAGATCAGTAACTAGCGAGGAAATCCGGGGCAAAGACTTCCTCCTGTTGATGGTCAAAGTCAACTTGGAAACTGTCTATACGCATTGGCTGCGTTGTATTAACATGCTGCAATCCTAGCTAGGGTGCTCGAGAAGATTTTTGCTTGAATAATGACCAATTGGAGAGTTTATATAAAATAACGAAAGTTTTAGCCGCCATGCGGCATGCCACATCGCACTTTTAATTTTGCATTTTCTTGGTCTGTGTTGCATGTCCTCACAACCAGTAGCGAAACGTATTAGCCGCAAGTGAGCAACCTCTCTGACAACCAAGCCCAGAATAAATTCAGAAAGCGCTGTAGCTCGCAGTGTGGAGATTGGAGACTTCGCCACACTCAACAGTAAAGTTAGTGCAGGAGACCGTAGTTTGTCGCGCAGCCGTTTCTACCATTGCACCATTATATTTGCTTGGAGTCAGTGTCACCCTTATATTGAGAATCTGGGATCCACTTGCAGTAGCCATTGGCATCCCGTTCGCCGAAAGCGCGTATTGGTTGAGACCTCAGCGGAACGGTAACACTCGACAGAAATTGGAGACCCGTCTCCCAATACTTGAGGCAAGTTGAGGGAGATCCTCTGCTCGCAGTAGTCGAACAGAACGTCAATGTCTCTTTTTGTTCTTCTTCTTACACTTTATCTTCTTCGAGGTTAGAGGGATTGGCCTGTTTGCGATGACTCTCTTGGAGCAGTCTCTCTTTCTCTTCCTCGGTGAATGGCGGGAACAACGGCGCAAATCGCGCTTCTCCTCCACGCGTCGAAGGTGCGTGCATTCTGGCGGCCTACTGAAGGTTGGCGCTTGAGAATCGCAGAAATGGCAAAAAAAGCCTCACAGCAATAGAACACGAAAAATAGTTCTGGAAAAGAAGGCAATCTCCGGGAAGTGTGTGGGTGACTAACATTTGGTGAGAGATCCAGGTACTACTTTATTTTCCCTCTTGCCAACCCAGCGCTGTTTAGAACCCAGAGTAGTTATAATGCCCGTGTGATTGCCGCAAGCACAACAAGGCCAGCGGTGGCGAGTGCCGGACGAAAGGTCAGATTCTGATCGCTTGCCACACCTGCAGGCAGGCAGAGCGATCAAGCTTGAATGGAAGAGCCGTGGATATGGACGAAGTACAATATGCATGTAGAGATAGAGATAGAGTGTTTTACGCCTGAACTCTGGCAACTACTATGTACCACGAAACTACCCAATGTGGACCGACTGGCTTCCACGCTTTTTTTTCGGCCTCCATTGGCTTGATTCTGTCCGAAATAGGCGAGAGCATCCTGGCCAGCCTGACCCGATCATGTTTTCTTTGTTTCTTTTGTCCCCTTCGGTTCTTTCGTTCCCTTGCATTGTCCGCTAGTCGCTCCCTTGACAATCTTGGCAACCTGGGTTTTTTTCTCAGCACCACACTCCTTGCTCGTTCCCGGAAAGAATCGACCCTGTTTAGTTTTACTAAAATCTTTAGGCTGACTGGTCTCTCTGAAACGAATCAACGCAATCTTTCACATAGCGCAAACACTTGCAGAGGCAGGTTTTCGTCCGTATCTGTCACCAAGAATCGTGTGACATCATGTCCATGCAGGGGCAGCCTTGTCTGTCATTACTAGACTCGACCGTCGGTCCATCGGTTGGCATTTTGCCGAACGACAAGTTCAGCCCCACTTAATCGGCTGATTACAAGAGCGAGGTTGATCAAAATAGATCGCTTTGAGGCGCTCATACAACTACGTACACGCGGTCTGATGGAGCCTTGGCAACACTGCCTCAGCATCTCAGGTACCGCACATTTGGTGAGCATGTGTTAGTATCCCGAGCCAGACGGGACCAGAGAATTCTGCTGCTGCTACACTCACATTTCCATTGTTCATCTGCGGTGTCGAACTTGAAGTTGCAGATTCCGCCTTGCTCAATAAGTAGAGGATGCGAAACCATGCCAGTGGACGTGAACGTGGAGTGAATAGTAGGAGATGATAAATCTCTAATAGTCACTGGCGGGGATTGAACTGGGTCTGCATTATTGCCAGGAGAAATCGATACTTGTTGAAGCTTTCCAGTTGCGTTTCGAAAGAAGATAATGATTCGATCAGCGCAAGTAAAGCATCCACTCAGCTGCGTGTGTGGATGAGTCGGGATCGGGCCCAGCCCTTCAACCTGATTCCAGTCCTCTTCTTCCTCGTCGTACTTGCAACACTGACGATTGGGTCAACAAAAGCGATGCAGGTGTATGGTGCGAGTGCGTGGAGAACACGAGCTCAAGTCAAGCTAGTCGTACGTTTCAGCTAATATTTCCGCATATAAGTCTTCACCGCATGATGTTTGCAGTTCACTACAACATTTTTCGAAAGCTAAAGCCTCTGACTCCATGGTGCAGGTGAGCTCGCTCTGTTCTTTTCCACTCTAAGCAATGTAACCGCCGCCGACCCCTCTTTTAAGGTTACGAGAGAGAGTGGGTAGGACCCTCTTGAAGTTACGAGAGAGGGGTCGGGGACGGCAGTGCATAGGGCAGTGTTATTCTAACTCCGCGTCCATACGGATACAGAAAGACCCCCCACGCCCTGACCCCCCACCCCTAACCCAGGCCGCACCTCTATAGTCTGCTACCATTTAGCATCAAACTCTTTTTTTATATACTCATTAATTATGCCGCCGCCCTGGTCCAGGATTCGATTTTGAGTTGACTCGGCAATCCCGGTGCATGAAGACGATATAATGGGCATGGACATAATATGAAGCTTTTGAATTCCTTTCACCAAGCAAGTCGGCCAGCAAAGCGGCAGACGCATTTTCGACATACGACTCACAGTTGCCAAACGGCAATGTCACATAGCTAAGGAACAGACAAATAATTAACATATGTGAGCACGTACGTCTATGAGGTCTCGGTGCTCCGCTACTGAACGCACCGGGAGTCGCGGCTCACGGGTCCTGACGATAATCAGCTCATTATTATAATTGCATTATATCTCAGTACTCACTAGGGAACGAGTCAGAATTTCATCAGGTCAAGCGACGACTTGCGGCTATGGCCTACCTGCCTTATCACGCCTGAATATTTAAACAGCTCGACTGCTCTACGAAGCTATTCTTCTAATACACAATATCACAACACTCATACTCAAGAAAACATTGCTCGACTCTTTCACTATTCCATCTCTAAAATGAAGGCCGCTATCCTCTTTCTTGCCGCGGCGCTCGGGTCTGCAAGCCCTGTACGAACGCAAAACTCGATACAAGCCCGGGATGGGCAGAATACCTGTGATTGCTCTAAGCCTTTCAAAGCCTCTGTAATGGAGATTTTTGACTGCCCGGCCGGCTATGAAGACGTCTCGGATACCTTCCTCCCTAAATGCGTTCAGATTGGTTGCTCTGATCAGGATTACAAAGCTCAATGCGACGTTAAGCCCCAGGAAGCACCGTCTGCAACCGAGGTGGAAGAGCCTACAACTACACAGACATCCTTCGACGAGCAGAAGCCGTGTGACTGCTCTAAGCCTTTCCGAGTCCATGTGCAGGAGATTTTTGGCTGCCCGGCCGGCTACGAAGACGTCTCGGATACCTTTATCCCTAAATGCGTTCAGATTGGTTGCTCTGCTCAGGATTACCAGGCTCAATGCGACGCCAAGCCTTAAGCTGCAAAGCTGCAACCAACGCTGCGAAAAATTGCAGCACTTGGCAAGCGCCACCGCGAATCTAGAAAGAGTGTCAAATCAAGTCGCTCATTCAAGGGTTTATGTCCCATTTCACCGACTGGACCCAGGCGCGATACACGGCTCGCGTCCTGAAAGTGAACTACGGACTCATGGGCACTAGTTTTCTGATTTCTCTCGAGATAGATTTATGGTCTTTACCTTCAATTCAACCACTACTTTCAATTATAGATATCTTTGCGACGCAATGCCTCAAAACGTGCTTCTCGATAAGGGATTATCAGTAAATCGGCCACAATATTATAGACTTGGTTCAGCCAAAGATGAATTATCTGTACGTAGAGAAAGGTAGGGCGTAAGGGCAATATGCAGTTACATGATACAATGTGGCGGTGGCTAGGCTAGCTGGCTCTTAAAATATGATTCTCTGCGGCAGGGTTAGGCATCTATCGGATAATTATAGAAACGAATGCCAAGGCACGGCGTTTGAATTGAATGCGACCCGTATTGCAAGAACATCAAGCGCCAGCTGACCGAGTACCGAGAACGACCCTTGGTGTGCCATCCACTATTGGACTGGGTCATCCGTCTCCTGAGTCTCCAGCCGCATATACCTGTCGGCGGCTACCGACATCGTCGCAGGCCCCACGGTAGATGGCTCGCAGGAGCCATGTGGCATCAGTCGGCGGTACCACATGTTAAGATATCCAGATACATAGCCCTGCCTTGGCATCTCGTACCCACACTACGGCAGACTCGGCAGTGCATAGGGCAAATTGTGCCATGTCAAATTAGGCCTAATAACAACTACACGGGAGGGTATGCGTATTAATTTATAAATAGTATTACTAGCTAAGCATCCCCCTTTCCTCTTTTTTCTTCCCTTTTCAACATTCGTCAGTACAGTCACCAGTGGAGTCGCCAGTATAATCGCCAGTATAGGAAGTTAGTACAGTCGCTAGTAAAGACAGTATAGTTGCCAGTACAGTCGATTGGGTATCGTCCACGCAAAGCGAATGAGCTTCTTCTCCCAACGGACCGCTGACTTCGACAAACCTGACAGGCACTTCAATCTCAGAGAGTATAACTTTATACCAAGTGTCCTCAAAATGAGTGAATCGAGTGCGAAGTATAGAGAAGTGATCCACGAGCTTGCGGCAGCTGAGCTGAAGAGCATTCGCATCTAGCTTCGAGTCCATCTCTATGCATAGGTAGTTGGAGGCCATAGCAAGTGTTTCATTCCACGGGTCTGGTACCTCACTTGCGAACATGTCGCAGGCAGGATGTCGATGATACCATGAGCGCTTGTCTCTGGAATGAAAGGGTGTAAGCCATTGGTGGCTAAACGGCGGGAGTCGGTCGAAAGTAGTGTGAAGGATCAGCAATTAATTGGGGGATATGATCCAGCGGTACAGGTCCGAGCCTGGGTGAAGTTTGAGGACCATTTCCAGATGAGGGTGGAGAAAGATTAATAGTCGGTAGGTTTGCCAGCACAGTCTCAAACTGCTGAAACAAGCTGTGGGTTTGCTCTTGGTGCTTGTTGGCGCCGCCGTGCGCGAGGGTAGCCTGCGCACAGCCATCTTCAATTACCATGGGTACGGTGAACAGGAAGAACCTGGCAGCCTCGGCGGCGGAGTCGGGATCGCAGCCCTCCGGTGTCAGTAGTCGCTCAAAGTAAGTCGTGCGCGGGCAGGCCGTGAGAAGCGGCGAGGGCGAGGGCAAAGTGGTCGCGGGCTTCGTGTCGTCGCCGCGGAAGACGGGTCACGAGGGCCGCGGCGCGTGAAACGGCGCGCTCATAGCAGACGACCGGGTGGGTAGTTTGCTGCCCGGAGAAGCAGGTCGTGGCGCACCGCATGGCCTAGCTGGGGATAGCGACGTAACTACACGCTGGGGAGGACGACGGGAAGCAGCGCAACGACGGTGCCGGCGGCGGGGTGGGGCCGCCCGTGGTCGAAGATGGAGACCTTGAGAAGTTGCGGCATTGGAAATTGTGCTGGAGATGAGGTAGAGAGATTCGCAAGAGATACGAGCCTAGCAGAGTTGAAGCTGAAAGTAATATTGTAAGTGCCTGGTTATCCAGGGTGTTACTAGCAGGCCGCGCACTGTACATTGACACTGTATACACTGTATGTTCTTGTAGTGCTGACTCCCTAAACCCTCGTACGTTTCGAGATGGCCCACTAAATGTTTCCTTGAGCGCTTGCCAACGCTGAGCGAATACGACCGTGGTGCTCAGCAGCGATGGGTAGAATAGGCCGAGGGGGCGCTGCTTTGCAGAGGCCAAGCTCGTTTGCGAGCGCAAAAACAACCCGCCCGTCACCAAACTCTTGGAATAGCTCCCAGATTGGCTGCAGGACAGCCGAGATGCGCTTAACTTCGGCATGGTCCCCTTTGCGGATGCTATTCATCAGCGCAACCGACGGTCCGGGAAGCACCCCGGCAATCGCACTGTACCACACATCGCCTCCTGCCAATAGTGGCTCAGCCACCAGCCAGTCCGCGCTGTATCCGATGGAGAATCCAGAGGGGAGCTTTGCGCGAAGCTCTTCGTGTCTTGCTTTTGGCTCAGCGGTGGGAGAGGGCTGCTTCAGCGCAACAGCGTTGGGCAACGCTGCGATGCGGGCAAGAAGGGCGTCACTAAAGGTAAAGTGCGTCGTGCTCGGCGTGTTGTAGATGCAGATGGGCAGTGTGGTCGACCCAGCGACTGACTCATAATGGGTGTAGACCTCCTCTTCAGTCAACGGGGTGTACGAGACGGGTGCAAGTAATAGACCGTCAGCCCCTGCCTCTTCAGCGTCCTTGGCTAGACGCTGTGCATCGTCCGTCCGAAGCGCACCCGCAGAGACAATGAGTGGCTTTCTGCCCTGCAGAGCCTGCACGGCCGCGTGAATGGCTCGCTTGCGTTGCTCCCTTGTCAGGTAGAGATAGTTTCCTGTACTACCCAGCAGTCCGATAGAATCGATGCCGGGTATGTCTAGCTTCTCGAGAATCCCAACTAGGGCGCTAGTGTCGACGGTGCCATCCGGGTCAGCAGGAGTAATTGGGAATGCCGACAGGCCTTGAAAGAGGTCTTTCTTGATGCTCATTTCAGCGAAAAAGACGCTGTTTTGCGATGGGCTTGGTTTGAGTGATGTGTTTCAGAATTTGTTAGGAGAGGTAACAAGGACTGCCAGTTGTAAAAGACTCTTGTTTGTGAATTTATATGAATAAATCAACTGCTTCAAAGTGGTCCACAGAGCTCCCGTCCGGTACGCCGTACCTCCGTTTCAACCCCTCCCGCGGGCTCGGAGCACGGATCGGTCCGCAACTTCATTGGCTGGTTTTCCGGGTAGCTGTAAATGTGGTCTGATCTCCGAGAAACTCCGCCGAGGGCCCCGAAGCCGCTTACCCCACTACCCGCGATTCGTCACGAGCTAATCATAAGCCTATATAAGGCTTAATTCACATCAATAAAGGTGTGAGCCCACATTTTTACTACGACAAATCGGGCGCATTTCTTGTTACATCCGCGGGATCATGCCCAGTAAGAATGCGTTTCGAGATGGCTGACCCAAAATCTCGCCTGTTTCCTCCCCCGGAACGCCTCATTACCTAGTTCCGATTTGCCAGCCCGGAGGCATGCTGTATAGGTATTGACGTTTCTTGTCGTATACCTCAATTATTAGGTGACACAAGGAAGCCACTTGGTACGCCATCAAATTGGTAATATGGGATTTACTATTAAAGAGGCGCAAGCCATCGCGGGGAAAATGCTATCCAGGACTAAAACATCTCAATCAAACAGACTTTCACAATTCATTGCGCACTTATTCCCGGAACAGCAAAAATGTCACCTACTGTCGATCATCCCGCAGTTCAGGGCGCCGCTCTTCAGACTGGCGACGGCCCGCTGCGTCCTAAAAGCCACTTTGACAAGCGCACGGCTGAAGAGATGAAGAAGCACCTCACAGTGCCTGTCCGCTCCCTCCAGGAGACCATGGCCTGTGCCTGCCGCCTACTCGCAGCCAAGCAGGAAGATGCTGGCATGACTGGTCAGATAAGCGCTCGGTCGGAGCGAGGATACGGCTTCTACTGGACTTTACGATTCGGCGTGGGCTGGGACGAGGCCAAGCCAAAAGACTTCATCGAGGTCGACGGCGATCTCAACACCGTCATTGGTACTGGCATGGCTAACCCAGCCACTCGCTTTCATCTATGGGTCTACCGTGGCAGACCGGACGTGAACAGCATTGTTCATACCCATTCTCCCTGGGTCCAGGCTCTCGCCGCTGCCCGACAGCCTCTCGTCGTGGCGCAGATGGATATGACACCATTCTACGATGACTGTGCATTCCTTGCAGACTGGCCCGGCGTGCCCATTGCTGATGACGAGGGTGTTATTATTACAGGAGCTCTGGGTGATAAAAAGTCCATCATCTTGGCCCATCACGGCATGCTCACGACTGGAACCACCGTGCGGGAGTCGGTGTACCTCGCTGTCATGCTGGAGCGCGCATGCCGAATCCAGGTACGTGCCGCCACATTTGGTCCATTGCAGCCTGTGGACGGGGCGCTGGCCAAGGAGGCCGGCTCGTATCTCTTGCGACCTCAGGTCGTTAACTCGACATTCGAATACTGGTATCGCCAGACAAAAGGTATTCCGCCGTTGGATCTTTGAGGTTATTCATTCGTCTGGTTTGGGTCAGTTTCTCAACTGTCCCCTCTCAAAGAGCGACAGGTTCGAATATAATAAGTAGTAATACTTTACCTTTTACTATATCATCAAGTCGAGGTTACCTGCCATCTATTTCGAATACATGAAAGGCTAGAAAATAATATCTCCTACCGTAGCATTCAGCCATATCATATCACTGATATCTAAATCTATCGCATTTAGATCAAAGTCTGTAGGAAGAGCCGCGATATCGGGAAACTCTTGATGCGTGGGTTGTGCAACATCGAGACCAGATTCTCTCTGAGTTGTTTACACCTGGTCGTCGGCGTGCTGTGTTTGTCTGTCGCTAGCATGTGATTGGAATTTGGCCGACAGAATCAGACTTGTCAACAAATAAA
>JAPFUP010000124.1:0-94812 GCA_030780425.1 Beauveria varroae
ATATATATATATATATATATCTTTGTAAAATTTCCCAGCATTAAGTCGGCTACAAAACCTGTCTCTACACTCTTCTAAAGATCCTGGGCCAAATGCAGCAGCTGTGCAAACCAGCTTCCCTCCGTCCTTGCCAGGGTGCGCGGCGCTCCGTCCTCAACGAGCTGGCTGTTGTCCATCGCCAGCACCCGTTCAAACATGTCCACGACAACGCCGAGTCGATGAGAGACCATGATGACGGTAGCGTTTTGAAATTCGCCCATCATCGTTTCCATCATTCTGCTCTCGGTGGCAGCGTCAACTGAGCTCGTAAATTCATCGAGGAGGAGCAGACTGGTGCCGCTAATTCTGCGCTTAAGTACCGCACGTGCCAGGCTAAACAATTGACCTTGGCCCTGGCTCAGCGTCGAGCTTTGCAGAATCGCATCCGCGCTGCCGCCGTGGTCTTGTACCATAGACCAGAGGCCGACGTGCTCGAGTATGTCTTGGCATTGATCTCGAGAAGCCGCGCCAAAGGGATCCAGGTTCTGAGCAATCGTGCTTCCCAGGGGCAAGAAGACAGGGTCTTGCGGTATAGTGATGAGCTTTTCTCGGAGGGCCTGGCGATCTATGGACGCGAGGGATTCGCCATCAATGGCGAGTCTAGTGCTGTGTTCGGCTTCATTCAGCGGCTCTAGCAATGCCAGGAGAAGCAAGATAAACGACGACTTGCCACTGCCAGATCGTCCGCATAGTGCAACCTTTTCCCCCGGTTTAATGTTGACACTCAATTCACGAAGAGACAGGGCCAATGGCGAATCAACATAGCTTGTCCAAGCATTCTGAATAATTACTTCACCATGCGGTGGCCATGAGTCTCTAGGCAAAGTGTCTTTGCCCGTCACTTTCTCTGACTCTGTATCCTGCGCCAATGCGCGGATGCGAGTGACTGCCCCAATGGAAGTTTCCATGGCGGCATAGAAGGTGACGAAATCAACCAAACTCTCGCTCAGTGTCATCAGCGTTACAAGTGACGCGCCTGATATAGATGCAGCAGCATCGAGCTGCGTCATCAACGCAACAAGCACACCGCTGAATCATGGCCAACAAGTACACGCCAACGTCTGTCTGGGTGAATAGGCGCAGCGTTGCGTCCATTATGGTGGAGAGGGCTGCTTGATGCAGGACGGCGCCGCTTTGGTTGACAAATGTTGTCAGCACGACGAGGCATGTCGCGATCAAGGCAGCCCAACAGGATACCTGGAGGACTCCGTAAATGCCGACCCAGTACTCATGGGAATGTAGGGCGCCGCCGGGCCGGTCAAGATAGTGCGTCCAGTATGAAAGCCATACCCTGGGAAAGTTTTGCAAGAATCCGTAGCAGACGCCACTAACCAGGAGGATGACGAGAGGCAGAGCGCGGATAGAACTCAGATAATACTTGTAAACGGTATTATCACCAACCTGGCGCGCCGAAGCCCCTCTAGATTCTGCGGATGAAGTATCGACAATGACTGTGCTCGAAGCCACCACCGGGGCGGGTATGGACGGTGGTGACCTCTCTGTAAAGGCATCACTTGCGCGAGCGAAGCGTTGAATGGCTTCTTGCCTGACAAACCCGTTTTGTGATATTCGGATGAGCTGATTCGCGCCTGCAACGTGGCGTTGGTCATGCGTGCAGAGCACCACAGTCGCGCCGCTCTGCTGTGTGCAGCCGTCGGCACCAAAATCATGGCGAAAAACGTGTTCTTCTGTAGTTGCGTCGAGGCCGCTCAGGACGTCATCTAATATTAGAGTATCAACCGCCGTGGCACATGATGCACGAGCAATGGAAAGCCGTTGTCGGTGACCGCCGCTCAGAGAGAGGCCGCCGCTACCAACAACGGTCTGATCCCCGAGAGGCAACATGGCGAGATCGATATGCAACATTGTAGCATGCAGTACCCTTTCGTAGCGCTCCTCTACAAAGCTATCAAAGCCAACCACGTTATTCCGGATGGACAAATTGGCTAAGGGCTGCTGATCGCAGTAACCAATTCTCACGCCCTGGAAGAGGGTGATGGTGCCGTCAGAGTACGGGACTTCACTGAGAAGCGACTTGCACAGTGTAGACTTGCCACTACCTACGGGGCCGGCAACGACTGTGAATTGGCCTTTGGGGATAGAAATGTTGACGTCCTTGAGGATATACTTTGCCTTGTTCCAGCCGAACCGACCATTTGCAACCACTATGCAGCACGGCGCAGCCGACGGATTCGAGCGCAATGTCTGAAGGGGTATGCTCTCGGGGGAGTAGCTCTGGGTCCCTGCCATGCCGACTGTTTGCTCGCCAACCATTGCACGGCTGTCAATAGAACGAAAGTCCACTAACTCGTCCCGGTCCAGGAACTGTTGGATTCGCTCCAAACACGTTAGGGCGCTGATGAGCTGCGGAACCCTTTGCAGCAACACCACCATGGGGGACGCAAGCAGCGTGAGATAGGAGAGGGACACAAAAATGGATTTCGTGTCGAGTGACTTGGTCGTCACCGCAAGGGTGATAACAGGACCAATTAGGATGGGAATCTGCGAGACGCCCGAAGAAAAGACGAGCACTAGGCGCCATCGGCTACCTAGCTCTAGCTTTTGTCCAGCAACTAACACTACCTTAGTATTAGTTGGCTATTGGCATCACAGCTAAAACTGCACGTATCTTTGAGACGGGCGGGAGGAAGCAACCATTCTCCTTTCTGTAGGCTATGTTGATTTAAAGTAAGCGCTACATTGAACTCCAGCGTCACATCGCGTCAGATGCGTACGATATAAGGCTGTGCACGCACCAACTGTTCCGTTATCCATCAATAACCGTGTCAATATCCGTCCGGCTACCCCGCACGTATATCCGTACCCGGTAGACTTTACAAGATTTGACAGATTTAATTCTGCAAATTTCTGCAATCTGACACAAATTCGGATATTCAGACCCTTGGTGCATCTACAAGATTATTTAGTGCTGTATTCTCCGCGACGAAATAATGGCTGCTGACGATGCGGTGTATACCAGTAAGGCGTACATGTGTAAAGCGTAAGGCGTACAAGTGTAAAGCATAAAGCGTAGTACAACTGCTTACATCACCCTCTGCACCCATGTAATGTCAACAAGCTTGTTGGTCCTGATCGGCTTTAAATTACTTGTTGCTTCTCTAGCTCTGGGCTGTATTTTCGTTTTCTACACTTGTGTAGTATTTGGACTTGGCCAATCGCGAGAATCCTCCCCAGCAGCATCATGTATTCCGATCGCGACGGGACTGCTACCAAACAGTCTCAATCCGCCTACGATAGCCGCGTGCGATTTCTCCGCCTTGCCACCAGTGTGCTAATATCCATTGGCTTTGGCGCCGCAATTGCTGATGGAGAGTATGGCCATGCCAGATTTGAGTGGCCGGCCGACCCTATCTGGGTGCTCCATTGGCACCGGTTACTTTGGGTAGGTCTGTTAGCTGATGCGGAGCTGTTCACGTCCAAGATAGATCGCGCCAACGATGTTCTGCTGTGATATTTCTGACATTTGCATCTATCATAGCCTATACTCTGGTTTCACACGATTTCTATGTATATGCAGCAAGATGCGATTTCTACTCATCACTCAGCCCTGCGCGGTGCACTCATGTCGTCAATGCTCGTCGTCTCTCGACTGCTTAGCAACTTACCAGACAGAGAGACTAGCGAGTTCGCGTTGTTCGTGCCCCTCCAACTCTTCTGTGCCATTTTATGTGTCTTCGTACAGCTTTCGACTCCACGCCGTCCTCAATTGTTCACCAATGAAGGCCATGCTGTTGATGCCGAAAGCAGCTCCTCTGTATTGGTGCGATACTCGATGGCCTGGTGCCATGCTGCACTGGACATTGCCAGCAAGTCAGATACTTTAAGCACAATGCCCGCCCTAAACTATGAAACGAAAGCTTCGAATCAATCCATAATTACTGTGCCATCTTCGAGGCCGTACGTTTGGAATCGCATCTTGGCTGAGCGTCTCTCGACCTTTGCCAAACAGTACGCCGCCGTCGCCATGCGCGCCGCCTTTGCTTTTGCCCCTCCATACTGCCTAGAAGGTCTTCTCCAGTGCCTGGAAAGCTCAGAAACCGTCAGAAGTAGGGCTTGGATGTGGTTCGCGGGGATGGGAGCTTCCGCTATTGTCGAGACCGTCGCCAGCAACCACACGGCATGGACCCAGATGTCGGAGATAGGCATACCCGTCAAGGCCCAACTCATAGACTCCATCTTTCGCAAACAGCTGCGCAGAAAAGACTGCAGAGAAGAAAAAACTGTTTCCAAGCGAGCGTCGCAAGTTCCCGACGTCATCAACGTTGTGTCCGCCGACTCCAACGCGCTTTCGTTTTACGCGGCCATCGCCTACATTCTTCCATTCCGACTGTTCAAATTTCTTCTCGCCGTCTTATTTCTTTACTGGCTTCTCGGATGGCAGAGCACGCTCGCTGCTGTTGCAGCAACTCTGGCATGCTTTTCTGGTCACCGTGCCACAGTCAAGCAGACAAACGCAGCGCGGAAAACGCTTCGGTCGTCTCGCGATCGCACTACGGCGGTTTTGAAGGAAGCCTTCTTTTCACTCCGTGAGATCAAATTTTCCTCTCTTGAGTCGCAATGGGAGACGCACGTAGATGCTGTCCGCGAGCAAGAACTTGGCGATCTAAGCTGTAGCCGGACTGCTGTAACCATTCGCGGAATTTGGGATACGGCTGGTCCATTCTTGGTGGTCATCGCTGCATTATGTGCATACATATATACCGGTGGAGATATCACTCCGTCTATTGTGTTCCCAATGATTAATGTGCTGTACCAGCTGCAGGACACTTTGAGTTTTGTTCCCACGGCGCTGAACGACTATTTCCACTCCATAGACACCTCTGGCCGCATCGACAAATATTTGGCATCTGCGGAACAACCATTACTCGTGGAGCCGTCTCCGTCTGGAAACATTATTTTTGAAGACGTTAGCATTGCGTGGCCTTCAGACCATGTTAGTGAAGTTGGAGACAATCTTGAATCAAAGACTGGGCCCGCAAGGTTTTCGCTCCGGGATCTGAACATGGAATTTCCTTTTGGCGAATTAAGTATCGTGTCCGGAAAGACAGGTTCAGGCAAAAGTTTATTGCTCGCGGGTATTCTGGACGAGGCAGAGCTTGTCCAAGGTCACGTCAAGGCACCATCTGCCCAGGGCTGCCCCAACTCCGTGGCATATGTGGCTCAGGTTCCCTGGCTGCACAGTGGGACAATACAGCAGAACATCCTGTTTGGTAGCCCGCTAGACCAAGAAAGATACAATCGAGTGATAGTCGCGTGCGCACTTGTACCCGATTTTCATGTTCTTGCCGACGGAGACCAGACGCAAATCGGCCGGCGTGGTGTCAAGCTGAGTGGAGGGCAGCGCACACGAGTCGCGTTTGGTCGGGCTCTCTACTCTCCCGCGAAAACACTGATCCTCGACGACGTTTTCTCTACTCTAGACACACATGTGTCCAAGGAGATTTTATGCGCTTTGACAGGGGAAATCTGCAGGGGTCGGACCAGGATTTTGGTGACGCATCACGTCTCACTGTGCTTGCCTTATGCCAAATACCTGGTTCACTTGGAGAACAACAAGGTCTTATACTCTGGAGTACCTAAATTTGCACCGAAAAACATACTGCATATGGAAGCAGAGGACACAAAGGGGATACGCACATCGGGACCGGCATCAGCGTCGTCTACTTCGAGCCACACGGGCGCGGCTACCAAGGTCGGTACCGGAGACGCAATTGAAAGAAAAACAGCCTCAAAATCAGAGTGGCATTTTTACCGAAGCTATGTCATCGCCGCAGGAGGTATCCAATTTGGAGCTACCTTTGCGTTTTTGTTAGTTGTAAGTCGGTTACTGAACGCGCTTACTTCTTACCTCCTGGGCCGCATCAAGTCTCACGGCCCATCGAGGGCTGCTTCACCAGAATTGGCCACTCTTCGAGAAAATTCTACATTATTTAATAGCATTGCTCTGTACATAGGTGCTGTTGCGTTGGTGATTATCACAACATCGCTCTCAAAGCTCCATACAGATGCTTCAACGCTGCGTGCAGCCAGAGTTTTATTCCGTCAAATGACATTCACAGTACTTCGAATGCCTTTAGTATGGCTGGATGCAACACCCGTCGGGGCAATGCTGAAGGCTTTTACAGTCGATGTACGATTTGTTGACGAGCTGGTGCTTGCTACTCTAGCATCGTTCATCGACAGTGCCATCAATGTCCTCACGGCAATTTGTATCGGGTATGAAAGTTGTCATCTATCCTGCAAGTTATAGATGCTAATATACATAGGTTTTATACTTCTAAATACACCAGCATAGCCACCATTCTGCTGGTTGCCTGGTGCAGCAAGCTCGTTTCACGCTACAAGAAAGCGAGTGCAATGGTAAGGCGCACAGATGGAGGGCCGATGGCCGATATCCTCGAGCATGTGACAAGTACATCTGCGGGAATAGCCACCATCAGGGCATTTGGCGCTAGCAATACCTATATCGAGACTATGCAGCGTTACCTTGACGCAGAGTCGACAGCGAAGCGACACTTTTACATCTTCAGTCGTTGGTTAACTTTGCAGATGAGTCTGTTGGGCATCGTGTTTGCCATGATTACGGGCGTCCTTCTTCTGACATCGGACTTTACAAACAATGTGGCACGTGTTGGATTCTCATTGACCTTTGTCATGTCGTTGAGCAACATGATCAGCACTACATTCAGCAAATTTGGCTATCTCGAATTATACATGAGTTCAATATCATCTGTCATGCAGTATACCGAACTCGACATAGAGGATCCAGGTGGCAATAATGTTGCCGCTGACTGGCCGTCGGCGGGGCAGATTGACGTTTACGACCTACAAGTTAGCTACTCGGCTAGCCTTCCACTAGCCCTGAAATCCGTCTCCTTTCACGTCAAGCGAGGAGAAAAGGTTGGGATCGTCGGCCGCACGGGCGCTGGCAAATCATCTTTGACGCTGTCACTCCTCCGCCTTCTGAATGTCCAAAAGGGGAGCATCAGTATTGATTCCATTGACGTTTCGACTATTAAAGTTGAAGATTTACGCTCAAGGATTGGATTTATTCCCCAAGCTCCAACGCTGTTCTGCGGGACTATACGATCCAATTTAGATTACTTGGTGCAGCTATCTGATGGCAAAATTAACGACGCACTGCGACACGTCGGGCTTCTGGCCGAGGAAGGCGGTACAGTGTCAGGCCGCTTCACTGCCGCTTCACCCGTCGCTGCGGGCGGTGCACACATGTCGCACGGACAGAGGCAGCTGTTGTGCCTAGCCCGGATCATCCTCAAGGACCCGACGGTCATCATACTTGATGAGGCGACATCGGCTGTGGATGGCGAGACGGATTTGATGATCCAAGAGGTCATACGAAAACTATTTCACGGTACATTGATTGTGGTAGCACATCGACTGGAGACGATAGTATCATTTGATAAGATTTTAGTCATGGGAGATGGTACATTGCTCGAAGACGGGACTCCGGAAGAGCTGCTGAATCGCAAGGGGGCGTTCTACAGTCTAGTAGAAGAAAGCCAGAATAGTGCGTTTTTGAAGAAGGCGATTCTGATTAGATAGACAGCATACTGAAGAGCTGGACATATATTTACAGGAAATACATTTCGCATTGCTTACCTCCCAAAGGAGCGCCAAAGGGATGCCCTGTGGATCGAGGTCCTCATATGCCGACTTTAATTATGAGGACTTGTTCAAAGATTGTAGTAACAAGTCTTCGAGCTGGGGAATTTGTTGTTTGTTCTAGCTACCTGAACAAAAGATTATCAAATTGATGACAAGAAAACACAGTTGGGAGTATCATGGTGCAAATAAAAGAGCAAATTGAAATCCATATTAAAATGTAAACTTGTCACCTTGGGCTGGGGGTAAGACGATGCCCACAACCGACCGCTTCTAACACCGTCTGCAACCCGAAAGTGGCCGAATGAGTAGCTGCATTGAGGTGTTGAATTTGATGTGTTGATTTTTGAGGTTTTGAGCTGTGTCTTGCCGTGGACTAAACCGTCAGTCCCTTGGTCTGCTTGCCCTGCTCCTCCTCAATCTTTCTGACGTTGATGTTCTTCCAAGAGAAAACACAAACAAGACAGAGCGGCATGAAAGCGGCACCTGCGATCACCATCAAGCGCATGACGTGAGCGTAGGATCCGACCACGGCATCGCGCTCAGGTGTACCATCGAGGAAAGATTGTTGAATTGTGATGTCGCCGAAAATGATGCTGGCGTTGGCTTTGCTTGCCTCGGGAAGGCGCTGGTAGAGCTGGTCGGGAATCATGTTGTTCCACATGGCGCCGGCAATGGCAATACCGATGGCGGCACCAACACCTCCGAAGAGACCGGCAATTGCATTGACGACAGCAATGTACTGGTGAGTTACGGGTGCCATGATGGCGATTGTGCTGCAAGAGCTGAAAACTTGGCTTCCCAGACCAACGAGGAACTGCGTAAAGACGAGCATGCCCACAGGCGCGCTGGGCTGGCGAAATGGAATGAGGAGCGCGGTTCCAAGCAGCATGATTGGCACGCCAGAGTAAGCCGTCCACTTGAAATCGCCAGTGTAGCTGATGATGAAGCCAATGATGGGAGCAAAGAAACAAGCAGTCAACGAAAAGGTGTTGACAATGTAGCCGGCATCATCGATGGGCTGTCTATTGACAACCAGGAGGTAAGAGTAAAAGTACGTGTTCCAGCAGAAAGTGGACAGGTACATGAATCCGACGAGCAAACTTGATCCGATA
Organism: Beauveria varroae; assembly: GCA_030780425.1. Taxonomy (NCBI): domain Eukaryota; kingdom Fungi; phylum Ascomycota; class Sordariomycetes; order Hypocreales; family Cordycipitaceae; genus Beauveria; species Beauveria varroae. Next base: position 8,802 of record JAPFUP010000124.1, read on the forward strand.
ATGGTTCCCTGCTTCAAGTAACGGAAGGGCAAGAACTGGACCGGCGCAAGCTTGGCCTCCCACACGTAAAAGACGGGGAAAAGAAGGACACCAAGGACCAGCAAAGCAATAATGTATGGGGTTTCCCATTTCTGAGGGGCGCGAGGAGCCAAACTAAAGGGTAAAAGCAGGAAAGACAGGGCAAACATGAGCACAAAGATGCCAACCAAGTCCAACTCGATGGCATAAAACTTGAGCGACTGAAGCACGGTACGGCCTGATCGCTGGCGCTTCTCGACGATGCCCTGCTTGCGTGCCTTGCGGTACATGGCCATCATGAGGCCAATAGCAGGCATGCAGCTGGCAATCAATATAATGGTAAAGGCACCAAATGCCCAGCGAAAGTTTGACTTTTCATAAAACAGCTTGCCGATGGCGGGACCGGCAAATGCCGTGGCGATGCGCGGGGTGTTGCTGAAGCCAATAAAGATCATGCGGTTCTTGAGGCTCGTCATGTCGGAGATGATGACGCCAATGACGTAGCGAATGCCAATGTGGCCAGCCCAGTATAGGGTGTGGGCGGCGACGTAGGTCTCGACGTTGTGGGAGACGGCCTTCATGATCATGCCAATGACGCAGATTAAGAGCATGAAGAGAAAGCCCTCGACACGGCCCCAAATGTCAATGACCTTGGCGAGAGCCAGTGGTGCGCATCCGCCGATGATGGTGGACAGGATGCCTCCGATATTGAGAAGGCCGTGCTGGCCGAATAGGGAGGTGATGTAAGGGCTGAGGGCGTAGTCTAGGGCATTTTGAAGATAGTCGACAAACGAGATTAGATACAATCTGGAGCGTTTCATGTTAGAATCCGCGAGATCAAGACACTACCAGAAACCGTTGATTGAACTTGACAGAAACGGTGGTAGAACTTACAGCGCAAACATGCTCCAGAGCGTCCATTTGGTCCAGATGGTTGTGATGGCGCGAACTTCGCGCACACCGTCTTGAAAGTCGGACTCTGAATCGGCATCATTCTTGAGCTTGCCATCGACAGTAACGTGGGCTCCCTTTTCGGCGTCCTGGGTGGGAGTAATGTCCGGAGACGGACCCTGCCGCTTGTCCGGGGTGACGGCGTCCATTGTTTGCGCCGGGGGGGTTTCTTGTCTTTGTCAAGATGGAGGAGATGCTACGCTCGAACAAACAAGAGGAGACTAAAAGGCAGAAAAGCAAACTGAAGTCGTCGCAACGAAATGGTCAAACCAACAACATGGAATTAAACAAGATTAAAAGTAAAAAAAAGGCGGCCCAAGGTCGGGACAACCTGCCTAAAGAATAGACGCAAGCTTGCAGATGAATGGCCTGACCCTGTAACAAGTGCTGTGAGAATTTTTTTCTTTTCTTTTTCCCCTGCTGCACAGTGGAATGATGGACCGCATCTAGACGGCCTATGCGAAGCCTCAGCTGAATGGTTGCCAAGACCAGACCCTTGGCAATACTTGGGAATATACGGTGCGAAAAAGTGCAAAAGTGCTGGGGGCTGCTGGGTTTTGGGGAGAGTAGCTCGGATGGACCCCGAGGTCTACTGAGTCTATTTTCAAGCCTAAATTCTAGGCTATCGTACCGAGTATGGAGTACCAACAGTACATACGGGCTGTATTACAAGGGCTATGAGCTATACTCATCTGCGGTCGCTCGGCTTTCCATGTGAGGGCAATGCGCCGGCGTCGGAATCGCTCGATTGGGAGCATGTAACCTTGGTCTCCTCCTCCTTTCAATCACTTGGCCCCCCTCATTTTGCAATCCTGATGGAGCTCGTGAGCTGCCCTATCTGCCAATATCACACGTGAATTATCAATCCGTATCCAGAGTCCATCAACATCCATGGCGATGGTCCCTCCTGGGTGAGGGTTCCTCTCCGCGCCACCCTTGTCTTTTTGTCGGGAAAGATCCATACCATCTTGCTCGGCAACGTGGTAATTTTTGAATAAAAGGGAGTCCCAGATTTGCAGATTTGCGGCTCAGCTAATCACACTGAAGCCGCCTGGTGGCGAGAATCCCGCTTGTGACAGGGCTTCGTGGCGCAAAAGCCAACCACAGGGGAGGGGGTCTTGAGCGGGCGCGAGTCATCAGCGATTGATAAGATGGATTGATTAGATTCTTTTTTTTTTTTTTCTGCATGTTCAACTGACCGCGCCACGGCGCCGCCAAGACCGGCTCTCCTGAAAAAAACATGGCAACTTTAATTTTGCAAAGCTTTTCAAAGATTTTCACGGGCTTGAGGATCTGCGATGCTCATTGCTTTTCTTGGCGTTGCCACTATCCATTTATTGCCGCATACAAAATTTTATACTAGCTAGTTAACACAACGCTCAACCCCAAACATGTTCAAGTCGAGTCGCGTCGGCCGAGGCTCGGCCGGCGCCTTTGCTCCGCCGAGTCATTTAATTCTTGATAATCATTAGCGAGCAAACCCATCTGTCTGTAACTGCAGCTAGACCAAGTAACTAAGCCTTTCGTGCATCCTCCCTGCTTTTGTATCAAATCTATAACGCGAAATCATATACACGAGCGCGCACGCACACACACACACAAGTCACGAGCCATCACGATGCCCTCAGCTTCACCTTTGCCCATTACCGTCAGGGTCCTGGTTGCGGGCGGTAGCTATGCCGGCCTCGGCGTCGCAGTGAACCTGCTCGATCTCCATAATGGCGTCTCGCCTCGAATGAACTGGGAGCCCTTTGTAGCTAACAAGAATTGGCCGCAAATTAACTTTGAAGTTACCGTCGTCGACGAGAGAGATGGTTTTTGTACGTCTTATTTCTGTCCCTCTGCGTCGCAAGCCATCACAAAGCCCACCATGTACGATGCAAATCATGTCCCCTCCCAATCTAACACCTCTTCGCAGTACACATTGTCGGCGCGCCTCTCGCGCTGGCAGACCAAGCCTACAGCAAGAAGGCTTGGGTCCAGTTCAAAGACATGACCGATCTCCAAAGAGACAACATCACATTCGTCCACGGCAGTGTATCGCATGTAGACTGCGCGGCCAAGAAGGCGACGGTCGTCCTGCACGGCACCGACGAGGCCAAGACGTTCGAGTACGACTACTTTTGCGCCGCGACCGGCTACCGCCGCGTCTGGCCCGTTGTCCCGCAGTCGCTGACCTACACGGCGTACCTGGAGGAGACGGCGAACCACATCCAGGCGGTCGGAGCCGCCAAGCACGGCGTCCTGGTCGTGGGCGGCGGCGCCGTGGGCATCGAGATGGCCGCCGAGCTCAAGCTCTGCATGCCGCACATTAAAGTGACGCTCGCGCATTCGCGTGACAAGCTCCTGTCATCGGAGGGACTCAGCGACGAGTGCAAGGACGTCTCCCTTGACCTCCTCAAGGACGCTGGCGTTGAGGTATTACTCAACCACCGTCTCGAGAGCTCCGACAAGGTCGAATCGGCCGACAGAGAGGCCAAGTACCTGGCCAAATTTACAAACGGAAGCACAATGGAAGCGAGCGTGGTCATTGTAGGCGTTTCCCAAAGTGTTCCCGCCACAGAATTCTACCCTGCTGCCGCTCTAGACGCTGATGGCAAGGTTAAAATCAGACCAAAGTAAGGACAACTTTTTTTTCTACCCGGCTAGCCAACTCTACCGTTGCGGAAACTCGCGCTTACATGCTACAACAGCCTGATGCTTCCCAGCGAAGTGCCCAATGCCGATTCTCATTTCTGCGCGGGCGACGCCACCAAATGGTCCGGCATCAAGCGTTGCGGCGGCGCCATGCGTGCCGGTCACCTCGTCGCCATGAATATCCACCAGCTGGTTCTGCAAAAAGAAATTGGCCACACGCCAGTATTTGAAGAGCTGGTGGAGATTCCGCCCATGATTGCCATGGCAGTGGGCAAAAAGGCCGTCTCATCAGGCCCCGAGGGCACCCACTCGGGAACAGACGTAATGGACAAGTTCTTTGGAACGGATTTGTATCTATCTGGTAAGTTTTTGCGGCGACAGCTGGGAACTCATATTATGAGAATGAAGTTGGCTAATAACAAGCTCTAGGCTGCTGGAAATGGATGGGTATACAAGTTCGAGAGGGCATACACTTGTAGAAATGACCCTGAGAAGCAAAAGACATGCAAACTATACATCATTTTAACGGTGAGCATTTATAGAATAGATGACGCATAGACCAATTGCTTTTATTCACCTTTCACTTCGTCGGCAGTATCTCCCTAGTCCGAGCCTATAACATAACACATAACAGTTTAGCAGCGCTTATATGATGGTCGGAGCACAAACAAGGGCCGATAACGGCAGCTTTCGCAGGATCTTCATAGGGAGATCACCTGAGAAAGAGGATAGGCAAGCCTGCCACATTCTTTACTGCCTCCTAGCTCGAGACGGGCGCCGGCAGATGTGGCGTGCGACACAGCCCGGAAATAGGGAAAAAATCTGACAGACAGTCAAACTTCATCTTCTTAGGGCAACAATAACCGGGTGGCTGACTTTGGGCGGAGAGAATCACCGGAAATTCACGGCATCCTAGAGAAGCTTGCAGATCATGGTGTTGCTTCAATACCACTGTGGCGCGCAGGGGGTTGAGTCCCGGGGGCGTATACTGCTTACAAGGATATCGGGACAGAACTGTACGAAATACCTACAAAACTAAGCAGCGAACCCACAGCGACTATATTGGCAACTATGCGTACCTTGATTACAGGTCCAAGGGTGGAGGGAGGCAAGGGTCCCCGGGATCTTGTGGAACAAGCGTAGCACTGCCTCAACTTGCTCGACTCATTGGGCTTCCCATTCTTTCTACCCGTCCAAGCCGTCTTGTTACCTTTTGCTAACCCAGAAATACGCAAACGCGACGGCAAACCCCCACTCGTGGCAACAAGTGTCCGACCGCCGAGAATGACGTGACGTGGGTGGTGGATTTCAGTCGTTTAGTGATGGGGACGTGGGGAGCGGCTGAGGCTGGAAAGCGCCAGTGCCGTAATCTAATCATATCCATCTTAACAATCTCATCTGCAAGCCCCCAAGACGAGCTGAGCCTTGTCTGCAAAATATGCTCAGTGAACAGAGTAATAGAAGAGCCAAGTCTCTATAGAGTAAACGCTCTCGGAGCAGTCAACTGGGATACCGATACCTAGTTGCTAGTGCGGCAGTCAACAATCGGTATATGTTGTCGCATATTCCACTTGTTGAACATCTTTGCAACACATTATCAACCAACCTTTTTGTCCCCCCGTCTAAGCCCCGCCCTCCAGATCAAGCTTCTGTACTCGGTACCAGTATCATTTGATGCGGGTCACAATTTACTAGAGAAAATGGAGACACAGATAGTACAACTTGGAGACGACTTTCCCTGCCACGTCGCGAGCTACAACGGGTTTCCGAGCGGCGAGCACGAGGCGCGTTTCATCTACAAGGAAATTTTTGGCGACAACTGCTACGATGTCGCGCAGCTCTCGGACCCGCGCTTCATTGTCGACGTCGGAGCCAACATTGGCCTGTTTAGCGTGTACATGAAGAAGAAGTACCCGGCCTGCCAGATTGTCGCCTTTGAGCCCGCTCCGGACACCTTTGCCGTGCTCACCAAGAACCTCGCCCTACACGCCGTCGACGGCGGCGTGCGGACCCATCGGTATGCCCTCGGCGCGAGCGCGGGTCAAGGCTCGCTGACGTTTTTCCCGCATCTGCCGGGCAACTCGACGCTGGTGCCCGACGAAAAGCGGCAGTTTCAGGAGCTGCTCGGCGCCGAGGTGGGCACCAACTTTACCGACAAGATGTTTGGAGACGCCGGCAAGGTGCAGGTGCAGATCAAGCGGCTCTCCGACGTGCTGGGCGAGGAAGGGGGGGGCGAGTTTGCGGCCATTGACCTCGTCAAGGTGGATGTGGAGGGGGCTGAACTCGACGTGCTCAAGGGTATTAGCGACGAGCACTGGGCAAAAGTGAAAAACGTGGTGCTTGAAACGTGTGATTTGAGCAGCGAGAGGGAGGCGCTCAATAAGCTGCTCGAGTCCAAGGGATTTACTCTGGAAACGTCCAAGGCGGACTGGAGTCCCAAAGGCGCCCAGTTTTACACCATCATTGCGCGACGGGCCAAGTAGAGTCGTTTGTTAAAGTACTCGTTTGTTTGAGTTGGAGACACAAAATAAGTATTCTTTTGTGAATGAGTTATGTTATCTGTGCTTGTGTATGGCCAAGTTCTTGAGTCAACAAGAAACAAGTCCATCTCCAAAAACTCCAACCATCAAAGGTCTATTCTGCCTCTAAACACTACTTTTGAACATCTGCTGCAATCTGCAAAGCCAGAACCCGCGAGAATTGACGGCACCACAAGAAGCTACCAGTCATGTACCAGAAGCCCTTTACGCCCGTCGGCCGCCACCACCCAGTTCTCTCCTGCTCGGCGTCCAAGTCGCCAAAGCCCACCAGCTCATTAGCCACCTCGTCGCCCATGAGCTTGCGGACATTTTCGATATTCTTTTCAAAGCCCGTAGCCAAGACGACAACATCCGCCTCGATGCTGGTCCCGTCCGCCAGCACCACCGCCGTCTCGCCAATCTCGCGCACGCCGTCCTCGCAGCGATGCACCCGGATACGCCCATCCGCAATCATGGCACAGGCACCCTGGTCGACGTAGTAGTGGCCGCCTTTGATGAGCTGATGGTCCGCGAGCCCGTAGCCGTCGTCCCCCGTGCGCAGCGCCATTCCCGCCGCGCGCAGGCCATCAAGCAGCTCCTTGTCCATCTCCGCCGCCGCGCGCGTCAGACCAATGCTCATTGTCCGCACCACGGCAATCGGGAGCGAATTTCCCACGATATCCGCCTCCTCGGTCGTCAGGCCAGGCATGTTCCACAGCCCCAGCTGCAGCGTCTTCCACGAGTCGGTCGACAGGGTAAAGATGGGGTGGCGCTGCACCATGGACACTTGCTTCGCGCCGCAATTGACAAAGTCTTGCGCAACGTCGTGGCCGCTGGTGCTGCAGCCGACAACGACGACGTGCTTCTGCGAGAGCGCCGGCACGAGGCTGCCCGACTTGCGCTGGCTCGAGTGGTAGATGGTGCCCTTGAACCGCTCTTGGCCGGGGAACTCGGGCACGAGCGGCTTGTCGCCGTAGACGCCGGTTGCGAGCACTACGTGCCGCGGCTGAAACTCTTGCGTGCCGTGCGGTCCCTTGGCTGTAACCTTGAATCGGTCGCCGGAACGCTGGACCGACGTGACTGTAGTGTTTAAAAGCACGTCCAAGCCCATGAGCTGCGAATAGTGCTCCAAGAAGTCGGCACATTGGCGGCCAGTTAGCCATTCGGGCCAGTTCTCTGGATACTTTAGGAAGGGGTAGTGGTCTGTGAAAGTGGGCGTATTGAGGGTGACGGAGTCGTAGCGAGCTCTCCAGGCATCGCCGACTGCAGGGTGTCTCTCAATTAGGACCGCATTGACTCCCATGTGCTTGAGACGGGCACCAAGGGAGACTCCAGCTTGGCCTATATGCCATGTCGTTAGCATTTTCATCACATCTCAGGCATTTTTACTAAAGCGACTGAAGTGTAAAGACGTACCTGCGCCAACAATAAGCACATCTGCCTCCTCTCTGACATGACTGGTACCATTAACCTGCGGTTCTTTTTCCCGTGCTGCTCGGCTCTGAAGACGGCCGACTTCCAGTTCCTTCTGACTATGCAGCTCCTCCAGCTCGGTATAGACAGTCCAGGCTTTCCAACGTGTCTCGACGTCATTCTCCAGACGCACCACGCCACGACCCTTGCCGTGCTCGTTGCTAAAAGTAAACGCCGCCTGAACCCAAGCCTGGCCAGCCCACTCAATAAGCGCAGGCTTCAGGCCGCCATTGTCGCATGCTTTGAGGTCTTTGATTGAGGCTTTGCTGTTCTTCAAATAAGAGCCAATCTCATCCTGGCCTTGCTTTGTTGTAAAGTCCCAGGCCAAGCCCAGGACGTCTCGCCACCAGCAGTCTTTGATGAAAAGCTCCGGTAAATTGTCCAAACGTTTCTGATCGAGGCACTTCTGTAAGCGAGAGAGCCATTCTTGTACAATGGCCTCCGCATCAACTTTGCCTCGTGGCGTATAGAGCTTCAGCCCTGGGAGGCTGGGCAGGACAGTTCCATCCATGGTGGGCACACTGAGACGCGTCACAGTTTGGTCAAGTAGCAAGCCTGCGCTGTAGTAATTTGCTAGTATGAGTAAATCTCAACCAGGTGCATAGAAGCTTGCTCGGAATGAACGGCCTAGCTCGGGGCAATCTCTCTCATGTATGCAGACTTGGCCTGTTGGCCAGGGCATCGGGTTACGACGGCGTTATGTTACATGCAAGTGGTCCACCCTCAGCCTCCGTAAAAGTAGGCAGCACATGCATTTCATGCTCAAAGATCTACATGGTTGCTGCCAAGTTCTTGGCAAGGCATTGCTTACCCCCTGTGACTTGTGTGACGAAATGTATCCAACTTTTATCACTCTGCCTGCTTCGGCTGCAAGGGCCTTTTCCTGGAGCACTGCCGACCACGTCTCACAGATGGTGTGACTTTTGATCCATAGTATGGGTCCGGTTTTAAGGTTAAACGCAAGAAGCATTTTTTAGCCCATTTTATATCCTAGGGCCGTAAACGTGGCGTTTTTTGACAGACACAGCCAGTCTCTGTCAATGCCAAGTACCGAGTTATAGTATGATACCGGCAGTAGGTTGAAGATGCTCAGGACGCATATCCTCCACAAGGTTTTATTGTAAAAGTATAATCGTAATTTTATTCTGTATTGCATTCTCCGAGTCTGTACTCCAGTCATGTCAAGAGACAGCTTTGGTGCTTAAGCTCGCGCATCAGCCGCGCCAGACAGCCTCGATGACGACAAAGAAGGACAGCGGATTAGCCTCCAGACGAACAATGTCGAAGCGCTCATCGGCTGCGTTGAAAATTCCTCTCCAAGCCTCGGCTGGCCTCTCCTCGGCATTGAACAGAGCCATCATTCTCAGGTCCGTCGCCGTGCCCATCTGCTGTATCGATCGCGGCATGGGCGGCTGTCCAAGCTCCGATTCCTGCTTGCCAACAAAGTCGAGGAAGAAGACACGAGTGCCCGGGCGCATGGCCGGTACGAGGCCGCGCAAGATCTTGACGCACTCCTCGTCAGGCCAGTCATGAAGAATCAGCTTAATCAGAAAGATATCGGGCTGCACGGTCTGAGGCTTGAAGAAGTCGTGAGCGACAAAGCTCACACGGTCCTTGAGCGCCTCAGGCTGGTGCTTGTTAAATGACGCCTGCGCTTCGGGAAGGTCCTCAACCACTATGCTCAGCTCCGGAAACTTTTCGGCAAGGAAGAAGGAGTCGTGCCCTCCAGAGCCGCCAATCTATTTTCTAGCGTTAGCTTGTCCAGGGCACAGGCGCAGGTGCTGAATGAAACGATGCAGCAGACGAGAGCACTTACATCCACAATCGTAGACTTTCCAAGTGCTTTCCAGTCGAAAGAGCTTTCTAAAACAGCCTCCAATCGGAAAATCTCCTTGAGATAGCGCATGAATTCGACAAAGTTCCTCTGTCTCCATCCTTTGCGATCACCCTCGCCGTCATTCTCAATATATTCCCACGACGTGGTGTAGTTTCCGATTGTAGCACCCTTTTGGTGCAGCGCAAACGCCGTCTTGGTCATGTCCTTGGTCAGTGCTGGCTGGCCGCGGGCATGCAATTCGAGCGCCTTGTTAATGGCCAGCATTGGTGCGCCGGCGTCGTCAATGACGGTAGAAACGAGCGCACGTAGGCCCGTCGACTTGACCAGCGCAGCAGACCGGCACGAATGCTGCACGCGACCGGTGACGCGATAGTCGCCCTCGGGGGAAAATAGTCTCAGAGTCAATCCGTGCTCGACGACACGCTTAGCCACCTCTTCAGGGAGATTCGTGTGCTTGGCAATGTCAGAGATCGAGGCGGACCCCTCGAGAGGCACTGCAGACCAGAAGTCGAAGTGGTTCATGAGGTTGAGCGCCATAATGTCCGGGACACACTGTGAATAGTTGTCAGTTTTTTTTTTACCCACACACATAGCTACTATCTCACTGTGTGGACGTAATTGAAGATGCTCTCGCTGGGACCTTGAACAAGATACCACAAGTCCGTGATTTTGTCCAGGAGCTCCTGGCGACGCAGGAACATGTCGCCCGTCAAGCCTTCATAACTTGTAGGGCTCTGGGCCGTGAAGTTGGGCTCAGGGACTTTTGCGTCGGCCAATGTTTTTGTGAAGCCGTTTGCGAGCTCCGAGATCTGAGCTGCGAGCCCATTGATGCTGTCGTCGGTACTCATGATGATTTTAGTCTTAATCTTTCTTCCTGGTATTTCTGCTTTTGTTGTATCTCAGAAGATTTCAGTGGTTTCGCAACTACAAAATATAGACAGTGTCCGTGCCAAGACAAATGCAGTCTTTCGTGTGTTTCGCGCCGCGCAAAAGATGCTGCTTCATCGGTAGCTGCCCCTCTAACTATCACTCGCTGCCTTCCCATCTCCAATTGTTGGCCTGTATGGTGGGGTATGTCATCATGCAACTTGAGCTGTCGCGGGGTGCCAGCATCAAAAGATCGTCGTCGTGTGTTCGCACAATCCGTGCCACGCGCTAGCCGTGCAACGGCCACATGGAGTACTGACAAGTCGCAAGTCGTCGGCACTTTTCTTCTGATGGGCTTTCACGTCCACAAAATAAACGCTTGATTCCGTCATTGCGTCAGATAGAAGCAGGTAGGTAGGTTATCCCGAGGTCCTCATGCGTTGTCGCATCTCTGGCGTGACGCGCAGAGCTAGCGTTCCTTGGCTTTGACAGCGTGCACCTATTTTGTTAGTTCGTAATTGTGCTGTGGATTCTTGCCAAGGGACAAACAAACCATGGTGCGGAGAAGCTGTTGAGCTTGCGCCCCCATGCTATACCTACCGACAAAGGTTGGCAACAAATCCCTCATCTTGCCCCTCATTCCTGCCATGCCTGAGAAGTTGCCCCCATCTTATCAATCTGATAATGGGTCGCCAAACTAATAGTCCGCGCACCCCGCTTTTTACGGTTACTAAGTGGGCCACCTCATCCCGGACCCCGTTACAAGAATCTGTCGCGGCGTGTAAATAGAGTCTGCCATGGCCCATGGTAGAGCCTAGTTAGTCAGTACACTGCCACTGGAAAAGCGAAAAAGTAGGGGTATTGAACTTATCCGACACGGTCCGGGTATACTCTGGGCTAGGCATGGTCTGGGGAAAAATTCTTAGAAAAACAGGATTTGGGTGTAAAACAGTCTTAGCCTTCAAGCATCGGGATGTCTTGGCGTCCAACCTCGTACAGACAGGTGACACTACCATGACCAGACGCAAGCCATAGATCTATCGTGAACATATTCGAAGGAATCATAATAGTAAGAACAGCATGATCTCAATCGAAAGCTGTGACTGAGCATGTACGAGCTCGATCAAGAGCGCGCCATAGCTCAAAAGGAACAAGTTATTTCCCACTCAAGAAAAGCTCTCGGAGAAACTATCCAGAGACGGCAGGTCAGACTTTAGTGGACACTATTTATGAAATATTCAGGATATATTTCGAAAGTGCTTGGCCCGCGCGTGGTGAGATCCAGTTGTATTTTGATGTGCTCATCCCTGTTGTTACTTGAGCAGGCCCAGAATGGCTGGTCCTCGTATAGTTTCAGCTTTCTGCAGTATTTTGTACATGCAGAATATACTAGCCATAGTCTCATCCTTGTAATGGTTCGTCTTAGCTGAATTTGTACTTGTCTTTGCTAGCTGCAGCTTTTCCTTGCCGTGACAACCCACCTTGCCAATGTCAGTCTATAAGCCACACGAGAAGACGAGTCGAAAGTACACCGGACTCCATAAGTAGCTAGTTTTATAATGACCTGATACCTATTTTCTATCGTTTGGATGATTGAGGCCCTTTGTTAGCGTATAATCGCTTGATATTCTCGCATCAGCCAAACTCAGCCTCGCTACCGCAGCGTACAAGACAAAAGGCATTCTTTGTTACAGCAACAATGGCGGATGGAAAGAAAATATTGATGCTGACCAACTCTGAGCATGGTCAAGCAAATGTCTTTCTCGCGACTGCCCATGAGTTGCTGCAACTCGACCAGACGGCAAAAGTTTACATTTGCTCCTTTCCAGCGCTTGGCCCATCCGTGGACTCCATTCGCGAGCTGAACAACGAGAAACCGGCTGCTTCCAGGCTCGAGTTCATCAGCCTTGCTGGCCCCTCGTGGAAGGATGCCCTCTTTGGCAGACCTGAACATCAGTTCCAAGAGCTCAATGATGTTCGACCGACAGTCTGGAATGTGGCCAAGGCCGCAAAGTTGACACGCATTGCCTGCCCCTGGACCGCAGAAGAGCTTTGCAGCCTGGTCAAGGAGATTGAAAAGATTATTGAAAACGTGAATCCGGATCTTACGGTCGTTGATAATCTCTTCACTCCGGCCGTGACAATCTGCTACAAGCTGAAGCCGCAATGGATGGTTCTGTCTCCAAACACTTACAAAGAGTTTGCCCTTGCCAAGCAGCCCAATCAGCAGTACTACTGGAAGTATCCTCCGTAAGTACAAATTTTTCTGCTATCCCGTAAGATACATGGCACTCATTGACGGGGACTCAAAGACCGCGATCAACAATCCCTTTCCCGGTACCTTGGTATCAGATGCCGTTGGTGTGGTACATGGTGCGCAAAATGTACCTCAATCACAATGACCCTTTCATGCTCGAGCACGCGGCCAAGATGAAAAAGGCGATTGATACTGATTATGCCGACTGGGCCTACATTTCCATTATCCCACCTGAAGGCCTCAAGATCCTGCTAGCCTCCCGACCAGAAATCGACTTTCCGTTTGACGTCAAGCCCGAGCACATGATCCCCTGTGGTCCCATCATACGGCCCTCTCTGCCAATTGAGGACGCCGACAGCGAGCTGGCTGGCTGGCTGGCCAAGCGGCCGACTGTCTTGGTGAATTTGGGAACACACGCTTCTTACGACGAGCAACACGCAAGAGGCATGGCTGGTGCACTGGACCAGCTTCTGGAAGCTGGCAAGAAATGCGAAAAGCCCATCCAAGTGCTTTGGAAGCTAAACAAGCGCGACGGCTCAGATCCCTCTGGAGATCTGCTCAAGAGCTTCACGACGAAATGGCCCGAGGACCTACGTGTCGTGTCTTGGCTAGATGTGGAACCGACTAGCATCCTGGAATCTGGCCATGTCGTGTGTTCAGTCAATCATGGAGGAGCTAATTCATTCTTTGAAGCAATCAGGCAAGTGTATACCCGTGCGCGAATAAGCATTAAGCCATGGCTCTATATCAATTTATCCAGCTAATAGGGAGGAAAAACAGCGCCGGAGTACCGCAGGTCATCTTGCCCGTTTGGGGCGATACGTATGACTTTGCCAAGAGAGCCGAATGGCTCGGCATAGGCAAGTTTGGCAGCTGGAATCACGCACCAAAGGTTGAGGCGAATGAGCTTGGTCGTGCGCTCAAGCAAGTTGTTCTCGGGCCTCAGTCAAGCAAGTTCCAAGCAAAGGCTGCGGAACTGGCTGCCTTGTGCAGAGATAATGGTGGAGGAAGGAATATTGCCGCACAGACTATTTTGAATGCGATTGATAAATAGTTAGTGATGTCGAGAGTGGTAGTTGGTCTTAAGCTCAGAAAATGTAGCACAAAGTCGACTTTACCGCACGATCACGAATGCGATCTTACACATAGCATCTCATAGGTCACTTTTGACTCTTAACTAGTAGAAGATAAGCTCTGCGAAAGAGTTAGGCCTTCACGAACCCACCACTGCATTATAAGGCGCAACGACAAGGCCGAGACCATTTAGATTGACCGGCGAATTGAAGCAATTGGTAAACATATTATTAAGTAAAGCAAAACAAGTAATCTAAATGCTTTTCGTCTGAAAAAGCTACTGCAACATCTGTTGCATAGCATTAAGCCTGTAGCTTTCATTCCTTTCTATCAACTCCAAATGCCGACCGCGATCAACAATCTTACCACCCTCGACAACGAAAATCATATCTGCCTTATGCACAGTGTGAAGTCGGTGCGTGATTGCGAGAACCGTCGTTCCTTGCGTTGCTCTTTCAAGACCTTTCTGAAGCGCGGCTTCTCCAGCTGCATCAAGGGCGCCGGTGCTTTCATCAAGTAACAAGAGTCGCGGGCGCCTGACGAGGGCGCGAGCAATGGCAACACGCTGCCTTTGCCCGCCCGAAAGGCGAGATGCGGATGGACCACAGGCTGTGTTGTAACCGTCCGGCAGAGCCATGATCTCTTCGTGAATGTTGGCTGTGCGACAAGCTTCTTCAATCTCTGCATCGCTTGCATCATGACCTGGTACTGCGCCCAGTGCGACGTTGTGGCGGATAGTTCCTTCAAAAAGGGCCGGATCTTGGGGTACAAGCGCAATGACATCGCGAAACGAGTCTGGCAGAGTGGAAATGTCCATGTTATCGATCAGAACTGCGCCAGAAGTGGCGGCATAGAGCCGCTGCACTAGGTTCATGATGGTACTCTTGCCAGCTCCTGAAGGTCCTACCAGGCCAATAAACTGCTTTGGTTTGATCACAAAAGACACTTCATCGAGGACAGCCACATCAGGGTTGCTTGGATACGAAAAGGAGACTTCCTTGAAGGTCACTGTCGCGCCCGTTTTCTCATGCGACAGTGGGCTTTGGGCTTTAGCCTCGGCGGATGACTCCAGATCATTTGACTCGGACAGATCCAGATTTGAACCCATGTTCACAATGGACATGACACGTGAAATTGCCAAGCGAGCCCTTGAAAACTCTGGCGCAAGGGTGAACATTGTACCCCAAAGCTGAGCACTAGTAAGCATCGCTACCAGAACAATGAGGAGATCTCGCTGCGTGTACTCTCCTCTCATGATGAGCTGTGAACCCCACCAGTACGTCAATCCGTTCACAAAGGCAGACATCGAGTGTGACAGTGCCAGTAGAATGTTGGTCAACGCTGCCGATCGCACGATTTGCTTGGCTGGTGGCTCCAACAGGCGCTTGTACGAGTTCATGTATGTCTTTTCCAAAGAGAGCGTCGCAACCGAGCGGATTGACTGGATAGCTTCAGTGGCCAGAGAATTTGCCGTCGAAAAAGCCTCATGGTGACGCTCCTCAAATCGCGCCAGCATACGCAGCTGCATGAAGCCACAGCCGAGCAAGATTGGAATAGTGACCAGAGTCACGAGAGCAATTTTCCAGGCATAAATATGCGAGACCACAATTGCAATGATGATGTTGACGCAGACAGCAAAGACTGTACCGAATGTAGAGCCACTGAAACCTCCAATAGACATGCAATCCTTGGTGATGATGGACAAGAGCCTTGTTGGAGTTCGTCCCTCAGACACATGCCACTGCAGGTTTTGCTCCAGAAGCGATCGGAAGGAGAGCTTTCGCAGTGCAAAGAGAATCCTCTCGCCGATAATACCGAATCCCAACCAGGCGAGGAAGTTTGCCACCAGCTCGATACCACCAAGCATAAAGATCATGCCTCCAAAAAATCGGCCATTGGACTTGATGCGCTCAACAGTACTCTGGCAAGGGTTGAGAGCACTAACAGTGTAGCCAAAAATCAGACCGGAGCCAGAGAAAGTGCCACCGACGATAGCAGCCGCCAGAAGTGCAATGAGCAGCCATCCCAGTGACGGGCGAATCAGCCAGCTTATTCCTCGCATGACGCTACTGAATGGTGCTTTTACTGAAGTATCCTCGGCATCGTCTTCGGTTCCTTTTTGTTCAGCCTTTGGCGCGGGTGCCTCATCACTGTCACCGATAGTAGTAGACGTCTTGCTGACTTTGTCGTCAAAGTCGTCGACGGAAGTACTGGATCGAGAGCCAGCAACATCGCTTGAGCCCGAAGAGCCCATCTTCTGCAATTGAGCCAGACGAGCAAACTTACCACCCTCGATTGCCATTAACTGGTCGTATGGGCCCTGCTCGACAACCTGGCCAGCTTCCATGACAACAATATTATCGGCGCCACGAATTGTGGAAAGGCGATGTGCGATGGAGATGATTGTCCGCTTACCAGAGGTTGCCTCGCGTTCAATGGCGGCCTGTATTTTACGCTCACTTGACGAGTCCACGCTGGCAGTGGCTTCATCTAGGATCAGGATCTCGGGATCTCGGATGAGGGCTTGCGCGAGGGCAATTCGCTGACGCTGCCCACCACTCACAAAGGTACCGGAGGGTCCAACAGATGTTCCGTACCCAGAGGCCAGCTTTTCGATGAATATCGAGGCGTCAGCCTTCTCAGCAGCTTCTCGCACAAGCTCAACGATACGAGCAGCAGCTGGGCCCTGCGAAGATGCCCACGACATGGCGTCTTGGCCTTTGGTAGCTGCCTCGGCAAGCATGGGTCCTCCAATAATATCTTTCAGGTCCTGATGCTCTGGGCGAGGGGAGTTGACCAATCCGAGGGCAATGTTCTCCAGAATAGAGCAGCCAAAGAGAGAAGGTTGCTGCTGAACAAATGTCATGGTGCTTCGAAGAGATCTTACATTAATTTCGCGAAAATCTTGACCGCACATTTCAATCTTGCCTGCAGTCGGGTCATGTAGGCGCGCTATGAGGGAGGCAACTGTCGATTTTCCACTACCTGATAGGCCGACGAGGGCTGTATGCTTTCCGGCAGGGAACTCAAGATTGACGTCTCGAAGAGCAGGCTGGCCGGGACGCGTAGGATACTCAAAGGTGACATTTCGAAAAGCGATGGTCTTGTCGGCTTCGACGGGAAGGTGAACTCCAGACTCGGAAGTACCATCGATGGATGATGGAGTGGCAATGTCCTCCATCAGACGCTTGTAAGCCGCAACAGCACTACCCAGGAAAGGTACCAAAGGAGCCAGCCCACCGAGCATCACGCATGCTATTCAAAATATCAGTAAAAGGAAACAAGCTTGCAGAGGTGATGCATCTCTTACCGTCAATTAGAAGGTAGACGATGGCATAAATCTGTCCAATAGACGAGCCTCCAGTATTGTTGGCAAAAGCCGCTGCAATGCGGTTACTGCCCTGCCAGAATGCCAGTGCGTTGGCAGAGTACGCAATAAAGTATAGCATGCCAGTTTGAATAGAGGCGACGGCGGCCTTTTTGATGGCGTTGCCGCGGGCCTCGACCATGAAATCTGTAAACATCTTCTCGAGACGGGCGGCAGCGCCAAAGGCGTGGACGACGGGGATGTGCGACAAGGCCTCGGAAGCAATTGACGAGGCGTTGGAGGTACCCTCGTTCTGCAGGCCCATGAATTTTGCAATGTATTTGCTGCTGAGGTAACCCGAGATGAGAAAGGCGGGCATCACAGAGATTAGTATACCGGCCAGGCTAGGCTGTGTGGAAAAGGCAATGACGAAGACGGTTATGATGAAGCTGAACGTCGTGATAATTGTTCCAACCTTTTCTGACGTGCCCGACTGAATCGCTGCAATGTCGCTCTGCAATCGACTCGACACCTCGCCAGCAGAGCCGCGCGTGTCGAAAAAGGAAGGCGGCTGGCGCAGAAGAGACGCGACGTAGTGGTTGCGCATGCGGCGAGCGAGGCGCTGGCTGATGACGCCCCAGCAAGTAAGATGGCAGTAGATGAGTACTAGTGCAATGGCGCCAATCCAGGCCGTCTTGATGACCTTGTCGTTTATAGCCGATTCGTAGCGAAAGGGGTCTTGTCCTGGGCCGTCCTGCGCGGCACATGTGGCGCTGTTGAAGTTGTCCACGAGCTGACCGAACAAGACGCCCATCAAAGGGAAAGGAACACCGGCACCGGCGGCGCATATTGTTCCTACGACTATCAGGGCGTAGTCGACGACGGTAGGTTGAGCCGCAAAGAGGAGTCGAAAGTAGACGAAGAAGCCCCCAATGTCCTGTTGATTGCCCAAAGTCAGTACAAGGACAGTGTAGATACGGCGGCCCCGTTACGCAGTCGACATACCAGGTGCTTCTGCTTTGTAAACTTTTCGTCTGCTATAGTCGCATCAACAACCCCAGCAGAAGCTGCTTGGGGGCTTATTTCCTTCTCACGCGAGGCATCGTCTTTGTTTTCGGCTGCCATGTTGCTACCAGTACGCACCCGCGTCTTCAAGACCGCAAATCAGCTACCACAAAGCCGTGATTCGAGATAGGAATACGAATTTGGCGAGCGAGCAGAGTGATTTGAATCCAACAGGAGGTTTTGCCTCGTCTACACCTCGCGAGATTTTAGCAGGATCAGATAAGAGAGATGCACATCCGCGCTCCTTAATTGTAGGTGGTCTATTTGTGGCCGCTTTTGATGGGGCTCAGGGTTGGGGGCGACTTTCACAGGGGCAAAGAAAAAATAACATTGCGAGCGAGTGTCGCCCTCGGATTTACGATACCCAGGGTAAGAAGATGAATGAGGAATCAGCGGGCCATGGTGAGGGATATGTACCAGTATGGGCCTAGTAAAGGCGAACTATGGATATAATTCAGAAGCTCAACTTTCAGTGGGAGGGCTTGCAACTTGAATGACTCTGAAATTGGATAGATTGATAGGCCAAGGCAAAGGTATCCGTACTACTGACAATATGAGAATGTCTATGCGGCGCTCGGAGGATTTAGTAAAGATCATCCTGGCTCCGCGGCGGGGGCTGGGGGCGTGAATGCGATATAAGCATAAGAATCAAATGATGGTGGACTCGTCTTGGCGGTGAAATGGAGCTCAACAACACGCTAAGTACAGAATGTTACGGAAGACCACCTTAAGATCTGTTGACCTTGTTCCCTCAGGCGCTCGAGTTTCTCTTTCCCAGTGAATACTCCCATTCTCCAAATGCCGAAGCTGTGCGGAGCTTCCGCCAGCTCCATGGTCAGATCAGACCGGCTCCAATCATGTCAAGGCCTGAGGGCAAATTAAGGATTTTTTTTTTCATATTGGTTATTAGTTATGCTTGAAGAAAACCAGATTTCGCAGTATACGAGCAAACCTCTCCATTGTGCTCTTGTCGGGTTAGATTGAAACCTCTCAATTGTGCTCTTGTCTGTTTAAATTGAAAAGAGTCGCCGGCGAGCTTGCACGAGAGAGCGGCTTGTCTTGCCGAGCAACAATGGCAAAGCAACGACTTTTATTCCTCACCAATTCCGAGCTCGGTCAGGCCAATGTCCATCTCGCGGTCCTCGAATGGCTTCAATCATCGAAAGCCAACGTCGAGCTGCATGTCTGCTCATTCGGACCACTGCGGCCGGCCGTGGAGGCCCTCAACGATGCAGGGCCTGCGACTGGTGGGCGGGATATCACCTTTCACGAATTGTCGGGCCCGACATGGAAAGAATGCCTCTTCAACCGTGCTGAGCATCAGTGGCAAGAAACGACAGCCTTGGCCCCGACAGTATGGAACGCGTCGCGCGCCGCCGTGCTGATGCCCCGCGTGGTGGTGCCGTGGAACGCCGACGAGCTGCTCGACTTGACGCTGCAGGTCAAGGATATTGTCCAGTCGGTCGAGGCCGACCTACTCATTGTGGATAATATTTTGACTCCTGCAATTACTATTTGCTACAATATAAAGACGCCGTGGTGCG
This sequence comes from Beauveria varroae, assembly GCA_030780425.1. Lineage (NCBI taxonomy): Eukaryota > Fungi > Ascomycota > Sordariomycetes > Hypocreales > Cordycipitaceae > Beauveria > Beauveria varroae. The sequence continues at coordinate 28,351 of JAPFUP010000124.1, forward strand.
TCTTGTCACCAAATACCTACCGCGAGTTCATTCTGGGCAACCAGCCTCGATACGAGTCGTTCTGGAAGCATCCGCCGTAAGTGCTTAATCAGGGTTCATCCAGCATGTCTAACTTACTCTGTACCACGAATAGAACCGCATCTTTAATACCGTTTCCTATCCCATTCTACATGATCCCCGCTGCGTTGTATTACCAGCGAGAATGGCGCAAGCAAGGTTTGAGTAGTTGGGTACACAACAACGCGGTGCATCTCTGGGAAAAGACGGGCAAGGAGATATTATATGGAGACTGGGGTCGCCTGTCATACGATGTTCCCAAGGGCCTCAAAATCTTCTTACCCAGCAACCCGACTGTCGACTTTCCATTCTCCGAGATACCAGAGCATATTGTTTCTTGTGGACCAATCGTACGATCGACAGCCACCATAGAAGACGCTGATCCCAAGTTGGCAGCATGGTTACGGCGGCGGCCGACCGTCTATATCAATCTTGGAACGCACGTGGCGTATCAGAAAGACACCAACATGCACCTTGCGGGGGCCATCAAGTGTCTGCTCGACGCTGCAACACATGAGAAGCAACATCTACAAGTGCTGTGGAAGGTCAACCGAGGCAAGACTGATGAAGAAACGGATCATTCAGACTTATACAAGGAGGCTGGAGTTGTCACCGATGACGAGCGACTATTGATTGTGGATTGGTTATTGGCGGAGCCGACTTCAATTTTAAAGTCAGGCTCCGTTGTGTGTTCAGTCAACCATGGTGGTGCAAACACTTACTTTGAAGCAGTCAGGTATGGCTCCCTCAAACAGCTTTTTCGGAACTTCCCCCAAAATGTATAGATGAGCTAACTATTCGCAGCGCCGGCGTTCCGCAGATTGTTCTGCCAGTGTGGCTCGACACTTACGATTTTGCTCGAAGAGTAGATTATTTTGGTATTGGCAAGATTGGCAACTATCGCCATGCGCCGCAATGCAGTAAAACTGAGCTGGCACCGATACTGCTAGAGGTCGTGCTCGGAAAATCGGCAAAGTCGATGCGCCAAAAGGCAGCAGAAATGGCAGCGGCATGCAGTGTAAATGGGCCTGGCTGCGAGATTGCTGCGAGAGGTATCCTAAATTTGCTGTCAGAAAAACAGGGAGAATAGAAAATATATTCAAGTTTTGCAAAATTGAAGACACTTTCCCTATCTGCCCGCTGATTTCGAGACTCTATAACCATTAACCTCTGGTCAATGATCAAGTTCGCCAAGACGAGTTCGTAGCGTGGAGGAAACACCAAAAAGAACAAGTGCGCCGGACATTGTTGATGGGAAATATTTGATATGGTAATGTTTACTGCTCTGCTCTGTAATCATGACGAAAGCTCTTTCCCGAGACGCTCTAGCTCCTCTGATATAAATTCTCGGGCATTCAGCAGCTCCGTACTGCCATACACCACTCTCTTTTTCGTCTTTTCGCCGCCAGCTCTCGTGACCCATTCTTGCAGGTTGCCATATTCTTCCATGCTGCCGCCACCGACTGTAAACACAACAGCCTCGCTGAAGCCCTGCCTTCTTTGACCAAAGCTTGCAGCCTGTCCAGGGCCGGCTTGGCCAGGCATACCGCCAGGCGCGCTTCCGCCGGTACGCATGGTGCTGGGGGGCGGCAGTGTACCGCGAGCGTTCGCAGATCGCGGATCAAAGTACAAGTAATGCTCTGTCTTGGCAATGGCCGAAGAGGAAGCCGTGGCCGGCTCCATAATAGACTCTACAATCTTGGTGATGGTAAGATCTCGGTCGGCGGGAAGGAAGTTCTTGACGCCGCTAATTAGAGATTCGAAATTAGATGACAGGCCAGTCGGCACACCCGTTTCTTTCAAACGGTCGGTGAGACGCGAGGAAATAGACGAAAATCTACCAAATAGGTCGGAAGACGCAGTTTGATTCGAGTTGTTGTTGATTGTCGTAAGCTGTGTCATTTTCGTCGTGGCGCGAACCCTGTATCATGTTAGCCAGAATTAGTCACAGTCAGTGCACCCGTTACTTACTGTCGAACATAGGACAAGGACGAAACATTAGCTCCAGCCTCAGCAAGCGCCTTCTCAAACGACTCAAAGTCGGCCCGAGCTACCTCTTGCTCTGTGCTGAGAAACCATATGACAAACAGTCGTAGTTTATCTGTGGAATCATTGCCCTTGTTCTGGTCCTTGATGATTTCCATGATCTGAGCCTTGGTCTGCTTCATTACATTTTCTTCCACCTGGAAGAAATTGTCCAACTGACGGTCTTTGATTCCAGACAACAGCGCCGCCAATATGTTCATGTGCATGTCAAGCACACCCTTTCGTTCTCTCATCTCAGGGAGAAGCGTTATTGCTGCCTTGAGATGTTGAGCGCTGGCGCTAGTATCGTTCTGCAAATCTTCCAGACTTGAAACACCAGTCTTTTTCGTGATGGCTGCCGTCTCCTCTTTGTATTTTGTGAGCTCGGCGTCAATGTCCTCGGCAACTTGAGGGAAGGGGACGGGCGCATTTTTGGCCCAGAAGAAGTCGCTGGCGTTAAGATCATAAGCTTTCTTTGAAGTTCCTCTGCTGGGGTTATTTTCGTCAACCGGAGTTTCGATGGTAATGCGGTTGAGCTTCATGTTTAGAACGTCGTGGACCAGTGACTGATATGTCCAGGAGTGAGAGAGCATCGGTATCAAGTCGACGTTGCGATCGAGTAGGATGAGAACCGGTCTGGACTGTGGCGTGCTAGCTGCTGCTGATCGCGAATTCGAAAATAGGTTATCTTTGGAGTTGAGGATATGGTCGCGAAGCTTTCGGTCAAGCCTCTGCGCTACCATTTCGGCAGCGGCGCCCTTTGGACAGCGGATGACGGGAATGACACCTATATGCGATCATCATTAATCGAATCAACACAAAATGTTTTTGAACTGGTGCTTACCCATGGTGACAATGACGCTAAAGAGACCGCTGACTATTCTGTCGACAACAGCTTCTAATTGTTCGTCGCTCGTCTTGGCGCTATTCAGAGCCCAGTAAGTGTGTTCCTTTTGCATGCCCAAGCTGAACAGATCTGGCTCAGCTACAATAAAGTTCAGATACTGGTCAAATAACTGCGCAATGTTCTCCGAGGTTCCGGCTGTGGCAGTCTGCGTTGCGAAATCCTCAAGAACGACGCGAGGCATGGACGAAAGCAAGTTGATGTAGGCAGGTGAATAAAGACCCTTTTGTAGATCAGTGGTAATGGCCTGCATATTTTGTGGTGAAGGCTCGAGCAGGTAAATGACTGGTACGTCGGGAATTGGGTGTCGGACTGTTCCAATGTGCCTGTCCATGGTTAGCCGGCCAGCGGAGAAGATCGATGTGATTACGCATACATGTGCATTGTGACGCCCATTGATCGCAGGTCGCTCACACGCATGACACTGCTGATAACATCTCTTCCCAGGTCATCGAAGACAAGGATTTTCCAGATCGGGTTGCCATCGGCGTCTAGAATAGGTGCTACTGGTGCCAGGAGGCCATTGGCAAGGACCTCTTCACCTTCGCTCGAGTCGACCGTCTCATTGAGGTTGAGAATCTTTTTCAAAGAAGCTGTACTCTATTAGCATCATTGAAACGGAAAATTGCCGCACCGTCGCTGGCATACCAATCTGGCGTTCGCGCAGAGTGTTTCCTTTGGTCGCCATGGTCAACACTGGCCCTGGGAAAGTAGTAGCGGTCTGGTTAAGGGTGGCAAATGTATTTGCGACAGTGAACTAGGAAGCCAATCTGAAAGTGCTGCCAAGCTAAACAAAAACGAATTTCATGCGCAAGGCGCTAAGCGACATAAGTTGATGTTGTCGTGCAAGAGGCCACGATGACAGCTCCGAAGCAGACAAGTTGTTGGAGCTCGAACCCCACCAAAACGCATCTGGAGCGGGTGGCGGTTGGAAGCTCCGGCGGAGGTTCACTGTTGAGTTCACCTGCCACCAGCCTCGGATTACAGTGGATGTTGTCCTTGTGACGCGCCAGGCTTTGCAGCAAAACATGCCGATGATGCGCTGTAACCTCGCCGCAGCGGACTTTTAGCGTGGACGAAATTCAAAGCCACGGGCACCAGCCACATCACAGCCTTGATGCCTCATATACCAGGCACACAACGCGGACTCCCTTTCTTACTTTTCGTGCCCAGCCGAAGCTTTCTGGCGATCACATCTCCCCATCACCCGCGACATCAACAACTAGCCCTTCGGTCGCAATTAATCCAGCGTCGCGAGGTCCCGTGAGGCTCACGGCGCCGCAGATAATCACTGCTGCCGATACTGGTGTCGCGCCCGATCCTTCATATTTTGTCCTTCGCGCAGTATTGAAGCTGCAGTCACGGCGTTTGTCAAGGCTAGGCACCTGCGCAGGCTTCATATACTGTAAATCATCACGAGAGGTCATCGATTGCGCAACCTCATCCACCCAGATCGCATCATTCGTTTAAACTGCGTTGCACAGGAGGATCAATTGGGTATGCTTCTCTTTTATTCCCTCCTGGCTACTGATCCTCTTCCCACACCCGCACCCGATGTCCCAGGCTCCGTTCGCTGCCGCGCCTGCTGCATAAATCGAATTTATCGATTGTATATTGTGATTCCTGGCGTCCTGTGGATAAACACGGCGAGATTAAAGCGTTGGCCAATTAAACTAGCAACAAGGCAACACAACTTGAAAGCTCGCTCGCGTGCCGCGTCTTGGTCGCAACACTGGTGTTGCCTTGACTAGCGCAGTCGAGGTGAAAGTCGAAGAGAAGGATGATCAGGAGCCAGTATCGCAAGTATCCCCGTGGTGCTGCACTGTGCCATCTCATACTTTTCGCGCTTTTGCCTCGACGTGCCTCTGGCCGCGTGCTACAGCACGAGAGTCTTGGCATGCAACTACGAGTTGCGCCTAGGCGTTCGCCGTGGTGTATCTCGCTGGAGGCTAAGCAGAACAACAGCTGCAGGAACCATTCTACGGTTGGCGTCTGACACAAACATTTAATCAATCTCCCCATCTCATGGCCCAATACGATTGGCAGCTCGCCCAGTCACTTTGCCATCATCAACTACAGCCTTGCGCTGTCGGTCGCAATCCCAAGTGTAGCGACCCAGGTTGTGCGCAATCTTTGCAACGGGGCAACGCGGCCGACCGGCACAGCTAGCTTTTTCCACGACTCATTCCTCCATACACCAATGATCACCGCCAATATCACATAATACTTCTCAGGCTAATTCTCCCTTTTTTCAGATCGCTGTCGCCCTGGCTCCTCACGATTGCAAGCCTTGTACCTCTGTACCCCCAATTTGGAATAGCGCGCTTCACCACACCACCCTCCTTGTCCACAAGTATCGTTGTACCAAACCAACGCGGGTAAGTACCTGTCACTCTCCTCTCTTCCGCAGCTCCCCATCTTACCTGAAATGGCTTTGTCACGGAGTCCATGTTGGTTCTGTCCACACCATCGCCGCTGTGGTTGCAGATAAGAATCTGGTTTACTGATGCTAGTTCATAGTAATAGCTTTTTTTCTTTCTCGATACGCTGATGCACTGTTCATGCTGCCATATATAATTCCCCTCGGTTAAAATGCAGTCGTGGTCCAACCCCGGCCAGGACGACGACAACGGGCAGCAGGATGCATGGCAATCTAACTTTGGCTATGGCGACGAAGGAGCCGCTTTCGATCCGAATCAGCAATGGGCCCAGCAGATAGCAGGTCACACGACCGACTTTTCAGACTTTCACCAAGACCCTGCGACATTCTTCGACGCGTCTGCTGCACCTGCCAATCCTTACATGCAAACACAGTCGCTACATGCCGGCTCCACGAACCAACCGACGTTCCAGACACAACAGTATGGTCAACAGGGACAGGATGTCATTGATCCTGCTTTCCATAATGTACATCCTAATTTGTATGCACATGGAGCCAAGCCGAATGCAGGAGGCAATGTCAATCAGTTGGATGGAGGGCAAGCGTACGCCCAGCATAATTATCCTTACCCTCCTCAAGAAAACGGAGCTTTCCACCAACAACCGCAACAATTTTCCCAGGCGCACTTGCAGCAACATCAAGTCAACCGTCAGCCAGAGCAGCATGGTGCGTTCGCACAAAATCAGCAGGTAGCAGCTCAGCCGCAGGGTGCATTTTCTCACAGCTCTGGCCTTGGCCAGGCATCTAGTAGTCAGACGCAGTATCAAACCGACCCCCGCCTGAACTATACCGCAGAAAGGCAGCAATTTTCACTGCAAAATGAGCAACTTGATGCACAACAGCCATCGAGACAGGCCTATCGTGATGGGATGCATACTTTTCATGCACAACCGGCCGCTGTTCAACAAAATTCGATGCAGCAAAGTGCGCCGTATATGCCAAGTGCCTATCCATCTGTTGACGCGGCGGGCTCCGCCATCAAGAAGAGAAAGAGATCTACGAACTCGGGGTCTGAAGGCTCGCAAGATTCAACGCCAGAGGTATCAGGAAAGAAGGCAGAAGACATGGACGGCTTTCCTGCTCCCGTACCCTCGGCTGAAGATCAAGATCAGCTCATAAAGTTCAATAAGCGCGGCAAAATCGCCCAAGCCAAATACCCATCAATAAAAGGTCTGCCACACCTCGTGTTTGACGGAAGTATGAAGATGCCGGCTCCTAAGAGCTACGATAAGCTTGCACCCCTCGTCACGCTACCTCCTCGATCTGGCAAGGCCATGATACCCGAATTGGGCTATAGCCTGCCTTGCGAAATTCAAGGAAGGTTCACGAGCCAGTACCGCCCGGCACCCGACCGAGCAGGTCTGAACGAGAGACGTATGGAAGCAAAGGATCTCCTGGACCAGTTCGAAGCGTCTATGAAGGCTATGGGCAAGCGTCGACCCAAGTACACAGAGTATCCACATGCGTTCAAGGAGCAGATGAAATCAGACGAGGCTGTCAAGAACAAAGCTGGAAAAAAGGCGAAAAAGGAGCTTGAAGGTGACCAAAGCAAGCCCATTCGTCCCGCTGTGAGGCCGACGGATCCTGTGGAAGCAGCAAGCTGGGACGCTATCGGTATTGTGCATATTGATCCTTCCGTTGCCCGTACTAGCTCGTCGATTGCGCAGCGCGTGCAACAGGCCGGTGACCTATTCATTAAACTAAGAGGCGAGATGAACAAGGCGAAACAGGAGCTTGACCTCATGATCAAGGACAAAAAACCAGAACCCGAAATCGCAGCAATCAAGGCCGATTATGAACAGAAGAAGGAAGCATTTTATCGTGCCCTAGACTCAACAGTGGAGTATGCTGACGACGCTGTCTTGGATAATTTGGGCGGCCATCAAAAACTTATTCTCAGCCTGGTCAATGCTTTAATATCTTGCATCAAGGTTTCTGATTTTACAGGCAAACTCCCCAAGATTGTACTTGAGCTCATCTCGCTCTTCCGCATGACCAAGAAGATTATTGACACCACCAACTTCGAAACTGTGCGCAAGCGCTTCGGTGACAAGGGTGACGCGGACATCAAGGAGATCATTCAAGACATCAATGCCAAGATCAAAAAGGTTATAAAAGCAAGCGAGTCTGAGACAGCTACTGGCTATACGGGCACATCAGCCGCTAGTAGGGCAAAGGCGGTAGCCAAACCAGCTTCTGATGCGACGACGAAGCGAAGTCGGGAAGACGACTCGGACAGCCGAACCGTCAAGAAAGTTGTTGTTGAGCTACCGAGCAGCTCGCTACTGAAGAAACTTGCCCAACCGAAGGCGCAACCACAAGCAATCTCTAAGCCCGCTACAAGTTCCATTTTGCCCGGCAAAAGCAGGCCAGCTGTCAAACCCGTCGGCAAGTCAGAAGTCGCAGCCAGTGCAAGTAGCCCTGCGCCTTCGAGTGATGAGAAGTCAAAATTCCCGGTCCGTAAAGTATCTGACAGCAAGACCGAGCCAGCGAAGGTGTCAGTGCCGAAGCCAGCGCCGACGGCAACATCTAGTGCACTGTCTGGCATTGCATCACTTCTGGACTCTATCAATGCACCAAAGGCTGAAGCAGCTGCTGCTGCCACTGCCACTAAGGAGACCGAAGTCGAAGACGATAGCGAGCCTCCTGCGGCAAAAGCGAAGAGGCTGCGAAAGTTGGAACGTCGCAAACTGCGTGTTACGTGGAAGCCGGATCATGACCTCGTGCAAGTCAAGATTTTCCAGAAGGACGATAACGAAGATGAAGGACGCGCCATGAATATGATTCGCGATGCAGCCGATGACAAGTCTGAAGGCATGATGCTGAAGCAGCGTGTCGGGATGGATGAGGATGAGGACGATGACGATGTCCCGTACCAACCATGGACTGGCCCTGTAGAAACGGACTTTTCCGGGCTGACAGCAGATACGAGAAGCAAGAATTTTATCACTCGTGGTGGTACTGTTGACTTTTCGACAGAGGAGCAGAAGCGTATCGCTGAAAGAGAGCAACGGGAATTGATGGCCATATACACCGACCCCAACGATATTCCGCCAACGCCGAAATCGCCCCCTCTGGATGCCACGAAGCCTACTGTTGCTGGCAGAATTGGGCAGCTACCAAGCGAAGATCCCAAGTTTGCTGAGATCCAGCGACGCTGGGCCGATGAGCAACAAATGGGTGTGGACCAGGCATTGCTTGCGGCAGTGCAGCGTCTTGATGCCAAGCAAGGTCCTGTCAACAAGCTCGATGCGATTCTTGGACGCCTCAAGAACAGCAATTCTGCCTCATACGCGAATCAGCCGACCTCAGCTCCCGCTGCGGCCCAGCAGCCTATTTCGATCGCAACAAGCAACGTTCCCCTGATTGCTGGCCTCGCAGCAGAGGAGGGTATCCTTGCATGGCTACGTTCAGACAAGATTGCTGCTTGGCGCGACCCAAACCCCGTCTACGGAGATCTCTCACAGCCATATAGATACGCTGACGCCACCACACAGGCTGCCGGCCAGGTTATCGAGGCTGTTGCGCAGTATTTAACAGGGAAGCCATACCCGGCCAACGCCCCTCCAGATTGGATGCTTCAGTACGAGGACAAGGTCAAAGAGTGGTGGTTTGGCTACAACAAGGAAGCACCAGCGAGGCAACGCAGAGAAGACGAGAGACGTGCCAGAGCTGCAGCAGATGCTGGACCGGCGGCTCTTGCACAGAGCATGCAAAATTGGTCGTACGCACAGCAGCAAGAATATGCACCTTACTTGGCCATCCTACAGCAGATGAATGGCGGCAACTTAGCAGCAGCGATACCGCCTGCGCCTGCGCCTGCACCGCAGCAACATGGTCATATTAACGACAGTCAGCTGCATTCCATCTTGTCCGCCATTAACCAGGCTCCACAACAATCATCCCAACCCAGCAGCGATGCCGCATACCAGATGATGATGCAAATGGCACAAGGACAAGTATCACAGCAGCAGCCACAGCAGCAGCTACAGGCACAGGCGTCGGGCGGAGACAAGGAACGTGATTGGGAGCAGGATGATGACCGGGATCAGGATCGAGGACGAGGACGAGACTGGGATCGGGATCGCAGCCGTAGCGATAACAACCGAGACGACTCTTACCGCGAGAACCGGAAAAAGACAAAGGCGACGCTGCCGCCGCATAAACCGGCCAACAAGGCTTTGATCGGCACCAAGGCGTGCACGTTTTGGCAGCAGGGCAAGTGTGCTCGTGGTGACCAGTGCACATTCCGACACGACTGAGGTTTTTTGCGAGCATTCTAATGGAGTAGGGAGGGCGGAAAGCATCATATCTCGGCGTTTGGGCATCTAAAGCTACATCCAATATCTGGGTTGGTTGGTTTCCATTGCTTTTCTGTATTTTTCAATTTCAACCATGGGATATGAAGGTCCCAGAAATGAACCTGTAACATCAAGAATCTTTTTCTACGTGGGCTTTTTCCGAAGTCAACAATTTATTGCTATGCTGGAGGTGGACGACTTGGGATTTATTTGTGTTGCTGTACAGGTTGGCCTCAATTGACGCACTCGCAGCGCTTTTATTCTTACTTGATAGCCAATACTAGATGATGATTTGAAACTACCTATTGGTAAAACTCACCAGAGTGCTCTGTTATTCCGACTTCATCTCGGCATCCACCGCACCTGGTCTCGGCACCAGGCCGCGCAGGCTCAAGTCGTAGACGACATCCTCGACCCTCTTGACGTCGTACTTGACGGCATCGGCCCTCTTGCGGAGAATGTCATTCTTGAGGTTGAGCAGTTGAAATCCGGCAAACAGGTCCTTTAGAAAGGCGCTAACGGTCAGCGGCAGCGCAAAGTCGCCGAGGGTGACGGCGTTGATGGCGAGCCGGCCGAGCTCCTGCGTCAGATCCGTCAGGGCAAGCAGATACTCTTCGATGGTGAGGTGAAAGGCGTCGCGGTCCTTGAGGTTGGTGGGCACGGCAAAGACGGCGCCAACCTGCTCGAGGGTAAGCAGCTGACCAACGTCGGAGGAGCCGTTGGTGAGGGCAGCGAAGCCCCCAAGCCAGGCGGTGTAGAGGACGGTGCCGATGGCGTTTTGCATGATGCGCGCCCAGCGCGAGTTGTACCTGAAATTTCAAAGGTCAGCTAGTGAGCGCAGAGTGAGGTAAAAGCAGGTGGGCGACGAAACTTGTAGTAGGGGTGCTTGGAGGCGAGCTCGTTGAGCTCGGCTACGATGACGGCTTCATCTTTGACGGCGGCCTCGAGCTGCGTCACCAATTGAGGATCTGGGTGTTCATTGGTGAGCGGGGAAAACCAGAAAAGAAGCGGAAAAGGACGGACAGCTGGCGCGCGGCGTCGAATGCACCTTTGTGAGCAGGCCCTGAGCGGCGCCGACGGAACGCTCGAGGCGCTGAAGGATCTGTGTGAGGGCATCGCGGATGCGCGTCTCCTCTTCGAGCTTGGACTCGAGGCTGGAAAAGATGGACGGGTCGAGAAGAGAGTGCTGTGACATGGTTGCGTTGTGTGAGTTGTTGTGTGTGCGGTTGGAGGTGGTGAGGCGTTGTGGCGTGAATGGCCGGGGGGTCTGGAGCGGGACTAGACGGATGAGAGATGCGATGTAGACAGATCGGAGTCTAGAATACGTAGCAAAAATATTGTTTGATGATGGGTGTACAGGGCACTCCGGGCGATGTTGTGATCAGGCTTGGATGATGCAGGTGGGTTTGCGGTTGGGGTGATGGCAGAGATTTTTGGTGGTGACGACGGCTCGTTGGCTGTTTTTGCTGGACTCGGACGTTGGGTGGTGGTTCGAACGCGCATACGATGTCTACACTAGCTTTATAATGTATAAATAATATGAAATTTTGAGAGATCTTTGGGAGTGAATTATAAAATAACCATGAGATTTGAAAAGACCAATTGAAATGTTTTCTATTCTTCAGCGATGCCAGTGTTAGTGCGCTGCGCGAACCTACAGCAGCGGCGTCCGTCTGATTGCGCAGACGGCGGAAATCTATCAGAACCTGTGAGCTGTCTTGCATGAAGCCATCTTTGTTAGCTCAATGCATCTTTATGCAAGCAAGAAAGTTGTTTGAGAGTACCGGCAGCTTGGAATTCAACGTTGCGGGCGCAAGTAAGACTGCGAGAAGCCGCACCGGTGTGAGATGGAGCAAACAAAGTCGCGGAATTATTTCCAGCGCCATTCATTGATGGCTTTGCCGATTGTCACAAACTTTGATGCATCTTCAGCATTTCAATCAGAATGTGTCGGTGAGATTGGTCAATGATGCCAATTGTTCCTTGTCGAAGCCGGATGGACGGCTGGCACAGGGCCAGTGTCGAGAACAATGCTATGCTGTTAGGCGGTTGGGATGCAAACGCATGCCGGAGCAATGAATTATAGGGGCTAAAGGGCTTCGCATCGATCGATCTGACTACCTAGGTACTGTGTGACATCTCATTTAAATTGTCACATTTGCATCGAGGCAACAGAGGCAGCGGCAGAGGCGCTGACAGCCGGGCTACCTGCGAATTGAATACAGGAAGCCTTACCACCATCTTCTAGCTCTTGAACGGTAGTTTGGAAGCTTAAAGCCAACGCCTTGACCTTTTACTCCTGAGCTCGGCGACTTTCTGGGTCTATATACGTCTGTCGTGAATAGTGGATTTGGTAGGGCTGAATTTCCAGGAGCTGCCCTGATGACGAGGAGAAGACAGAGTCATCAGAACTACAAGATTTTCCCCAATGAATGTTGCCATATCCCGGCAGCTAGCGTTACTCCGTTTGAGCCGTCTTTGTAAATGTCATCATTCTGTCTGTTCTGGGCCAGCATCGCCCAGCCTCAGCCGCACCAGCACACCCAGTATGCTTCTGTCGACCAACACGCGTCCACTCAACCAGCCATGCGCCCACGGAGCCCCTGGCTTGTCCATACTCAAGTCCCTAGACATAATAATCACACGACAACATGCATCACCGCCAATTTTTGTCCGAACCAACCAGCTCCCATTCCGTCCCTCCCTCCCGGACTTGCCGTTTTACTACCCGGCTGGAGGTAGGTTACACAAGAGAGGGATCCCAACCAACCAACACTTCATGCAAGCCATTTGCCTGGAAAAATCCACATCACATCTCTTTAACCCCTAACCATTGGGTCGTGCCTGCAACAATACGGTCAAAGCAACCTCAACGCCCGCGGGGGCCATGCATCATGAATTGCCAAGGCTGACCATTCTCCTGCAAGGCTACAGCATGTACATGTGCGTGAATGAAAGTACACAAACGAAAATAATCGATTGACATTTTCTGGCCGGGTCCGCCCTCGATCTGTCGCACATCAGGACCGTTATATAGAACCTGTCTGCCCCCCTCCTCTCTTCCTCGCACAGCAGTCGTTCGCCCAGTCTTGTGCTGCCGCCAATCAGCAACATGACTACAAACTCCTTCTCACGTCTTACCCGCGGCATCTGTCTCGTCGCGCTGGCCCTCACCGCCGCTCATGCCCATCCCGCCACCACGTCCGCCGTCGCGCGGCTCACCATTGGCCTCGTCCCCGGCGACGATGCCCTCCTCCAGCAGACTGTCCAGCAGCTGTCCGACCCCACGCACCCCCGCTACGGCCAGTACCTCTCCCGCGAGGCGGCGCTCGACCTGCTGCAGCCGGGCCCAGAGTCCCTCGACGCGGTCAGGACGTGGCTCCGTGATGCCGCGGGCTTACACGACGAGGACCTCGAGCGGCGCGGGCAGTTTCTGCAGGCCAACATATCGGCCAGCCAGGTGGCGTCGCTGCTCGTGAGGCGGGACGGCGACGGCGCTGATAGTCGTCTGTCTGGCGCGTTTGCCGTCGCTGACGAGGCGACCCGAAGGCACATTCGCGTGGTGCACCTCGAAAATCTCGACCATGGCACTTTGCAGAGCCGATGGCACGCGTTCCATGCCGTCGAGTCCTCGCAGCAGCCGGTGCCGCCCCCGAGCAAGGATGTGCTGAAGACAATCATGGACCGCTGCGAAGGCAGAATCACGCCGGCGTGTCTGCGGAAAAGGTACCACATGTGCGACGTTCCATCGACGCCAAAGAAGACGATACTCGGCGTCTTGGGTTTTGGAGGGGTAAGTTTGACCCTACTTTCATCTCAACTTGCACATGTTGGACAAGAAAAACTGACATAAGATGCTTTAAGCAAACGGCGCAATACGCAGATCTTGACCTCTTCCTCAGAAATTTGGACCCATCGAGGGTCGGCTCCAACTTTACTGAGGCCTTTCTCAACGGCGGCAAGAATCAGCAAGGCCAGTTCCCTGCGGCAGAAGGGAATCTCGATATCCAGTACGCCGTGGCCCTAGCCGGCGCCAATGTCGACGTGCGCTTCCTTTCTGTCGGCGGCAGAAATCTAGACTTTATTCCCGATCTCGAGTCCGTACCCCCCTCTCGTCCATGTTTCTCCAACCCAAACCCAATCAGCTAATACGCCAAAACAACCAGCCTCCCAAAGGGCGAAAACAGCTTCACAGAGCCCTACCTCGAGCTCGTCACCGCCCTTGCCGCGCTCCCGTCAACGGACCTCCCCTCCGTCCTCTCCATCTCGTACGGCGTCAACGAGCAGCTCCTCTCCAGAGACTATACGCGGCACGTCTGCGACGTCTTTGGACAGCTCGCCACGCGCGGCGTCTCCGTGCTCGCCGCCTCGGGCGACGCCGGCCCGGGCCAGTCATGCCAGGCCAACGACGGCTCCGGCGCCACGCGCTTCCTACCCTTGTTCCCCGCCAGCTGCCCCTACGTCACGGCCGTGGGCGCCACGCGCGACGTCGGATTCCTCCGCGACGAGATGGCGTCCAACTTTTCCGGCGGCGGCTTCTCGGAGCATTTTGCGCGGCCGGCGTATCAGGACGGCAAGGTCGACGCGTACCTGGCAAAGCATGGCGCGGAGTGGAACGGGCTGTATAATACCGACGGCCGCGGGATACCAGACGTGGCGGCGCTGGGCCTCGATTATCAAGTCTACTCTCACGGCAAAGTTGAGAGTGCTGATGGAACAAGGTGCGTCGAGAAAAATAATCGAAAACAGCATCGTCTCGGCGAGACTTGAAACTAACTTGCAGCAGCGCTTCGACACCCGTCTTGGCCGCCATGGTTGCTGTTCTCAACAGCCTCCGCGCCCAAAAAGGGAAGCCGACAATGGGGTTCCTCAACACCTGGCTGTATGAATCAGGCCGCTTCGGCCTCGACGAGTGTGCATCGATCCTCTTCCCTCTTTTGTCCGAGTCCAATCGCAACTAACCTTGTTGGCAGTATCACAACCGGAAAGACGAGCGGCTGCCCAGGAACTTCCTACGCGGGCCTGGATTCTCCCAAAGTAGAGGGCGCTGGATGGCCGGCCGACTTGGGCTGGGATGCCGCTACGGGCTTGGGGACGCCCATGTTTGCTCGTCTCCGGCGCTTGGCCTGTGTGTAGAACAAAGAGCTGGTCCAAGGAACATGATATAGTATGTCGGGTGTGTGAGTTGGAGTCAAGGTGGGTAAAGAAGATAATCGGCAATGGTGCATAACGCTGATGGGCGTACGGCGCAGACTCGGCATCACTTCCGTCATCATAAAACTCGATCTGTTTAGATTCAATGCATCTATTCAACAACGTTTCAAGGTTCTCCGAAAGTACAGACACAGCAGCATGAAGTCTCCCTTGACGCCAGCACTCCGCGGAACCCAACTATTTGTGACAAGTATGACATATGAAGAGAACAGAAGAAAAAGTCGAAACAAAATGAAAACCAGCCTAGTAACGTGAGTGAACAAGCATGAACACGTGAAATGGCCAAACAAGATGCGGCATTCAACAACGAACCCACGTATTGCCGTCCGCGGGACAAAATTCTGGCTTCCTACCAGCAAAAAGAATTCATCTTCATCATCAACGACTTGAACCCCTTTTCTTCTCCTTCGGCTCGTCAATGATGAATGAAGTGAAAGGTCGTGTGCGACGGGGGGTATATTCCAGAAATAAACAACTACAAAATGTGCAAAGGGGCGATGAAGGGGTAAACAGATGTTTCCAGTACCAGACCAGCGGCAAGTAAAAGAAGAATTTGATCATGAGGCAGATGAAGACAAAAAACATAAAAGGACTCAAAGTACAGAAAAGCGTCAAGTTGCGGGATTACATCACCAGCGACCAACTTTAGACGCCACGAAACATTCTGACAATGAGGAACCACATGGCGCCCAAGAATTTGAACGCGCTCAGCACGGCGACGCTCCACAGCACGACCGCCATGTAAATGGTGGTGCGCTTGGTGCGCTGTTCCGCCTGCGTCGTGTCGGGCGTAACGTCCTCTAGGCCGGCGGAGCTCAGGACGACGGCCACGACGGCAAAGTTGGTGAGCATCCAGACGAGAACGACGCCGGTGCGGACGCCGCGGTAATAGTCCATCTGCTTCTCCTGCAACTGAGCGGCTGTCGGCGGTTTCTTGACTTCTTTGAACTTGGTGGCAAATACTTGGAGCTCGCGCTGGTACTGGGCGTTGAGGTCGCCCTCGTCGGGCAGGTCTGTCTTGCCTGTGCCATCCTTTGTATTGACCGACGGCAGCTTCTCGACCTTGTCGTCGCCCTTGGTGCCCCACGAGACATCGTGCGTGTTGCAAAAGGCGTAGACATTGAGGACGTTGGTGTAGGTGGGCGTAAGGAGCATGTACTGAAGAAACGAGGTGAACATGTGCCACGGGTCAAACATGATGAGCGAGGCAATAAGCCAGATGCCAAATGTGGACATGACGGAGACGATGAGTGTGGCAAACACTTGATTCGTAAAAAGCTGGTCGATGGAAAAGTTGTGCTGGTTCAAATCGGTAATAATGGCATGGACGGAGATGAAGATGGCGGCGAACATAAGGTAACTGTAGTCGGTTAGCAGCAAGATCGAGCTAAGCGGGAAGCGGCGCAACTTACATCATGAGAATGGCCCAGAACCAGACCATCATTGCGTACAGCTTCCCGGAGCCAGCAGGACGGTTGCCCATGGACAAGACAAAGCAGGTCATGAGCGACACGCCGTATAACCAGGTAAAGACGATGCTGAGAATCTGGCCGGTCCTACCGAGCAAGTCTTTGGCACTCAGGCTAGACGTGAGAATTCTAAAGACCAAAAAGAAGTTTCCAATGGCAAACCACGCAAAGATCATATTGATGGTGTTGAAGACGAACTCGATGAAGAAGCCCATCTTACGCAGCATGGAGTGGTCGGAGCGGAAGAATTCGTAAAAGTGCGCAATGGCATAAATAGCGGCGAAGAAGGAACCGTTCAGCCAGCGACGACGCTGCAAGACCAGTTCGGTGACGGTATCAGGCACATCGGTCTCGCCAGTTGCCGATTTGACGTACTGCAGGATCCAGTGACAATTGCGCTTGGTGACGAGCTCGAAGCAGAGAATACGATCTTCGGCGAGATACATGTTGGACTCGAACAGGCCGGCGCTGCTACCGCCGTGGAGAGTCTCGCCAAGAAAGTACTTTTCGAGGGGTCCCTGGCCATTTTTATCGTTTTGAAGGGCGACGTAGCGGTACGCGGAAAAGGCACCAGGCAGGACCGAGATGAAGCCAAAGGCGGACTCGAGCGGCTTATCGAGAATGTTACTCATCTTGTATTCAAAATTTTGCGTAGCAACCAGAGGATTAAGCAGGTTCTTGCCGCCGCGTCCCAACATGGCCTTGATTTCGCCACAGGCACCGCCGCACATGGGCTCGAGATCAAAGGCCTTCCAGAGGTGGTAAATGGAGTTGTGGCCGGGGCGCGTACCGGCGTCGAGGAGGACGCAAATGTTGGGATCGAGGACACGACCAAAGGCTTGGAAGAACCAGCGATGCGAGTTGATCTTCTTTTGGTTCTTTTCCTTTAAGCAGAAGAGCATCTGTACGGGCTGGCGGCGGTGAACAAGGCCGACAACGTTATTCTTGAGGGTGAGGTGCGTTTGGGTAGTGTACTCGTAAATGTGCGCAGTGACGTCCTTGCCGTTGACCTGCTGCTTGGCGATACCCTCCTGGTACACACCGAGACCGGAGAGAACTGCCTTGGTTCGCTCGTTGATCTTGGCTCGGCCGTCAGAGACGACGCAGACGACAATCTTTTTCCATGCCTCCTTGCCCCAGGTCTTGCTGTTAGGGCGGTTACACATGTACTCAATGTTCTTGAAGACGCCGATCATGGTGCGCGTAAAGAGGACATCGTCCTCGTTGTACATGGTGACGACGATGAAGAGCTCGGTGTGCCGGGGCTTGCTGAATAGCTGCTGGCGGAGGGTAAAGTTTTCATTGTAAAAGTCAGAGGGGTCGCAGGTGGCGGCCGAGTAGCGCATGTGAGTGAACTCGTCGCGCTCGCCGTGCGGGTTCTGCTGGAGGAGAATGGGAGGGACCGGACAGTCGAGGACGAGGTTGCCGCGGTAGAGGAGAACTTCCTTTACAGTCTTCCACCTCCTGATGGCGGGGCCGCCAGGAAGAGAGGGTTGCGTGGGAACATGATGCTGCGAGGCGTCGTCTTGCAGGAGTCGCTGGTCCTGCTGCTGCTGCTGCAGCGCGGGGTGTCCAGTGTCGGAGTAGTCATTTTGCTCATAGCCCTGGTGATTGTATCCGGCCTGGTCGTATCCCGTCTGAGGATATCCGCCATCGTAGCCGCCATCGTGCAGGCCAGGCTCGTAGGGCGAGTTGTAGTATTGGTCGTGATGCGCCTCGGGGTTGACGCTGTATTCGCCGCGGTGCTGGCCGACGTGGCCGCCAGGGTAGCCCGGGTCGTACTGTCCGAGGGTGTCGACCGATTGCTGGAAGGGAAAGGAGAGGTTAGCATTGCGCATCGCGGGACGGGGACATGTGCGCAAGGAGAGGACAGCGACTTACGGCGGCATTCATGTCTAGCTGGTCAGAGGGCGTGCCGAAACGCTGAGGATGGCCGACAGAAGTGCTCGACGTGTCATATTGCTGGTGACCGTACGGTCGGTCGTCAAGTTGGTAGCCTTGATGCAGAGGATGGCTTGGAGAGGGCGTTCTGCGCTGGGGCTGCGCGCGACGAGGATCCATTGGATCGAGTGCGTTGCGCGGTCAAGTGAGTTGCGCGTTTACTTTGCAGATTGGTATTCGCAAGTAGAGATTATCTTGTCTCCGTTTGATCGGTGCAACGCTCCCTTTACAGCAGATCCGGGCCACGGACCCTGTGTGCTTCTGGGGCCGGGGTCAGAGAGTTGATAGCTATGCTGTATGTGGTGATGGCTGGAGGAGGACTCAAGTCAACTTCGTATTGTGTAGGTAGTGGTACATCCGGACTCTGAAGACGACAGACGAACTTGCCCGTCCCGAGTCGAGTGCGCATCTTGCCTTTGTTACAGACTCACGTGATAATGCTAGTGGGTTTCAGCCAAAGAATATCGGGCGTCCCTGAATTAAGATGGAGAGGAGTAGGTATGTATTACTAGTTACTATTCAAAGGGCTGGTCAAGCAATCCAGCATTATCTTTGCCAAGCCAACCACTGGTATGTGCCCTGGCTGCTGATATGTAATGGGTGCGGATTACATGAGGCTCCCCTACCCATCCAGGCAACAGATAACTACTAACTACATACCTACCTAGTTAGGTGTCGGCTCGTCATACAGCATTTATTAACTACCACATCTACCCCTCCATCTTCTCGTCGTAACCCCTTGCGTAGCCCGCCACCAAGGCCTCTATTTACGCCTTCTCCTCTACCGGTATCTACTTCGTACACAGCCTGTTGCTATTATTAGTTGCCATTGTTGATGCATCTCTTGGTGGAGGTAGGTGCAGCTAGTGAATGCTAAATACCGCTAACTTGGGGCGTCCCAGCCCACTAACCCACTCGACTACGGATACGGAGAGGCAATGCTACTGGCTACCTGGGTTGCTGGGATGAATTTCTTTCCCCCTTTTCTAGGGGTTTGAGCTTTCCCGCCGGTACCCGCGAGCCTCCTCACGTTTCACAATTCAGCAAAAGCTGTGTTGCAGCCCTCGATTTGTAACAAGTTGTCTCGTCATGTCGTACCGTCTCCTACCTCATCAACTCGTCTAAGCAGTTCAATTTGACTCGCAGTTGCTTCCAACATTTCGTTACCTTTCAGCCTGCGCCTCACTTGACGCTCACTAGCTCGCAATCCACCCGATGACGTCGTCACCTCTTATAGCATTTGTCGCAGGCTCTCGTGGCTCTGCGTGGGCAAGGCTGGCTCGCAAGCCTTTGCCCCGAGATTTCAGGGGCTCAGCCTCTTTGTCATATGTCAACCTTGCCACTCGCTCTTGAAGCGCCGCCCTGTGCTCCGGTATTACATGTCTTACCACCCGCAAAGCCGTTGTCGATCTTGGTCAGCCATGGTTAGCGGAGGCGCCAATCGCAGCCAATCAGCGACCTATTGTTAAATCTTGTTCTTCCAGAAATCCGTTCTGCCCGTCAACGAAAAAAAAATGCCCCGTAAATCTGTCGAGCGCCCAGACTCCGTTCTCACACGGGAATAAGACGCCTTCAGTTGCTGGGAAAAACCTGTCTTGCTAGCTCAGGTGCTACTTCGATCGAAAACAGTTCTGTCAGATGTTCCCGATATCCAAGCACATTCTCAACTTCAGCTCAATGAGCCCATTTGTTCCGGGATGATCTTGGTCGTCGAATCTTCACGATTTCAAATGTCCGATCCTGCACCTATTTGCCAACATAGTGTCCTCACCTGAAAATCTTCCCCGGCATGCCCACCAAATAAATCTATAGATGCTAATTCAATGGATATGACTGGATAATCGTAGGGCAGTCATAAACCTTCGGTCAGTCTTCTATTTATCTTTCGATACACACGGGCGGCAGCAATCCGAAAAACCAGCTCCTACCCAGCTCAACGGCACACTTGTCAGCAAGTCTACCATTTAAAGACCCAATTTCTTGATGGCATTATCGCATATGGCTGCAATCTACTTAGGTGTAAACTCAGCCAAGCATGCACTGTATGACTTGTTAGGTCGACTGAAGCTGTCTTTAAAAAATGAAACTTACTCGGCACCATAGCTCATGATATTGGCATCGCATCTCGCACCACAGGGCCTGCTCAAATTAGCTTTGTCTGATTTGTGGTTGTGCATGTCAATGCAAAACTTACTCGTTGCTCCGACCATCTTTTTTAAGCCAGTTGGGCTCACAGTCCCCGGGCTCGATAAAGTCCGTGTGGTCAAGTCCGAACCAGTGACCAGCCTCATGAACAGCCGTCACACCCAAATTCCAAATGGGGTGGGAGCCACCTGGGACAGTGTTGATCCCAACAATAATGCCATGAAACTTCTCCTCGTCGGTCTCGATGAAGATACTCGAGGTTCCAGCCAAAGAGATGAAGGGGTAGTCGATGAAGAAGATGTTGAGTGTTGAGATGTTGCCCTTGTGCAAGCCAAGTGCCAACTTGGACCCGAACGCTCTATAGGCTCTGGCGGGCGGTACATCTCCTAGAAAATCATCATTCGTCCAGTCTGCATCTAGTAGCTGGAAGGAAACATTGGCTTGCTTGTAGGACTTGTTCAAGGCATCAATCTGCCTGTCGAGATCGCCGCGCTGTAAGCCTCTTAGTAAGTGTCCTCTGCTATCGGATGAACTTGAAGCAACATACGCTCAAGAAAAACTCGTCCGATGCGTGACGTTTGTCAGATATCCCAACAACATGCATATAAACACCGACATCGAGCACTCGGCCGTCATCGCTGGGAGGAGGCTTGCCAGAGATATCTTCAGGGTTCTTGGGTCTGGGCTCCTCCTCGCCGGCAGCAAGTGGTGGACCAGAGATTCTTGAGAGAGATGCTACATTTTCTGCAGGTTCCTGACGTTTGGTGGCGTCGCTTGGAGGACTAGGGCTGAGAATCGGTCCCTTGAAGCCGCATTTCTCAACCTCGTCACCTTGAAACCCGTATTTCTCAATCTCGACACCTTGAATGGCAGCAGCCCTAGCTCCAGTCAGAAACGTGGCTGCTGCCAAAGCCAAATAACTGGCGGCAATCTTTGCGATAGAAGGCATGTTGATGCTCGAATCCGGAATCGGGAGATGGTTTTCAATTGATAATGGAGTCGAATATAGTTTGTCTGAGCTGTGACGGTTTGCAAGAGAAGCTTTGGAGGAGAGCCGGCTTCTTTTGTATCTGCAGCAACTCACCCTAGAGAAATTCTCACCTGAAGATACACACAATGACTCGTTTGCATTGACTTGTCGTTGAAATTCTCACTTGCTTGTCCCCAAGCATTGGGCCCGAACCGGATTCTTGGTTCCGAGATTACTGAGGTAGTGGAGAGGGTCTCTCTGTACGCTCCCGAGGCCTACCTCCTGGTCATTTCGGCCTGCGCTGCCTTTTACTGGGCCTTTTCTTCTCCTGTGGAAATTACCAAGTTCGAGGATATTGCAGTAATGCTAACATTGTCCCGGAAAATTGTTCGAGCAGAAGTGCCTCGAGTCGTGCCTAGTCTTGAACCACGCCTTTGCGAGCCCACATCAGATTCTTATGCGAAATAATGGAAGACTTGCGTATTCTGCATAGCCAGCATGGAAGCTATTCAAGTCATCTAGTGCCAACATATGTGGGATTAGACCAGCAGTAAGGAAGCATTGAACCTCAAGGAAGTGATCAAGCAACGATGATGCATGGGAGTTACGAGTATGCTATGAGTCGCGCTCGACCTATTCATAGAAGGAAACGGGCGAGCAAAAGTGCGCGGCGCTCCCACAATCCCAAACACCTTACTCAGTCAATGTTCATCGGACGCACTTTGGATTATGTCAAGACAGTGGCAAGAAGTAAGTATTCATGCCTCTATAGGCAACGACTAGCGGCATCTTCACATTCTAAAAGATAGGTAGACGAATGCACTAGCCAGGACTAACGAGACAAACCCGTGCCATTGCTTTTACTCAAGAATACTGCAAAAATAATCTATGATATATGTAATATGCTGTCGTGTCGGATGCAATGGTTCCTGTCTTATCTAAGCCACAGTGTGTGTTGTTCGACATCGCACCTCTTAGCAGCAAATTCGCAATGGCAGTCAGCACGTAGCTGGCAGGATATTTATAACGGGTTGGTACTATGGTTAATTATCCATGTAGATTGTTTCAGTGTGTTCAATGAGGGTTACTGTCGACTTTGAAGCAAGCACGTGCTCCAGAAGATTTGCCAAGTCCAACGTTCTTGGAAATGCCATCTCAAACGTCTTGGTGGCATGACAACTAATTGGCCCTGAAATAATGAGATGGCCAAGGCCACGGGGGAGCTAGCGTGCCATCATATGGTTCTCAGGATACTCGCTGACAATGAAGGCAGGGCGTGATCTCCGGATAATCGCTGTTACAGCAGTGCAGGGGTGTCCGGAAAATCGCTACTACTGCAGTGATAGGGACAAACTATGAAATATCGACTCAAATAGGCCTAATAACAATGATAGGATTAAATATAAATAAAGCACCCACTATTCAACGAGGTCGCGAGGTCGACGCACTCCGATGTTTCCGGAGACGAGGTCCGCCGCCATCGAGGACATAACAATTAATCAACAGCCAGACCACTGACAGCCAGTCAACCAACAGTCATTCAATCAAGAGTTGGCTAATTAGATAGTACATATGAAGTCTATGATAGGCGTTTACCAAGTATATACTATGTGCCGACTAATAAGTCGATCACTGGCCTCAGCAAGGCATTCTCGATCTACATATATCAGTCGTCAGGCTTTCGTCTAAAGAGTCGACAATGCGCGAATCACCGTCGTACCAATGCAACGCTGTGATGCACATGTCATACGGCCGACTAGATGGGTCTTTGCTCTGCTCAAAAGAGGTACTCGCTGATGGTGCTTCATAGGCGATCAGCTGTGTTAGTGCCACGCTGTGTGCCTGACCCGGCTACGTTCTGCATGACGCGGAGTTCACATTATTCCTTTAAGCAGCTACAGTGGTACAAATGAAGGGAGGAGGGTCCTGTGTGAATCGAACGCTGGTTTACATTGTTACATGCGGTTCTGCCCGGCAAAAGAAAAAGCTCAACGTCGACAGCTAGTCCGGTCGTAAATCGGTCTTTAACAGAACAACCCCAAGCGCAGATCTAACTCTTCTGCATACATATTCATTCTTGTTAATGCAGATTCGACCCTCAGATAGGCTGTTAGACCGTGGCCGCTAAGTGTTTACTGAAAGCGTCGTTTACCGACTGCCAACTCGCTCGTCGATTCTTCTAATCCTACAGGGCAGGCAGACTAGCCACGCCGCTTCTCCATGGCATCAATGCCGCCGCTACAACGCGCTAGCATCTACGATCAAGCAATCGGTGAAGTGCGCAAGGCCCGAAATTGACGCTATCGTTGGAACCGGATCTCTCTCGTCTCTTTTTCACGCCTCGCTGCTTTCCACCGCGTGACAAGCCCCCAGAAACGACTGCATTTTCAGAAGCTCATAACATTGGCATCAATGAGGTAGCAAAGGCCGCCATACCAAGCTGCTGCCGGGGACGTTGGTGATCATGTAAGATGAGTTGCCTAGGGGCTCCTTGGACAATCAATGTGAGGTACAGCTTTATATGGATATGGATGCAGACGAGTCAATACGTGTCTGGACAAGCAGTTGCTTCTCTGCGTTTTCGTTGACGTCAATGAAAATGGATATCTTAATAGGTGTGGTGGGAGAAGGAAGGCGAATGTATACTGGCCAGAAAGGTACGTTTTCCCCCATGCAGATGCATAGATGACGGACACACTTACTCCATCTATATATGGCTTCCCGGTTGGATGCGTTTTACATTATACCCTTGGTGCATATAATGAGTAGAAATAGGTGGCCGAGGCCGAAATCGCAGCGATGCAGCAACGCGGCCGTTCTCGCTTGCGTAGGAATTCAATTCACGACTTGTCGTCCGAAATTGACGACGTTGAAAGAGACTGGCCGTTGAGCAGGAGATTCAACGTTTTCTCTATTCTGGGCAGCTATGGTGCAACAAGAATTGTGAGGGCTAGGGTTAGCAACGATGCTCATAAAACTTCGGCGGTGGGATGTAATGCCACCTTCTTGCTCGTCTACCGCCGCAAGTTCATGTACCTCACGCTGGACATGGGAACGTGCGAGAGAACCAGTTCGAACTACAAAATCAAGATATTTCACGAAGCAAGGGAGTAGGATATGGGTCACAAGAGTAGAATTGCATTTGTTTCTATCTGTACAAGAAAGACTTGGCAGAGCCATTTCGGGTTGCCTCGCCATCCGGCACCCAAGCAGCATACTGCGTCATCAAAAGCAGCTGCATAAAGAAAAGGGAATAAACGACAAAAGCTCTCCGACTCCAGTTGGTACTGAAGGAGCGCTGTCAACCAAGATAAAAACTTTTTCTATCGCCTATTACAATGAAGATGAAACCAACAAACGCCATGCCGAGAATGTATGCGTGGTAAATGATGAGATAGACTCCCGCCTTTGCGCCAAGCTATGAATCGAATAATCAAAAGTTGGGAGTCGTGGTGAGAAACAAGAAGAGGGTGGAGGGTGATCAAGAGAGCTTCCATATCGGAGCTGCAGTGGGTGTTGCGAAGGCTTTCCCACATGGTTGAGTCGTTAAATCGGTCGCCATCAATATGACGAGACCGGTGGGGGAAATCCGCCATTGGTCGACAGAAAACGCAGGCTCTTCTTTTACATGGCCACCTTGTCGCGCAGAGCCTTTGCACGCTCCTCAGCAAAGACGATGCGGCTCATCTCCAGGACGCGCTCGAAGCCCTCACGGCCCTTGACGGCATTCTCCTTGAAGCGAGTCACGAGAGTGTCCTCGATGGAGTTCTTGATGCGCTGCCAGCCGCCGCAGAGGGCGGTGATATTGGCCGTCTGGGTGAACTGTGTTTGGTGGTCGCCGAAGGGCCGGTAGACAACCTCCTCCTGGACGCTGACGAGGTTGCTCCACGTCAAGTTCTGGCTGACCATGGTGACGGTGCGGGTGGCCGGGTCGACGTAGCTCGCCTCGTATACGTAGCTCTCGTCCATCTTGGCGCCCATGATGGACTTGAGCCAGTCTGGAGCCGACTGGCGGCACGCGATGAGGCGCTCGGTGCGCAAGATGCCGGTGGTGGGGTCGACGCGGCGCGAGAGCGTGTCGACGGCGATGACGTGCTCCGACTTGTTGTTCCAGGGGCCGTACTTTTGCCAGTTGGCCGACGATACCTCGTCCCACGAGTAGTTGAAGGTGACGGAGTTGGAGAAGACCTTCATCTTATGTGGGTGCAAATGCGTGGATCGATATGTGGCGAGGAGGGTCGGAAAAGGGGCAATGGTTATTCGAGTGGTGTCGCGAGGTTGTCGCTGAAGGAGAAGGACAAGAAAAGAAGAGATGGACAATTGTTTGCCTCAGGAATGGATGAGGCAAGTCTGTTTTTTTTTTCTTCCTGTTCGGCGCCTTTCCTAGGTCGCGTGCGTTTGGTGATTTATGCACTAGGCTTTTTCAAACAGTCTATCGTAAAAAATCGTCGAGTTGGTCTCGTCGTTTTCTTCTCCCGCAGATGGAAAAGAAGCAAAGAATAAATATTAAAATCAGGAATCTATAATTCGTCTAGACGTCGATGGGTGTCAGAAAGATGACTGGAAAGGTGTGTGTGGTCGGTACGAGGTTGTTTTAAAAGAGGGAGCGTGGTCAAGAAAAATGGCGACTTCGGATGCGGGTTTTTCAGGGGCGGCGTTTTTTCCAGTGGCGCAAAAGGGCAATTTTTTTTTTTTTTTACAGCATGTGCCCCAGTGACGTTAGAAGCCTGTAGTTAGTTAGCGGCTTTAGCAGGCGGCGGCCCGAGCAGACCTCGTTTTTAGTGGCTGCAAACGGTCCCAATGGCCTGTATTAAAAAAATGATAAGCCTCGGCCCCACCACGCACGACAATCGAGAGTCTTTGATTGGTTGTGTGACCTTGGACAAAAGTCCGATGCGGCTTAGTGTTTCACGCTGCTCGAGAATGACCCGGAGCCGTCCAGGTTTTCTTTGCCGCCAGGGAGTGACAGTCAAAGTATTCGATGCGGTGCCCCCGCAGATACACTCCGAGATTTCTAGGAGAGGCGTACGTTCTCGTCCACTGCCCACGGGGAAGTTGCCCAAGATGAATCGACGCTAGAAAACATTTCCATGCCATTCTTTCTCGTCCCCCCGTCTCTTTTTTTGCAAATCAGTTGTATTGTTTCCCACCCCCGGACCAGCGGCGAGACCCCTCAAAGCCCTCCACGCGGGGTCAAACAGAGATGAGTGAGCCGCTTATGCCACTTCTGACGCTGTATTACTATCATTGGCCCTACATCGGAGCTAATGTACTGGGCTGGCTCCGATGTGGTAATTCAATCAATGTAGTCCCAATCACTTGTATCCGAGCTTTAGTCAACCACTTATAAACTTGACAGTCGCCAGTTGAGCACCGCCATCAGGGAATTCCATACAGAAACGTAAAGCGAGTAAACTCCGGTGCAGCCGAATACAGCAAGCCGACCCCGGTTCAAGAGCCGCTGCACCCAGTGCTACACTATGTGATAAGCTGAGACTTAGCGGAAGCCGCTGTACGGAGTACTGCACATACGAATAGATAGATCTCTTCTTGCTGCAAACCCCACGTCATGCTGCAGGGGATAGACATCGCTCACAGCCCATCATTGGCCAGATGAACCAATATAGAGCGCGCTGCAGATTTGATGCAATCGCCGCTGCTCATGTCGTGTCTGTCCAGCCACATCTCTCTGGGCAAACAGAGTTTCACATGCGTCGCATCTGTGCAAAATAATAATTGTCTTGCCCTGTGTATCAAGAACCTCAGCATTCAGAATGGAGCACCGGGTACGGAGCAGCAATCATTTCTGTTGATATCGCACCCACTTCGAGGCTCGGCGAGCCTCGTGGCGCCAACAACACGGTTCAGGCGCATTCAGCGAATTAGAAGTAGCTTTTTTTTCTAGTCATTCATTGAATCTTGTCGATTCGGAGTTGCATAAAAAAAATTTCATCTTCAAATTGCCTCCCACAGTGAATCTCCAGCATGTCAAACTAGTAGTCGTCGCCGCGGCTAATGACCTCCTTGACCGTTGGTCTTATCAGGATAGTCTGTAATGTAGTTAGCAAAGCCGCGAGCCGGAAACAAAGAGACGCATCTCCAAGCGCTTTACACCACTTACGTGTTCAAACTGGGCCGTGTACGAGCCCTTCTTATCAACTAGCGGCGGGTACGCCTCGACAACACCGGCTCCAACCAAATGGTTCAACTATGTGCACTGTTAGCTCCATCTCCCTACAAGACAGCCCCTGCGTGGCGCAATGCGCAACTCACCCCCAAAAGATACTTGTCGTGGCCCATGCGGTCCAGGTAGCGTCTGCAAAATGGCAACGTGCCAAAGCTCTTGTTAATCGCATTCAGCAGCGTCCTGGCCGAGCTCAGACGCAAGTCCACGTGGCCGACCTCTGCGTTCTTGGCATAGTGCGACACTTCGCCGTCGTCGCGCACGTAACCGTTGCCCGTGCTGCCAAACGTCTCAATCGCAAAAACGTCGCCCTCTTCCATCTTGGTTTGGTCGTTGCTCTTGACAATCGGCACCGACTTTGTGCCGTGGATGCTGTACGGCAGGATGTTGTGCCCCGTCAGGTTGCGGATGCTCTTGACCGGGTACGTTGTGCCGTCAATCTCCACCTCGTAGCTTTCCATCGTCTCCTGGATCACGGCACCAATTTCGCCCACACGCGCGTCAATGCCCGCCTCCTTGATGCCCGCGTTGGTCGCCGCCTTGACCGCCGCCAGCAGCTGATCGTATTTGTCCTCAAACGCCATCGTAAACGCCGAGTCGACGATGCGGCCCTTGACGTGCACGCCAAAGTCCACCTTCATCACGTCCGCCTGCTGCAGCACCATCTTGTTGCCCGCGTTGGGCGTGTAGTGCGCCGCGCAGTGGTTCAGGCTCAGACCGCACGGAAAGCCCATACCCGCCACCATCGGATCGCCCTCGGCGAGCCCGTCGTGACCTGTCAGCGCGCGAACGCTGTTCTCGATGCCCTCGGCAATCTCCGTCAGCGTCTGGCCCGGCTTGATCGACTTTTGCGCGTACTGGCGCACCTGCCGGTGAATCTCGGCCGCCTCGCGATAGTCGGTGATGAAGTCGCTGTTGAGGTTTTCGAGGTGCCGCTTTTCCTCGTTTGTGGTTCTATAGCGGTTCTCGTCCGTGTATTCGACCTCCTCGCCCTTGGGGTATGTCCCGTTGGGAAACAACTGGCTCAGCTTGACCGTTGGCGGCTCCGTCTGGCTCGTAGGGTTCTTCTTCTTCTTTCTGGGCTTTCTCTTCTTCTTCTTTTTGGCGGCACCAGTACCTGCGTCAGCGTCGTTGGCAGGCTCATCTTCAGAGTCGTCACCATCCTCGTCGTCGTGGGCGGCGGGCTTGCCATTGGGCTTGTCATCCGCCACTAACCGGATCCCAGGTTAGCGAAAGTGTTTTTCTGGATATCGGCGTCCATCCGCGGAATCTCAATCCTACCTTTGAGGTCCTTGAGAGCCTCCTCTGCTTGAGCGGCCATCTTTCCCAGTCGTGTGGTGTTGGGGCTACTTGCTTGAAGAAGAAAAAATGGTTCCCGTGTCGAAGCACCGCCGAAAATTTACCCCGCCTCGCGCCGATACTACCAATATGACGTGTGGGGTGTGCACCGCTGTAGATTGTTATAGAGAAGCGGAGAAATAGCTAATCACTCGACAGAAGTTTCCATAGATATTGATTTGTATCCCAATTGCTTGATTTGGTAGGCTTTTACTGTGGTTACAGTCAGTCGGTGCAGCTCTGCGCGTGGGGCTCGAGTCCGCGGGGCGGCGGGACACACCAATACTTCCCATCTCCTGCATCAACACCACCAAATCTCTCAGCGTTCGAGATGGAAGAGCAAGTGCAAAGACTGTCTAATAAAGTATGGCAGATATATCAGACTACGCCTGCAGACAAGCGTGTTTGTAAGTTTGGGCATTAGATGTTTTCTGCAGCTCTGACTGTTGAGCTAGTGATCGGAATCGCCGGCATCCCCGGCTCAGGTCCGTAACACACGATAGCTTTGCAGCTCGCCTACTCACATTGCTTAATTTAGGAAAAACTACATTCTCAGAAGCCATCACAACTCGCATCAATGAAATTGCTTCAAAGCAAACCCCTGAGTCCCCTACACCCGCCGCCTTTTTACCAATGGACGGCTTTCACTACCCCCGGAGCTACCTCTCGGCACAGGCAGACGCTGCTTTGTATCATAGCCGCCGCGGGGCGTCGTTTACCTTTGACGCTGCCAAGTTTCTAGGTGTCATTAGAAAGCTGCGCAATGCTTCTCTTGAGAATGAAATCAAAGTGCCTTCATTCGATCACGCCGTCAAGGATCCCATAGAGGATGACATTATCATTGCGTCTACTCAGCGCATCGTGATTGTAGAGGGCAACTATGTGGCACTGAACGCCGACATCTGGCGCGACGCCGCGGCACTCTTTGACGAGCTTTGGTTTGTCGAGGTCGACTTTGATCGAGCAAGAGAGAGACTGGCGCCCCGACACGTCAAGGCGGGTATTGTGACGAGTCTCCAAGACGGATATAAACGTGCAGACGAGAATGATCTCATCAACGGCAAGGAGATTGTCGACAACAAAATGCCGATTCAAGAGATTGTCTATAGCACTGAAGACGATGGCTGGTCTCCGGGTGTCTGACTCAAACCTATTCACAGCAGATATTACAAACTAGCACTAAGCATCTGCGAGGTGACTTTATAATTATTAATCATCCTCTTAATGAGAAAAGAGTAAAACGAATAAAAAAGGAGAAAAGAATAATCATACAGTTTAATCTATGTAGCCCTAGGGTAAGGCTTTAAAAACTGTCTATTCACCATTGTACCAACCTCAAGAACAGATGCGTCAAAGTTCTTATTCACGCAAGGCAACGGGCAAGGTCTGGCCCAAGCCTCGGTACTCTGTATGCTTGAGTACAATGCTAATACTCAACGCTCCCGCATACCCTCTGTCTTGGCTGTTTATCACACGCACGGTCAACATGTACAAATTCACGCTCTCTCGGAAATGAGACGGGCTGCACCACCTTTACGATGCCCTTGCCGTTACCCAGCCGCGCGAAGCCAATCTGTAATTTCCAAGATAGAAAAAGCAAACGAGCAAAAGCCTTGACGCGTCGCCCTTTTCTGTAGGATTTTCAACTTGAGCCGTGGCAAGACACAAACTGTGCAGCGCGCAGCGTGCAGCGTGAATTCTTTGTTTGGACACATCTTCTCCGTCCTTGGCCATACGCAGCTGCCGTTTCGCCTTATTTCCCGCCATTTACCTCCGGCGGCGTTTTCGTCTTTCTTCTTTCTGCTCCTCCGGCACAAATCTGAGAATCGCCTCTTACGCTTGATACGCTCGTTGCCGTTTATTCCATCTCGCCGCTGCAATAGAGCAAGCTGCCCCCAACATTAGCCGTGCCGACAAGGAATACCCCAAAGGCTTACAGCTATTCCTCCTTACCATTGCCATTTGCTTGACCATCTTTCTAATCTCTCTCGAGTATGGAACCCTCCATCACCTACGTCGTGGTCCGGCCGTTCTACGCTCCGCTCCCAGCAATGACGGACACTGACGTTGGATAGCTTCTCAATCATTGCCACTGCAATCCCTGCTATTACCAGTGAATTTCACAGCCTCAACGATGTAGGCTGGTACGGAAGTTGTCAGTTTACATCTGCCTCCAGCTAGGGACGATTCGCCAAGTTAATCATGCAGCTAGCCTATCTCCTAACCACCGCGTCCTCGCAGCTGCTCATTGGCAAATTCTACGCCATCTTCAACATCAAATGGGTTTTTCTGATTGCCTTTCTCATGTTTGGCATAGGCAGTGCCATCTGCGGTGCCGCACCGAATTCTATTGCCCTCATTCTCGGTCGTGCTATTGCGGGATGCGGTAACGCGGGCCTCCTTTCCGGGGCACTGCTCATCATGGCCCATAGCGTGCCCCTGGCGCGCCGTTCTTTATTCACGTAGGTGGCCTATCATTGTCCGATGAAATTGAAGAACTAACTTGCAGAAGCGCCATTACCGGCGGCGTATATGGCGTGGCCGCTATTGCTGGCCCGCCGTTGGGTGGTGTTTTTACAGATAAGCTTGTAAGCCTGTCTGCTTTTATGGTTAGGCTTCGTTTTCTAACTTTCTTCTCAAGTCGTGGCGATGGTGCTTTTATATCAACCTCCCCATCGGAGCTATTGTTCTCCTTGTCGTCGCCGTTTTTTTCGGCACACCTCATGTGCCGCAACGGCCGAAACCAACATCTTTTTGGGCCCGCATCAAACGTTTCGACCCGATTGGCACAGTCCTCTTCATGCCGGCCATTGTCTGCATACTCCTCGCCCTCCAATGGGGAGGCACGACGTATGCTTGGAAGGATGGCAAGGTAATTGCCGTGTTTGTGCTCTTCGGCGTTCTCATCCTGGCCTTTCTCGTCGTGCAGCGTTGGGCGCAAGACGATGCCACAGTGCCTCCGCGCATCTTTAAACTTCGCACCATCTGGTCCTGCGCGCTGTACCAATTTAGCCTGGGTGCCAGCTTCTTCATCTTCATCTACTACCTCCCCATATGGTTCCAGGCCGTCCAGGGCGTGAGCGCCATTGAGTCTGGCAAGCGGACACTGCCTATGCGAATTGGGAACATGGTCGGAACCACGCTTGCCGGCGTGGCTGTGACGATCATCGGCTATTACGCGCCGTTCATGATTGCAGCGACCGTCTTGACGTCGATTGGCGGAGGACTGCTAACGCTGCTCGATCCATCTGTGTCATCAGCTGTCTGGATCGGGTTTCAGGCGCTCGTAGGCTTTGGCATCGGCGTCGGGTGGCAGCAGCCGATTGTCGCAGTGCAGGCGGCCGTCGACATAAAGGATGTGCCAATCACCACGGCCATCATATCCTTTGCGCAGACCATAGGGGGTTCGCTGTTCGTCATCGTCGCGCAAACGGCCTTTTCGAACAAGTTGGTGCAGAACATCCACGCAACACTGCCCGACCTGGATCCTGCTACGATTATGGCCAATGGAGCCGCAGACTTGGCAAGTCATGTTCCGAGTAAGTATCTAATGCAGGTTATAAAGGCATACTCCAACGGACTTGTGCAGACTTTTATCGTGGCTACAGCTATGGCGACGTTGTCGATTGCGGGCGCGTGTTTCGTAGAGTGGAGGACAATCAAGAGCGGCAAACTGGACGGAAGGGAGGCGGACATTGAGGCCACTACCATGGTGGATGACCCTAAGAGAACGAATATTAATGTGTAAATAAGACAAGGAACGCCTCTCGAGTATGAATATTGGCCTTTGTAGGGCTATTTTGTTGAGCTGGTTGTATTGCTTGTCCAGCGTCTGATCCGAGGCGTCGTCGCCCTCACTTATTATACAAATTGATAGGCAAAGAGCTTTAATGACGTGGCCTAGCCGTTCATCGCAGATATAAGGCCCGCAAAGCATAGGTAATCAGGTCCTGATGGGCGTGTCAAAATAAAAGAAACCCCTGGAAGTTGGCTGAGGTGGTGCCGAGCAGTGGTTGATATAAAAATGATATTTTATGACATAAAAATAATAAAAGATTTGCTTAACTTGAAAAATTTCGTAATTCATTATATATGTTTAATGTAAACCTAGTTTTGATTTAACCCTAGAAAGTGCCCAACTTAGATAAGCTAACTTATCATGCCTTGTCTGCCTCTGCCTCTACCTTGTGCGCGGCAGTCAATTCATTCATTCTTCTTGCCATGGAAAACCCAGTGCCTTTTCGGGTCTTGATCGTCTTTTCCCACAGCGCAGTGTCTTTGATAGGTTGGCCGTGCCCATCGAGGCCAAGAAGCTCCATTATCTCAGGAATCTCGGCGTGGTCACGGGTGCTACGCATGCGATGGCACCACGTAATTTTCTTGATTTCGAGATGTCTCTTGCAATCTGCCTGGCCGGGAAGCTGTTCAAAGGCTTCCATGATAGCTGGGCCGCCTTGGCCGTCCGTGGGCGTCGTCAGGGGCGTGGCCAGATCGAGAGGCTCAAAGAGGAACTCGCCGCCGACCTGACGCTGATCGCCCGACTTGAGCGTGAGGCCGCGAGGTAGCTGCCTCAAGGCTTGGCTCATGCCGGTAAAGACGCCCTTGAGGAACCCCATCTTCATGTACGCAGGTTTCTCGCCAAGCGCGAGAGTCTTGACCATGCCGAGAGCCTCGAAGAGCGCGCTCTTGGGGTCGGTATATAGAGAGAACGGACACTTGGTGGCCTCGATATACATTTCGATGAGCTTAGGGTCGCCGCAGCCGATGATGACGATGGAAGTGGTGACAGGAAGACGGAGGAGAGCTTCGCTAGATATCGACTCGGCGAGAGCGCGAATGTATTCCTGACAATTCTGAACAAGTCAGCTATCTGCGTTCAAAGGAGGTGGATAAATCCATGAGAAGACTTACACCGCAGAAAAAGTGGCGGACGAAGACTACCAGGACTCGCCGGGCACCGTTCGGGCTGTTGTAGAGGCTCTGGAAGGTATGTGACTTGCCGTGCTTATCGAGCAGGACATAGTCAGCAACCTCGGCGAGCGTGGCATCCGAGGGTATCTCATCGTTTGTCGCGAGCTGCCCGTCAAAGTCCGTCGGCCTGTTGTCGATGTCGATGCTCGTCGGGGGCGTCGCTTTTGGAGGGGTCTCAGATTGCAACGGCGGGGCCGCAGCTGTGTCTTGCACGACAGCTGCAGCTGCAGCGGGAGCCGAGTCAGACTTGGCGTCGGCCATGTTGCACGAGTTACGATACCGATCTGCTGGCTATTTTGGGAAACGTGCCGGAAACAAAAAAATCAAGATCAAGGGGCAGCCAACAGAGAAGCGTACATGTGAAGAATCGAACATCGGGAACTGAAGCTGCCGACGCGCGCCAACGCCAAACGGGTCAAGTGCGCCCGCTGAAGGTGACGGCATGGGCCAGAGCCGCCACAAGGCGGTCGGGCACTGGGCAGTTGGACGGATACTAAATCGGATACGGATAGACGGCATGAAAATCCCGCCGTTGGGCTGCATTTTAAGGCTTCTTTTGCTGTTTCACCAAGCCACAGCCACGATGCACGTTTCAAGAAACACAGCCCACACTGCCCCAAAGGGGTGGCTCATAACGGTGCTCATAACGTGGTTGCGTGGCAGCGTGCCACGTGGAGTGTGGCGTTTGCCTTGTAAGAATTTGACATGTGGCGTCTCTAAGCGCCTGTATCGGCCACAGATGCAACGGGCAAGGCGATTATATAGATCCTGCTGTGGCTGGTCCAGTCGTATTGTCAAATCCTTCGAAATTGAATTCTAGTCATGTGTTTTCACCTCGATTTTGCCGCGCAGAGTCGCGCAGACGAGATGGCAACTTCTTGCTGCCAGGAAGCAAAGAAAGCATTGAGACAGGGGGGTAGGAGTGGGTTGCCACGATTGGCAATCGGACCAGGGTTCATATTTAGTCAGACTACATTCTATTTACAGCTGAGAATGCTACCCCAAAAATACCTCCAACGTGGGCGAAACTGATACCATACTTCTTACTCCGACATGTCCATGCAGTTCGGAATCTTTCATTCCTTCAACATGTCCGCTTCTGAATATTACCTACGCAACGTTGCTAGACAGCGGCTATCTACATTCGACATGTGATAACATCAAGAGCCCCAGCCAACGGCTGACCCCCAATCAGTAACCGAAACTCTAAATGGGAAATCCCCTCCAGCGAGTCTCCAAGCGTCCGTTGGTAGGCTGTAGCGCGGTTGTCGCTGTGAAGGCACCAAACCCTTTCGTCATATCGAGAAACCCCGCAGCGCTCCCCCAACACTCAACCCAATTGTCCGCTTTTTCTTGACCGAGGCTAGAGAACTCCGCCACGTCTGGTCTCCCCGGATTGGGGCACTATTAGGATAAGTGCGCCAAGGCCATGTTTCCTGCTGCACATGCATATTGCATCCTCAACAAAGAAACCCAGACACCAGCGACATCACGATACAATTATATAAATCCGTCTGTTTCTACTTCTACTTCTCGCAGAAGAGTAGCGAAATCTCATCACCTCCACCTTGTTGCTTGCGACACGCAGACGCCATCAATTTACCAATAGATCATGGCCGACCCCGCCAACAACAACAATTCGTCCGGCCGGCAGCAGAGAGCCGGGCAGCAGCCGACAGTCACCCCATTGCAGTTGTATATGCGGCACGACTCCCGACCAAACGAGTCCATCGACATTGAGCGATTGCTCTCGTCATCTTTCTATCCCGGCGCCTCGTCGAGCTACAATTTCAGCGATCCGGTACCTATCAAGTCCCTTCCCCTCTTCCCAATTGGTGACGGCTAACATCCCACGCGCAAAGTCGCCATCCAACAGCTCAAATACTATATTCATCCAAGACGATGACGGCGATTCTCCCGGTCTGCACGAAGTAGAGTCCCCGGATGATGATGCATCTGCAAAGAATAAGAATAAGGCGCTTGCGCAAGGTAAAGCTGGCGGCGCAAAGAGAAAAACCGATGCCGGCCGCAGCGAGGGGCCAGGCGAGGTAAGAGAGGCTGCGCAACGCTTGGGAACGCCAATCTAATTCTCATTTTATAGCGCCGTCGAAAGCAAATTCGTGAAGCGCAACGCGCATACCGACAGCGAAAAATATCACAGACAGCCTACCTCGAGGAGAGGGTCAAGCAGCTAGAAAGCGCCATTGAGAACATGAGCTCCGTGGTGCTCTCCTTTAGCGAGGAGCTCATCGGCTCCAACATCCTCTCCTGCCAGAGCGAACTCACAGCCCGGCTCCGGGATGCCCTGGCGACGTGCCTCACCCTAGTCCGCGAAACCGGCAATGGGTCAACGGAGTCGGAGCCGGCTGCCGGGCCGAGTTCCCAGGCTAATATGGCTCTCGTGCCGTCGATTCCACCCGCTGTGCCCAATAAACCCGCCAGCATCAAGAACATTTTTGGCAACAAGCCCTACCCCGACATGAACACGAGCATGGCCGTCTCCGACTTCATGGACATGCTCGCGACTTCGGTCGTCTACTACGGCTATCTAGCCCTCGCAGACCCCACGCTCTCGACGACGCGCCTCCACCGCCACTTTGGTCTTCCGCTGCAGCTCATGACGCGCGACAAGCTGCTGTCGTACTTTTCCGCCCTCTTCCAGACGCGCATCTGCCAGACGCCAAAGAACGCCGACTGCCCGGACAAGCCTGGCATGCCCTTCTTCAGCATCGGCGGCGCCGGCACCCACTACTCGCCCGCCTTTGCCTCGAGCTCCGCGTCGGCGCCGCTCTCCCTGCCCTGGGCCAACACGGCCGACCAGTCCGAGACGTGGTCGGTGCGCAACAATGCCTGGACCGTCCCCATGGATCCGGCCAATGTGCCGGCGAATATGCAGGACCGCTTCGAGGGCGACTGGTTCGACATGCAGGATCTGGAGCTCTTCCTCATTGAGAAAGGCGTGAGCCTACGGATGATGCCTAGTAAGGAGTCTATAGGTGACATAAATGTTCCCTTGTTTTTACGAGGTGAGTAATGGCACGGTAGCATCCTTGAGATTTTCTTTTTCTGATTAACTTGTTTGCCAGGCCTGATGTTAAATTCGACCTGTCTAGGTCAGTCTCCGGGATTTCGGCGTCGCGATGTCGAAATTGCAATTCAAGCTGCCCAGTGCGGACCACAGGCGTAGACTTGACTTTGATCTATGAGAACGATTTGTACACTTAGTGCTTTAATGATGCAGTGCTATGCGAAATGAAATAAACGCTATTTTATTCATTTTTCGTTGAACAGCGATTGTCACTCAACCGATTGTTTAACGCCAGCCGTTAGCAAACGCACGCTCGTCTGCCTTCCAAGCCCTTCTTCTCGCCGAATTCGCTTCCTCCTGTTCATCTTATCTTTCTTCTCTTCGTGATCGATTCTCCGCATTTCCTTCTTGCGCACTCTCCTTTCAAAGCCTCTCCCTCTTCACAAACAGCCTTTTTCGGTAGAGGCACACCGTTGGAATCAAGAATTTTACCAACAAGTACCAAGCCTCTGCAAATTATTCCTTCAGGATTGCCATCGTCACATTGCCATCGTCTATTGTCTCTTGTTTCACTTATCCGCTAAACGTCAAGCATCCCTATTGACAAGATGATCAAGCTCCCAGCGGAACTCCTCATCTCAATTGCCGACAACTAGCGCAACCTAGCCGCCCTCGTTGCAACATGCAGACGTATGCGTGATCTACTTGAAGGACACTTATACAGAGGCGAGTACCTCGCTGTGAAACTTCAAGGAAGGGACGACGAGCTTGCGATTTTCCAGGCAGCGAGCGACCCTACTCATATTACCACTCTGAAGCAATGGGTCGGCTACATTGCTCGCAAAGACGAGACCAGTAGCGACCGTGGACACTGGTATTTGGGGTCTGCTCTCAGATCAGCTGCGAGCGCTGGAAAAAAAGCGGCGGTGTTGTTGCTGCTCGAGCATCGCGCTCCGAAGGATCTTCAAGATCCCGACGGTCGAAGTCCTCTCATGTGCTCAGTTGTCGAGGGGCATGTCGATGTGGCCAAAGTTTTGATTGAGGCTGGGTGCAACGCTTCACTGAGCACCGAATTCTCATCCCCCATGAACGCCGCCTGCCGGCTAGGGGATAGAGCCACTGAGATAGTCTGGATGATGCTTGACCTCGGAGTCGACCCATACGCTCCTAACGGGGACAGCATTCCTCGTGACTCAACAGCACCCGGAGAAGTAGCGAAAGTGGGATCTCTTGATCTACTACGGCTGTTCGAAGCTCGGAGCGTAGATCTCCACAGCAGCCATCATTATTTTTTTGCGTATACGTTACCGATCTGTACAGCCATCGCCAACCGGCAGCACGCGGCGCTTGAGTTCCTTCTTAAAGGTGGTCACTACCCTGCATGGGACACTCGAAGGGGCAAACTCTTGCTATTCGCATTTCGCCTATTTGCCACTGCAAAGTCGTTGCAACTGCTCTTTGAAAACACAAAACTCACACTAGAATCGCTTGATGAGGCACATCGCCCGTTTCACATATCGACTCTAGAGCGCGACGACGATGAGTACAAAGATTAGCTACGCCATTTTGCCACTGCAAAGTCGATACAACTGCTCTTCGAAAACACAGAACACGCAGTGGACTATCTTGATGAGGCAAATTGCGCATTTCTCACATCGATTATAGAGCGCGATGACGATGAAAACGAAGATAAGATACGATTTCTCATCTCTCGAGGAGCCAATGTCAACTGTTGCGACAGCTACAGCGAACCAGCATTGACTTGCGCAATTTTAAGATGCCGTCACAACAATACTGCAATAGTGGACATGCTCATCCGAGCCGGCGCCGATCTCCTGCAGCGGGGGCCCGATGGCAGCACGCCGCTCATACTCGCTGCGTCTCTAGCTGATGGCGGCGATCTTGTCAAGATCATTCTCGAGCACAACTCCAATAACGTCGATGCCAAAGACAACAATGGCAAAACAGCCCTGCAATGGGCCATTCACGTGTGGTGTCGCCCGTCGGTGCGGCAACTTCTTAAATACGGTGCTAGTCCCGACCAATTTTTAGAGGAAGGAATTTCTTTGCTTTCGCAGGCACTTCGGCGCGAAGATGATTTTTTGGTTCGGCTAGCTCATCAACGCAGGCGCAGACATCAATCTTCGTGACAAATCTCCGACGGGGTTGCTTCCCCTTATGCATGCCATCATGAGACGGCACCTCGACTCTGTCCTGTATCTGTTGGCGCGTGGAGCAAATCTCGAACTACGTGATAAAACTGGAAGAGGGGTCCAAGAGCTGCTTCACGAATCAGGTTTCAACTCGCTTCGAGAATTCTGTTCTCACATTTTCACCTAAACGACGCTCCAGGTATGTTCCACTCAGTCATCCAGATATCTTCTTCGCTAGACAGAAATTTCAGGAAACTTATTTTTAGCTACACAAATTCAAACAAAGATATTTACATGAACATTTACGTATTGCAGTCGCATGCCACAGCTCAGTGCGAGCGCAATCTATCAAGCCTCCACGATGGAGTACCTGCCGCAGTCTCGCGACTTGGCTTGGCCAATTGAAGCTTTCCATTCGAGTGACCGGCATCTTTTCGGCTTCCAATCGAATAAAAATCTAAGCCGATAGCCCTGCAAATTTCTCGCGCAGAGCCCCGTCTGCGACGGTCACATCGAAGCAAACGAGGCTGCGACGGCTGCTGGAAATGAAGCTCAGTGCCCATCTCCTCGGCGCCTATATGCAGAAACCTCGAGCGCGGGGTTTTTGGGGGCAAAAACATTTCGATGTTCAAGTTTTGTCAAAATGTGTCGATCGCTGATTGTACGTTCAGAAACGTAGATTTGACGGCAGCGATTGCTCATACCGTAGCCTCGTCTTCCCTCACTAGAGGCAACAAGCAACGGGATGCCTGAAATTCAGCTATTTTAATTTTAATTTTCGCTGATAACTAACTATTCCTATTTAGGACGAAAACATTGAACTAGCTAATCAAAGCACGTAGAACCTAATAACTTTAACGCCATTATCGTTAGCGCGCTCACTTATACTCTTGATAGAACACATAAAGACCTCTTTTGAATTAATTATTTAATAGCGCTCAAATTGTTCTCTTATATGCCTTGTTTTCTAGGTCTAAGTGGCCTGCCTCGCGGTTGTCCGTCGCTACAGAGATGTTCTGTACTGTGTTTGTTGCTATGTACCTTGGGCGAAATCTATTAGCAGAAATTGAGCATCTCAATCAGCTAACTTTCAGGGCTCAATCTACGGGCAGGATTCATAGGATTCATCTATTTTTGGCCACCCGCATGAGACCCGAGCCAGTGTTCTGTCTATTCGGAGCAGATGAGATTTTACTGGTAATACTATTATGGGTCATGGTTTTTTTGCGCAAACACACCCTGAACAGGGGACTCCCTCTGCCATCTGCCTACTTCCGCGTGTTTCCCTGCTTTTCAGTTTTCGCCCAAGATGTCGACTCTTTTCGACTCAGAGGTGCTCCAGAAGCTTGTTTCTCCTGAAGCTCAGCATCTGCACCGCCTCCTCAAGGAGTTGTCTCGCATCGGTGTGGGCAGCATTGTCAGTTTGCCGCAAATCGTTGTATTCGGCAGCCAAAAAGCCGGCAAATCATCCGTTTTGGAAGCTATATCTCGTATAAGATTTCCTACCGATTCTGGTCTTTGCACGCGTTTTGCTACAGAGCTGGAGTTCAGAGATGGCGCGCAGCTACGGATTCATGCCAGCGTGCAATTCGCCGACGGCAGGCCTGCCAAGTCGCTCAGCTACAACGGCCTTCAAGAGAGCGATTTACCTGAGATGATTCGACAAGCAAAAGAGGAGATGGGGCTTGTTGGACTTGACAAGAGTTTCTCGAAAGACGTACTCAGACTGAGCATTGAACGGCCGGGAATGTACCCGCTGCAATTGGTCGATCTCCCGGGCGTCTTCAAGACTACTTCTGGCGACCAAACCAAGGAAGACATCAAAACAGTCGACGATCTGGTTCGCGGTTATCTGGAACAGCCAAATAGCATCATCATGCTGGTCACTGCAGCAGAGGGTGACTATCATAACCAGTCGTTTCGGGAGCAGCTGGAGAAATTTGGTGTTCCAAAAAGCCGCACGATCGGAATCATCACCAAACCTGACAAGACAGAATGCGACCAACTCAAGTATTTCACCTCTTTAGCTTTGAATCAGCAAGGTGATTCGAAGCTTGACTTGGGCTGGCATGTTATGCGCAATCGAGATACAAAGAATGATACCGACGATTTTGACGGTCGTGACAGCAGGGAAGACAAGTTCTTCGCCGAATCAGACTGGGCCAAGATTCCACGTACAGATCGAGGGGCCAAGGCTCTCCAGGCTAGGCTGAGCAAGATTCAATTCGATCAATTGCGTCGCATCATCCCAGAGATCATGCAAGAGATGAGCGCCAAGCTCGCCCAGCGAGAGGAGGAACTCGAGAGACTGGGTACCGCGCGGCCGAACATCGAGGATATGCGCAACTTTCTCACTAGAAAGGCAGACGCATTCCAGCAGCTAGTCAAGGAGGCTGTAGAGGGTCGGTACAATGATGCCTTTTTCCGCCGCTTCCCGGATCACTATAACCTTCGTGCGCAGCTTCGCATGTTTAGTTCGGCGTTTGATTACGTGTTGCGAGAGAAGGGTGCGGAACGAATTATTGTCGGAGACGATGGAAACACGGCCGGCGGATCTGAGCGACGAGAATGGCTGGACGAATTTCTCGAAGCGAACCCGTATCCCGTGTCTGACCCTGAGAAGTGGACTTACAAGGATTTTGGCGATGAGCTGAACAGGGAAGCAGCAAAGACCCGCGGCTTGGAGTTCCCTGGTACCACCAATGACAATCTCGCTCATCGTTTGTTCCAAAAACAGTCTCGCAAGTGGGAGGAGATGGCTCAACACCACATTGACATGGTCACGACCAGTGCTAGGCTCTTTGTTGAAAAAGCCATGGAGTTCGTGGTCGGACCGGCTGCCACCAATCCCACCACAGAGGCCATTCTGCGCATTATCGTGGACGATTTCTTCGAAGAGCGTGAACTCGTTCTTAAGGCTAAGCTGGAGGAGTTCATACTTCCATATCGTGAGGCCTATGCTTTGCCGGTGGACCGGGAGTTTGAGATTCTGAAGAAGGCGAGGTCTGACGCGCGTCGGAACAAGCAGATTCTCGAACAGCAGCGCCTCATCTTGGCGGCCACCAACGACAGTGAAAAGGACGACGAGGGCCAAGAAGTAGATATTTCGATCAAGACAGATCAGCTGCGCAGGCTGCTTATCGCGGATCGCGCCCCTAGCGAAGGCGAGTTTGCGC
Organism: Beauveria varroae; assembly: GCA_030780425.1. NCBI lineage: Eukaryota > Fungi > Ascomycota > Sordariomycetes > Hypocreales > Cordycipitaceae > Beauveria > Beauveria varroae. The sequence continues at coordinate 70,667 of JAPFUP010000124.1, forward strand.
CGGGCGATATTCTCGACAAGATGCAAACGTACTATGAGGTGAGAAGGAAGACTTGGATATTTCTCCGCGCGGCAGAAATCCCAGCTACTAACTTGATATTAGTTATCTCTCAGAACATTCACCGACAACATCATCAACCTTGCGGTGGAAAGCTGTCTGGTTCGGCGTATTCGATACATTTTTACCCCGACAAGCGTGGGTGGAATGAGCGATGACCGAGTCAAAGAACTCGCGGCAGAGAACGAAGATATCAGGACGCGCAGGGAAGACTTGATGAAAGAGCGGGAGAAGTTGAAGGAATCTTTAAAGTATTGTAATCGATACAAGCCCCTGACTTCGATCTGTGAGTACAGCCAATAGCTCTCTCCACAGACGCATACGCTAACTCTGCTTGATCACGTCTCATAGCGAAGACGAGCACCCGCACCACAGTGACACCAAAAACGACGAATGCAGCGGCGCAAGCCACCACGATACCGAAAGATGTTAAAATATTCGGTGCCAAGGATATCACAGATAGCAATCGCGTACCACAACCAAGCAACTCGGTGCAAGTCACTGGGGAACCTGCAAGCCCCTTCAAAACCCCTCTATTTTCCGGTAAGACACACACAAATGGAATACCAGAGCCATGGAAACAAGCAGCGGCGGCGGCGCGTCACAGCTTTGACCCAAGCCCGCCTCCCTGGTTTGGCCGTAAATCTTCTTAGTCTGAGAATGCTTGAAGAATCCGAGTCGGACTTGTCGTCAACAGTGATTTACAGAGTCGGGGATGTACAGTATGGAACGCGCAATGGACCGGCATGGTAGACTCGCAGCGAGGCCAGCATTGCTCCGGCCATAATGCTGAGTGACTATTGCCGAGTGTGTCAAGATGCATGGAAGTAATAGATAGTATCTTCATATACCGATATGAAAAGCCTAATACTCTGAATATACATTATGCGCCTAATCTTTGGTATTCTTGTCTCAACGGCAGCCTCCGTCAGGCCTACCGGCCTTAGAGGCTTACTTTCGAAGAGTGTTGTCCGAATCTGCCCCAAGCACGATGATTCACACCTTTAAAGCACATATTTGGTAGAGAGATGCCATAGCGAAATAATAATGCAGGTGAACTAGTTAGGTGAAATAGCATATATTTCGTACGTGACGTCTTACCCTAAAGAGCAGCCAGAAAAGTTAGGCTCGCAACATTATGCTTCGACGCCAGTGTGAAACTTGAGCATCGGGCGGTTCTATCTTGGAAAGGTACTGACACCAAACTTTAAGGAAGAAATCTTTAGATAAGATGTAATCAGAATTAGTTGCAGCCTAGCTCGTCCGGGTTAATAGTCACCTTGCTTGCTTGCAAAGTAAAGCTATCTGTCCTGTGGAGGTGGCACTGCCCGAAGAGTGGGGCAAAAGTTGCCGCCCCGCGACCACCAAGCTCCGACAGATCTCCAACAGCGCAACCCGTTTCAAGTCCAGCGTTTTTGCCCTTTACATCTCCCTTATCTGCTTGTTGCGCTTCAATTCACTACATATAACATTGCCGACACCTAATACGACACACAAAGACCGGCCGCCTGTTTTTCTCCACTCCGAGCAAGGCAACAAGCTACGTCACCATGTCTCGAGTTCCTCCTCCTGGAGGCCCTGGTAGGGGCCCCTTTGGCGGCGGCAGCCTGCCTGGAGGCAACCCTCGACCACCACCTCCCGGCCAAGGATACGGAGGCGGCCCCGGATACGGTGCCCCCCAAGGATATGGCGATGCTCGTTCTGGCCAAAGACCGGCACCCTCCCAACAGCGATACGGCGAGAAGCCGACTGGGCCGGCTGGAGGCGGACGACAGGTGCCACTGCAGGTCGAGAAGGTCGCAGACAAGACTCTGCAAGTCAAGTTGATCTACAGCAACGTGTAAGCTCCCATAACCTGAATTTACTGCCCGATCGAATCTAATAATGCATAGTTGCGCCGTTTCGGCCGAAGACTTTCCTACGAATCGTGACGGATCCGATCTCTACCTGCTCATCCGGGGCGGCGACCCGGTGGGGGAATATGTCGTGACTGCCAAACCCATTCAGGGTTTCCCCTCTGGTTGCATCAGCTTGTCGGATCCTCAACGCAGCTGGACAGGTATTACGATGCGCGATCAGTTCACCGGCGAGATTTACGACCCGTTCCAGTCCGGTGGCAAGGCATATCTGGGCTCTCTGGACCTCGAGATTGGCTTCGCATCGCCCAGCAAAAAGACTGAGGTGCCGTACGATGAGGACGAGCTCGCCAAACAATTCATGGACACATACGGAAACCAGGTGCTGGCGCCTGGTCAGCCGTTGATCATGGACGTTCGCAATATTCCTCTGCGGATCGTCGTCAAGACTGTCGGGCTAGTCGATCTCGCTATGGGTGGTGAGGAGGGCTCTCAGAAGCGCCGAGAGGCTCAAGCCCGTGGTATCTTGACGAATCAAACGCGGGTGCTCTTCCATCGTGATGGCAAGGGCGACTTTAACCTCAAGCCGTCTATGAACAAGCCCAACTCCAACGCCATTCTGGCCCCTGACTTCAAATTCGAGGATATGGGTATCGGTGGTCTTGGTGACGAGTTCTCCACTATCTTTCGTCGCGCCTTTGCGTCTCGCGTGTTCCCCCCTGGCTTGATCGCCAAGATGGGTATTCCTCACGTCAAGGGTATGCTTCTGTACGGACCTCCTGGTACCGGCAAAACTCTCATCGCTCGACAGATTGGTAAGATGCTGAATGCCAGGCCTCCCAAGGTCATCAACGGTCCCGAGGTGCTGAACAAGTACGTCGGTCAATCCGAGGAGAATATTCGAAAGCTGTTTGCGGACGCCGAGAAGGAGTACAAAGAGAAGGGCGACGAGTCCAGCTTGCACATCATCATCTTTGATGAACTGGATGCCGTCTGCAAGCAGCGTGGATCGGGAGCTGGCGGCGGCACTGGCGTGGGTGACAGTGTTGTTAACCAGCTGCTGTCGAAGCTTGACGGTGTTGATCAGCTGAACAATATCCTATTGATCGGAATGACCAACCGAAAGGACATGATTGATGATGCTCTGCTTCGTCCTGGGCGCTTGGAGGTGCACCTGGAGATTTCTCTGCCTGATGAGGAGGGTCGGCTGGAGATTCTCAAGATTCACACTTCCAAGATGAAGACGAACGGTCTCCTAGACCCCGATGTGAATCTGGAGGAGCTTGCGGGCCTGACAAAGAACTACTCGGGTGCCGAGTTGAACGGACTTGTAAAGGCGGCTGCTTCGTTTGCCTTTTCTCGCCACACCGAGGTCGGCCAGCTCGCGGCTGTGAAGCAAGATGTTGCGAGCATGCAGGTGAACCGGGCCGATTTCATGAATGCGCTGACCGAAGTCCGCCCTGCGTATGGTGTGTCGGAGGCTGAGCTGGAGGAAGCTGTCCGTCTGGGCATTCTGCCGTACGGTGGCCATATCAACGCGACGATCCAGGAGATGATGCGTGTGGTGGGCATGATCAAGCAGGACCCCAACAAGTTCAACTCGTCAGTGCTGTTCCATGGCCCGCGCGGGTCAGGAAAGACGGCTCTGGCGGCGCACATTGCTACACAGTCAGACTTTCCATTTGTCAAGATGGTTACCCCTGCGGATTTGGTGGGCTACCGGGACGACTTTGCCAAGAAGGACTACGTACATAAGGCATTTGCAGATGCGTACAAGTCGCCTGCTAGTATTTTAATTCTGGACGACTTCGAGCGTCTGATCGGCTGGAACCCGATTGGTTCGCGCTTCTCGAACGTGATGCTGGAAGCTCTGACGACGCTGATTGTGTCGAAGCCACCAAGAGTATGTTGCACTCTACTGTTTTGACAAGTAATCAAGCTAACTATATGTACAGGGCCACCGTTTACTGGTATTTGTGACGACATCCAAGGCATCGGTACTCAAGATGCTGGAAGTCGACCAGGACTTTGCGAAGAAGGTGGCGGTGCCGGCGGTGTCGAACCTGCGGGAGCTAGGCAACGTGCTGCACGAGTCCAAGTCGTTTAACAGCGGTGACATTAGTCAGGTGATCGGGATGGTGCAGGAGCGGACGCGAGAGGAGAATGTGGGCGTGGGCATCAAGACGATCTTGGACTGCATTTTCGAGGCCAAGGCAGGGGGACCGAGCAGCAATGTGTTGGAGACGTTTGTGGACCTGATGGTTGAGAATATGAATGATCTGAGGGGATAGAAGATGGTATCTAATGAATTCTCTCTAGCATATAGACCAATATCAAGGTTACGAAGAAAGGCACAAGTCGTTGCTGAAGCGTTATTTTTGGTGTGGAAAAGCAGCCAATCGTACAGGGATGATGGCGACGTTGATGGATCTCGACGCAGGGGAGGCTTTTTCGCTTATCCGAACACCGGAATGCTTGATAACTAGGGAAATGTGCGCATCAGCAAGGTTGGAGATGAATCTGGGCATAACATGCAAGACAGAGGCGAAGCGTGTCTATGCGGGAAAACGGAGCAGGGCGGTAAAGTCTTTGGCTGCATGTCGGTGTGTGTTGACCGCATCGTTGCTTGTAGACGAGGTGTGTAGGTCGCCAGCCGCGAGCGAGGGTGGGCGCCCATTTTATTACCAAGTGCGGGTTCATGCCGCGATTAAGAATGCAGACAAACAAACGGAAAAACTGTAGAAAAAATAACTGTAGAGCTAAATCTGTAGAGAAGAGCGTGAGGTGCGGCAGAGATGGTAAGGAATACTGGGGAATGGACAGAGGGATGCAGGTTTGTGTGGCGTTTGCTATCAGTTTGGCACGAGAATGATTGCCCATCTTCGGCATATGCAACGAGAATGATCTCTCTTTGATGGCATCATGGCTGCACATGGATGCATCAGAGTAATGCTTTACTTGGTGGGTGGGTAGTACTGCTACACGTAATCGGCTGTTCAAGTGTGGTGCGAGTAATGTGCGACAGGAAAGGCGGAGAGTTGAGGAGAAGGCGGGCAAGGCGGAAGCTGGGGCCGGAATGTTGTTGCGGTCACGCATCAGCATTTGAGAGGGTAGAATAAAAAAGAGGCATATTTGTGGAGTTGAATAGAGTACGTATGTGCCGTTCTCATACTGGGGGCCTCATTAGGGCATCTTGAAGGATGCAACCGGAAAAGGTCTTTCCGGGGTCTTGAATAGTGTGCGGTGGGAACAACTTGGAATGGGTTTATTAACTGTGAGCAGGGCTACCAATTTTGATTAATCTGTTACACGGATTCGATTGCCATAGTTGACGACAGCCGAGCCCCATCTCTGTACCACACAGCCCCCGAGTTTTGTACATCGTTTTTTATCTTGTCTGATGAGCAATTCGCCGCTGTGGTAGCAATGCAGGGGGGAACATTGTGTCTGCCGATGGGTGGGTTGAGTCGGGGCATCATCATGTGAGCATTCTCGTTCGTATAGACGAGTGAATATAATTTATCACTGGTTAACTGGCAGTGGCAGTTGCAATGGCTGCCAGCTGGCCAAAAAAAAAAAAAAAAAGACAAGAAAAGTCGCGCCGGCCCCACCATCCGCGTAACTAATTGAAAGTCTGCTAAAAAGACCAGAGAGCCAAAGAGCGACCAAGACGGATGATGACGAGTTCCTTGGTGCATGAAAGTTTCCCATTGTAGGTGGCGGCGGAGGTTTCAAGAAAAAGAAAAAAAATTAAGAGCGAGAAAAGAAAAAGAGGGAAAAGGGAAATCTAGGGAGAATCAATCGTCTGACACACCAGACCAGGTGGAGGTAAGCAGATGGCAGATGCAGGCTCGCATGCGCCGTTTGCTTTTGTTTTCTTTACTTTTTACTTTAACAGGTCTTTCGATAGCCTACAGATGACTCGTTCACGCGTTTCTGGTCTTGTGCTATGCTTTTCTTTTTGAATTCTGATTGTGCATTGTTCCTTTCTGCTATCAAGAGTCAAGATGACAAAACAAAAGATTCTACAACGCTTTGACGCCCTCGTCTTTTGTTTCTGGGGAACAGGGAGCATGGACAAGTGGTGTGAGGGGGCCCCCGATTCGGCCCAGTTTACCAGTCTGCTGCTGCAGGCTGCAGGCTTGATGTTTTGTTTTGCACGGGGTTTCGTTGTCGTCATAGCCAATTGACCGGATTTTCCGTTTCTGCCGTGTACGAGCTGACTCGTTCGTGTTTGTCTCTCGAAATGTTTGGTGCCCGCGTTTGTTTTCGTCTCGATTCAGCCCCAGCTGCGCCAAGCAGAGAATAAATCAAAGAAAAAAATCACTTTATTCGTACCCGGAGCATATCTGAGAGCACCGAGAGAATAAGTTCGGTAGGTGCAAAGACATGGTTAGCGCTACCTACATGCACTGCAGTAGCGATGGCTGGTAAACTATAATTCACCTCTTGTCATGCACCGCGCACGCGCGTCTTTCTTATGCCTCGATGCCCTCGTGTCATCCATCGCCATCATGCCATTATGCACTTGCCGATTTCACCAACGAGCATGCCCCCGGACGCCCAACAGACGCCGTGGCATGGTTCATAGCTGTCTTGGACTCTAAGTGGAAGTCTTATAATTAGCGCACAGAGCAGTGCTCAGCATCAGCCCAACCAACACAAAAAACACGCACGCTTTTGACAGATATTGACACACACACATCCAGTCATCCCGGTTCAAATCGTGCTAGCAGGGATAATGAAAAAAAAAATGAACCCCGGTCATTGATTGAACGGGTATCCGTAATAACAAGAGAACCGTATCGGTAAAGGGAAAAAAAGCCACCCATGCGCGTACAGTGCCATCATGCATTATGCCGTCGCCCGGTCCATCCCAGTCCATCCATCCATGCGAGCTGCCAGCCTGCTGTGGTAACTTTTACCACGTCAATGCAGTCATCGGTCAACCAGGCGAGACTCAAGCGTACCACTATTTACCAATTTACCGACTAAGTAGCTTGCTGCCGTCAATCTCATTTTCCTTCTTCTTGCTTCCCGTCTCCCTCTTTGTCTGTTGATATCGCCTCCTTTCTTGTCATCTTGATCCTTTTCAAAGCGCGATTCTGCTGTAACTAATTAGTCTCTCCCCCGCCCACCACTGTCCTGCATCTTGCTCTCTGTGCACTGCGCCCAGGTGCCTGTGAGCTGCTCTGTCCCCGCGCGCCTCCCCTCGGCCAACGACCTGCCTCACTCGGGAGAAAAAAAACCGGTAGTTAGCGACAAACCGTCTCTCTACAATGTACGTTGGAGCTAAAAACAGCCACCAGAACCTCGTCTGCAAACACCAACAAGTTGCTCGACCCATCCAGGCTTCTTCTTCATCCTTCGATATTCTGTCCAAAGCAACCGACCTGCACCATTAGCCCATCGCTGCCCGCATACCCCAAGCTAATGCCCGTGCTTGCCAGCAGCTTCCATATTGAACCGGCCTGACACCCACCATATACACACAACCCTTTTCATATACCGTCAACTGTTGCGTCTGCCACGACCCCCTTACATCGACACACGGTCTACCGTCGAGACTCTGCGCTCGGCGGAGCCGCTGTTCCAACCATCTCTTCTCGCCTGCTCGGATCGCGCGATCGAAACCCTCACGCCAGCCATGACCGTCACAGCCGCCGCCAAAACCTCCAAGTCCTCCAAGAGGTCATCGCCCCGAGCCGCCGACGCCTCTCCCCTCATCCCATCCTCGTTTTCCGCTGCCGCTCCCGCCCCCGCCACTCCCTCGTCCTCGAAATCGGCCGCTCACAGGCTCCTCCGCAAACCCTCCCTGGCCAAGCAGCCTCTCGTCCCCCTCGCAGAGGCCCGCCACTACCATCATGAGCGATCTGTCTCTCGCGCCGGCGCAAGGGAGATTGAGTCGGAAAAGTGGGATGCCAACTGGGACAATCCTTCGGCGGCCCGCGACGGACGCCAATTCACCGTTTCCAATGTGGGGAATAATGGTCGCATCTATCTGAGGTATGTCCCGTTGCTGTTCCGCCCAACCCTACTCCGTAACACAATCCCGCCTCTTCTTGTTCTGCAAAGCGGGCCGCTCCTCTTGCCCCTTTAAGATGCCCACTGGAATGCAAATCCCCGTCTTGCGTGTGCCACAAAATATCCCAAAATTCTATCCTCGACCATTGTTAACATAGACGTTGTTGCGCCGACCTACAGACCCTCGATTCGTCGAAACTATTCCGCATCAAAGACGCAGCAATCCTACAACCTGCCCAGCACTCCTCCGCAGTCCTTCGAGACCCCGCCAGCATCCTCGAATCCGGGTCGCATTCCCATAAAAACCCCCAATGCCGTTGCCATGTCATGGGCAAATGTCCCCCAAGACTCTCCCGTCACCGGCAGCATGGCGAGTCTCCCCGGCTCGCGCGCCGCCAGCCGACAGGGACATCACCGCCGCGCCCTCTCCGACAGTACCATCCACGAAATAACTGCTCCCAAGACGGCCGATTCCGCTGCCGCCTTGGCTGCTCCCAAGACTCCCGTCGTCGATAATCGCCCGCGCACAATGGACAATCTCCCCGCCACCGAGCCGCTCCTCAACATCAACATACCCAACTGGCGCCTCGGCACTCCTCGCTTTTCTACGCGTGGTACTGCCCTCATTCGTGGCTCGTCTTACGCCCCAACTGAGGATTTGCGCTCCAGTTCCGTCTCTATACTCAACTCGCTGCCGCGCAGCCATCAGCCCACCGGAGAGTTTACATGGAACAAGCCAACAGGGACCTTTTTATCACCAGACAACATCACTGCCCATGCTGCGCCTAGAAGCCCCGGTCGTCCACCATCGTCGCTAAGGCTACGTGCTATGCAGCCCAGCCATCTCGCCCATCTCATCATTGAACCCGACATGTTCACCGATCTCACCTTTCGCCCTGCCTGCGATGATCGCCGCCTCGTTCGATATACTCCTACAACAGGCGCTGTCGCCGCCGCTACACCACCACGACTTGTTGCCGAAATCACCTCGCCAAGCTTTCTCGACTATGAACTAATATCCGACTTCTTTCTCACCTATCGGTCTTTTCTGGACTCACTCCATCTCTTGCGCATGTTGTTTGCGAGAATGCGCTGGGCATTAGCTCGCCAAGACGAAGTCGGCATGATTGTTCGCGTTCGCACTTTTGTCGCCGCTCGACATTGGATTCTCAACTACTTCACCGACGATTTCCTCCTTAACTACGACCTTCGAAAGGAATTTTGTCAGTTACTCAACGGTGTAGTCGACGATCTCTCCGACAATGTGCAGACTAGGACTGCGCAGCTCAGAGTTATTGCCGAGCTGAAAAAGTGCTGGCGGAGGGTCTGCGCCCACTACTGGGATGGCCCCAACTTTGACGACGCGCTTGGTGTTGGAGTAGAAGTTGCGCCTGGCGGCGTTGCCGGCCACAGAGATCCGGCCTTGACTCCGTCGTACTGGGAAGCTGTCGGAGGCCAGCCGCAAATCTCTTCTTCCCTGACCAAGCATCAAGGCCCTGACGTGGGCTTCTCCACCGACCCCAACAAAACCCCCAAGATTGGCGACTTCATCGTCTTTGGTGATCGACCTCTGACCCCTGAAAATATTGCCATGGACTTGGCGCGTGCGCAGGGAGGATCGGCCTCCAGCTTGGACAGCGCGGATGTCATCTCCTGCCCGTTTCCCGGCAAGGCTCGGAAAGGCATGCCGTCCTATCCTAACCACCAGTGGACTGCCCATCCTCACCCAGTGCCAGTGACGGCCCAAACACAACACTCCGGAGTTGCCTCAGTCCCTCCTCGAGTTCTGGTCAGCAAAAAGGCCCGCCCCTGCCATTCACACAAGCGCAGCAACAGTGTCAATGACTCACTCCGCGAACACCTCTCTGAGAGGCCTTCGAACGATGTCGACTTTCCCACAATCCTGCCATCTGCCGGTAGTCTAGTTCGTGGCAATTTTCTCCCTCCAGGTCAGGCTTTTGTGGATATCTCGGCCCGAGATCGCGGCGGCATGGCTCATCGCCAAACGACCATCTTCACACCCACGTCTCGACGCATGGTCAAGGACAAGCCTTTTCACGGCGCCATGTCTGGCATCGGCATGCGGAAGCTTCTCGCCAGCGTGAGACGCGCGCTGAGCGTGCGCGGACAGGTCACCGCCCCGACGCAGGCCAACCTGACACGTATCTCGCCTGTAGGGCCTCGTGATGTGGCCTCGAGCCGACTGCCTGGTACAGCTGTGGTTCCCCAGGAAGAAGCACAGCATTACAGTGGTCGGCCAGCAGTCCGCATTGATCTGTTAGGTGCTGAAGTTGCCGAGGACTTCAAAAAGGCAGTGCGTGAAGAGCAGGCAGGAGTTCCCATACCTCCCGGTCCTGTATCTGCCCCTCTGCCGGACAAGCCGTGTGGTCTCTTTCGTTTCAGCGACTTGCCTCCCTTTGAGCATCACCGCCCGACCAGCGATATGGGTATTACCACAGGCAGCAAGTCGATCGTCATTGTCGACGACACTGTGCCATTCGAAATGCATCGCAGCACGATTCTCCGGCGCAACGATGGACACTTGGCTGAGACTCTACCCGATTCGTTTCAGCCTGCCACTTCTGATCCCACGCCACCGAATACACCACCTGACGTCGACCACGACATTCCTCGCCGATCCTCCTACCTCACCCACCATCAATCGGTACAAAGCCCCGACGTACTGCCTCCTTTTATTCCAGATCTCTCAACACTTCAAGATGAATCCTCTCGAACGTCAGAAGGAATTTGTAGACCTTCCTTTACCGCATCTCGCCATAGTCGACGCTACCCACCTCCTAGTGGTGGCACTTTTCGGATGCACAGGCGCACTCGCTCTGCCAGGACACATCAATCTCTCAACTCTGTACTGCAGCGTCGTCACAGCTCCATTGGCAGCGGCACAATGCCTCCGGCCACTATCCTCAGCCTGGATTCTGCCACTCTTTCTGACATTTCTGTGCGCGATTCGGAAATCTCAGTACCCGAGCCTCTTCGTGTACTTCGCCGCCGTCCTGGCGGAGACCTACGTGCCGCTACTAGAATTGAGGACCTCCAAAACAACCCTCTTAGACGGTCGCGATCGGTCGGCTCCATTGTCACGTACTCTGAGTCTGTCCGCAGCATGAGCTTTTTGGGGGGAGTCCCTGAGTCGAGTTTGGATGCTGAATCCGATTACGACGACTACCATGTAGGGCGCCAGGAAGTCTTTTCTGTCGGCCAATTGACGAAACAGCAGCCTGAAAAGGCAAAAATGCTCTCACTCTTCAGCACACACTCCTCATCCAAGCCGCCAGCGCGACCATCGTTCGAAGCCGAGGCTCAGCGGCTCGCTCAGATTCCAGATGACGAAGATGATGGCGGCATTGAGTCCGCCCTGCTCAAATTGGAGGGCAAATTCAACCGGGGCTCCAAAGGGAGCGCAGGGCAGGCGGAAGAAGAGGTTGACATGGAGAAGCTTGGCCGCGCTCTTCAATTTCTCGGCGGCGCTCCAGCAAGCAGTACACTCAGCAGGCGTCAAGCATCCAGCAACTCAAATGCTTCGAGGTCGGGTCGCGACGCAACCGAAGATTGGTCTATGCCTCAAAGCGAAGTCAATGGAGTGCACTCATTCCTCTCCGAGGCGTCGATGGACTCGTACAACTCTATTCCACTACTGGATAGGGGGTTGACCGACTACGGTGGCAGCGTAAGACTCAGCCGTGGCTGGGCGGAGAAGTCTGTTCTCTGTGATTCGGAAGACCTAACCACAGTCGCCAGCACCGAGGCTCCCAATACTCCATTGCTAAATGATGCTGCATCTGCTGCTGAGCAAGCCCAAGCCTCCGAAGATCAAAGCTACGACGTGGTCGAAAAGACGGACAGCATGGAAAGAATTATGCCTGGGCACACGCAGCCCATTCCTCGTGACCATCAGTCTTTTCTCGAAGATGACAGCTACGCCAATTCTGATATCTCTTCCGAAATGTCGACGCGGGAACCAACGCCAGCACAAGTGAATGACAGTTTCCTTCGCCCGAGACGCAAGCTACCACCCCATCCTCTGGGCGAGTCCATCGCAGACTCCATGCTACAGCCTGTCTCGCCACCTCTCTCCACGCCCCGACAGCTGGCATCGCCTGCATTCAAGTCTACCGAAGCCATGTATGCGTCCGGGCCCCTTCCGCCGACGCCTGATGCCACACCCACGGTACCCTTTACGCAGACTCTCCCCGGCTCGCAGTCGTCGCCCAACGCGCTTGAGATGCTTCGACCCGCGCAGCCCGAGGCCGGCTTCAAGAAGTTTTCCGTGCACCTGCCCTTTATCCTCGCTTTCGACTCGGACATTCTGGCGCAGCAATTTACACTAATTGAGAAAGACGCGCTCAACGAGATCGACTGGAAAGAGCTAATTGAGATGAACTGGAAGAATGCTACTAGCAGTGGTTCTCGTTCATGGGTCGATTTCCTGCGCAACAGTGACGCGCACGGCGTCGAGGTAGTGATTGCGCGGTTTAACATCATGGTTAAATGGGCCATTTCGGAAATCGTGCTGACGCAGCACGTCGAGGAGCGCGCACGCTGCCTCATCAAGATGATTCACGTGGCGGCGCACTGCCGCCGCTACCGCAACTTTGCGACGCTCGCGCAGCTCACAATAGCGTTGTCGAGCAATGACGTGACGCGCCTGTCGCGAACGTGCGCGCTGGTGCCGCCGCACGACCTCCGGACCCTGGCCGAGCTGGAGGCGCTGGTGACGCCGACGCGTAACTTCCTAAACCTCCGCGCGGAGATGGAGGTGGGCACCGACACGGGCTGCATCCCGTTTGTGGGCATCTACACGCACGACTTGTTGTACAATGCGCAAAGGCCGTCTGAGGTGGCGGCCGCGCCCGACGCGCTCCCGCTCGTCAACTTTGAGCGCTGCCGCATCGCAGCGGCTGTGGTCAAGGTCCTCCTGCGGCTACTGGAGTCCAGCACGCGCTATGCGTTTCGACCCATCGAGGGCATCACGGAGCGTTGTCTGTGGGTGGGCGCGCTCAGCGACGAGGAAATCCGCAGCCATTCAGAAGCACTGGAAGCTTAATACGACTGTCATCATCTGCATTCCTATATCATAGCCCGGTATTTTCTCTCTACGACGATACAATATCATTTTGTATGAGAATTACAAGGCAAGCACGCATTCCTGCCACGAGCTCTTTCCTTTTCTTGATTCAGAATGGCATTAGCGCCAAAGCGAAGCATATATGCATTCATTATTCGGGACTTTTTCTCCCCTGCTTTCCGAACCTGGAGTTATCTAAACATCACCACGGCGCGGGTTTTGACAATCGCTTCTACTCTCTATTAATCAGTCTCGACGACTTTTCTTTCTGGCTTTCTACTTGTATACTTGTTTTGGAGAAGATGCACCTTGAGTCTCATTTGGGGGGGTAAGAAGCATACATTCGCTGGGACTGCTAGATTTTGTTTGTCTGCTTATTGCACTATGTTTCTTTTGTTTTCTTTGTGAATATAGTGGTTTTGGATGATGACCTTTGGGCGGTTGTCTGCAGAGGACGAGACAAATGAGAAGAGAATGGTTATTTAGAAGGCAGGGAGGGCACAGGAGTGGGCACGGCCGATATACCCCGAGTCTCGTGTCTTGCGAGAAGACACAAAAAGAGACTCTTTTTCTTGTTACGACTTTTACAATTGAATAAAGTACATTCTCAAAGATTCTCGAGAATTGATACACACAGCGATACGATTAAGTAATCACGGTGGGAGCGAGGACGTAAAAAAGAATCAGACTTATTGCGATGTAACTAGAAGAAGACGAGCATCCCGGGCGGGAACGACGGTCAAGTCCATCCCTTTTGCACCGGGCAGTACAGGGCTTTCCCTCTCCCTCCGACGACTCGACATGTAACAAATGAAAATAAAAACAGCGAGCACCAATAGAGAATAAGATTCCTTCTCGAGGAAGAAACTTCTGTCACTTGGGTTGCAGACTGATGAATGAAAAATTCGTCGACGACCGCCAGTGGGCGAGTATCTTTCCCTCATTAGTACCAGCACAGCGTGTAACCACGGGTTGCTTTTCCTCTTCTACCCGCAACAAGTCTCGAGTAGCTCCTTTTTCAAAATTTCTTCCTTTTCTTCTCCGTTGTTTTTTTTGTTGGCTCTTCCAGAATATCTAAAGCTGTGCCGTAGACACAACATGTCTACCAGATATCAGCACAGGCGCCACCATTGTCGTCAAGCGACGAGACAGCAGCAGCAGCAGCTCCATCAGCATATAAGACGTCAGCGGTAGCAGCCTGAGGATCTCGAGCTTTCTACCACTGGGAGTCCTTGGCGGCGTCGGCAGCCCACTCGGTGGTCGCGCCGGGGGCACCCCACTCCTCGCCAGTGGCGCCAGCACCGTCCCAGCCAGCAGCGCCGGTAGCACCGGGAGCGCCAGAGAAGCCGGCAGCGGCGCCGGAGGCGTCCCAGTCACCGGGGGCGGCCTGAAAGCCGGACTCGATGGCGGCAGGGGCCTCCTCCTCGGCGGCGGCCTTCTCCTCCTCAGCGGCCTTGTCCTCAGCCTCGGCTTCGGGGTCACGGTCTGGATTCTCATGTTAGTTGTCTTCTAAAGAAGCCAGATGGGTGCGCATAGGGACTGGCAACGTACAGAAGTAAAGATCGGGCATGACGTCCCAGGGAGTCTCGCGCGAGTAGATGGTGCCGCGGAGGCGCAGGACCTCGCGGGCGAGCAGCCACCAGACAGTACCGATGGCGTGGCGACCCTTGTTGTTGGTGGGGATGGCAATGTCGACGTACTCGGTGGGGGAGTCGGTGTCGCAGAGGGCAATGACGGGGATGTTGACGTACGAGGCCTCCTTGATGGCCTGGGCGTCGGTGCGGGGGTCCGTCACGATGATGAGGCGCGGCTCCTTGAACGAGCGGGTGATGTAGTTGGTGAAGCTACCGGGGGTGAAGCGACCGGCGATGGGCGTGGCACCGGTGTGGGCAGCAAACTTGAGGACAGCGCGCTGGCCGTAGGGACGGGCAGAGACGACGCAAATGTCGGCCGGGTTGTCAATGCCGACAATGATGCGGGCAGCGAGGACAATCTTCTCCCTGTGGTTGCAACCTTTGTTAGTTCCTGCCGAGCCAGTTCGCCACCGCGCAAGAGCGCGCGCGCTCCCCCTCAGCTTCCATCCACGTACCAGGTCTTGCCGACGTTGAGGACATTGACACCATCGACACGGGTCTTCCACAGGTAGGGCTCCATGTGCACCTGCAAGTTCTTGCTACCCAGGTGAGACTGGGCAGCCAGGAGCATCTCAATGTCCTGGCTGGTGGCGTTGAAAACGGACGGCAGGTTGTTGGGAGCCATCTTGACGGATTTCTTGTCGTTTTCGGATGGAGGGGGTGGGAAAGAAGAAAGGTTGTGAGAGTCCTGGGAAAAGTTCGCGACAATGCAAAGCAGCAAGCCCACAGCCCACCAAAAATCAATTTTACCTGAATTGTGTGCGAGAGCCCTGATTGCGCTAACCTCTGTTGGGGCTAGTGCAGCCTGCAAAGCGAGAACGTCCCAAAGTGGTCGATTATGCACGTGATGTCAAGGCTAGTCTGTTTTGGGACTCTATGGAGCCAGAACCTCCTGTGCTGGCAACTCGAACAACCGCAAGTGGTACGAATTTTTGAAGGTCGGTATTGGGGAGGAGGTTCAACGACAGATATCACCACATTCCACCACAATGCCACCCAGATTAGAGACAATGCAGCGTCTAGGCGCTATGAAGCGTAAGTCCACATTGCAATTGATACCCCTTCACCCGACAGCCCCCGACAAGGCTCGCAACCACGGCCGATATATGAATACCAGCTGATCCCGTCTCCCCAGTCTGCCTTCGACCTGCGACAACCGCATCCAGGACGCCGCTCACGCCGCTCATCCAGACGGCCAACCTCTCGCAGCGCGAGCGCACGCGCAAGGCCAAGCAGGACCCGTACCGGTGGGCACAGGCGCAGCAGCGCAAAAACGCCAATCTCAAGCGCCGGGGCGAGCTACAGGCCGAGCGAGACTCCCTCCTCGGCGACCCCATCTGGGGCCGCACAACGCCCTTTCTC
Source organism: Beauveria varroae (assembly GCA_030780425.1). NCBI lineage: Eukaryota > Fungi > Ascomycota > Sordariomycetes > Hypocreales > Cordycipitaceae > Beauveria > Beauveria varroae. The sequence continues at coordinate 86,686 of JAPFUP010000124.1, forward strand.
GAATCTCTCAAGACCGCCGACCAGCCGACCGCCGCCGCCGCCGACGGCAGCACTACCGCCGAGACGCCGCGCAGCCACTACCTCACTGACGCCGAGATTGACGAGGTGGCGCAACATGCGCACGCGCTGACCAAGCCCGTCGTCGGGGCCGTCAGCTCGCAGATTGACGAGCCGCTCGGCGAGGGCGCAGCTTCTCAGCACGATGAGCGGCACGCGCGCGCCGTCGAGGCGCTCCGCCGCATCACCGCTCTCGAAAACGGCTGCAAAAAGGACCGCTACCACTTCAACGTGCGGCGCATCGTCGACGAGTTTGGGCGGCACAGCACCGACGGCGCGGTTGCGCCAAAACCCGCCTCCATCAACCCCAGCACCGTCGAGATGCCCCCGCGTGCCGGGCCCGACACCGGCTCGTCCGAGGTGCAGGTGGCCATCCTCACGGCCAAGATTCGCAACCTCGCCGAGGCGCTGTCGGAGAATCGCGGCTACAAGGACATCCACAACAAGCGCAACCTGCGGCTCATGCTACACAAGCGTCAGAAGCTACTCCGGTACATGGAGAAGAAGGAAAAGGGCAGCGGTCGCTGGACAAACATGATTGAGAAGCTGGGTCTGACGCCGGCCATGTGGAAGGGGCAGATTGAGCTGCGATAATTCGTCACGGCATAGGGGAGATGATGTAAAAAGGAGCGGAAGCATGTGTAGCATAACTTTACTTCCAACATGTACAATAAGAAGCCACAAGAGCATCAGGTCAAGCCACTGTTTTAACAAGAAAACACCACAAGCCCATTGTCACTGCCTCTCTGGAAACTGTGCCTTGTCTACTGAATTCCGTCGACACATTAAAGCCTGATGGCTGCGCTATACTACAATTTTGCTGAAAACAAACAATCCCAATCCGCGTTCAGGAGAAGACGCTGATAAAGTTTCCGATTCGGTCCTTTTGGTTTTGAGCTATGCACTCGGCAATCCAGGTGATATTTCGGATTTCCTGTTTTGCGTTAGCACAGTTATGAATGGACATGTTGAGGGGGTGAAACTTGCCTGTTCTCGTAGCTTGACCCAGCCGTAGATAATAGCATATGTGAATTGTCTTGTAAAGGCACTCTTGGATATTTCCATTTCCTTTTGGTAAAACAGATCTTCCAGGCTCTTGCCGTCGGTGCTACCGCCACCCATGTTGCCGGCGCCGGAGCTTCCACCTACCGCGACGGCATCGAAGAAGGTCTTGTAGTCGTGGACTCCGTCCACAGCCAGACGCACACCCTCGGCATCGTCAGCGCGGGATAGCATCAGTGTGCCTTCGGGATACAGCTTGCCAAAGTTGGGGTACAGCTTCTTGCGGTCGGCCTTTGACAGCTCGGTGCCAAACGAGTTCAGCGTAATATTGATGGCTCGTCTGTCCGCCTCAAACTCGAGCATCTCGGACATGACCTCGGCTGTGGGCGTACCGGCCATGTCGGGGTGCGTGTTGACAAAGTCATGAAAGTCCTCGAGGTAGTTCTTGTACAGTGTGTTGCGGACAATCTCAATATTGAGCTCGTCGAGGTCCTGGTGACTCAGACTGCCCTTGAAGTATTGGGCCAAGGGTGTCTCGATCAGGACACTGTTATAGAGTTCCTCTATATTTGTGGCGACGCAGAGGACAGGCATGGTCTCGAACCAGCCGAGGGGGTGGCATCTGTCCAGAAGCTCGCGGGTGTCACGCTCGTGTAGCGTGCCGGTAATGAGGAGCGCAACATTGTCAATCATGTAGCCGTACGTAACGTAGTCCATAAATGTGGCAAGTGAGCCAACAGCGTTGGCTCGGACATAGCGGAACTCAGAGATCAGCTTGTCGGTCGTCTTGCTGGCGAGGCTAGAGGTCGAGGGGTTCGGAGGTAGTGAAGCCAGGAAGTCGCCGTAAGCTGGGCCAAGCTGCAGCTTCAGATCTATGCCGCTTTAGTATTGATGCGCGTACTTATAGCTCATCGTAAACCTACCGTCAATCGTCTCGCACTGCGTCAGGTTGTTGTAGGCTGGGGTGGTGAGCAGGCTATTGCGATAACCGCGGACAATGCCTTCGAGATAGCTGGTGCGAGTTAGCTTGCAGCAGGCTCCATCGTTTCGCATCAGACGCACCCGTTGTTGGCGTTGAAGAAGAGACCCTCCATCTTGACCGGCAGCTATTTGAGGATGCGCTCGAGGCAATATGGCCGCAATATGTGTACTGTGTTGGAATTGCAGAGATCAGACTAGCTCGAGCAATACCGCTGAAGTTGCATCCAGCACTTACGACAGTGGTGTCGAGGCTGGTTGGCCACTGACGGCTGGCTCCACGTGAGTGGCCAGTCTGGAGGCTGTGAGCCTTCAAGCCGGAAATACTAAAGCGCCGGCTTCCGCACTAGCCCACTTCTGCCTCTAAGTTCGACACCAAAAATTTTGGACTCATGGCAGAGCTTGTCAAAAAAATTTCCCAACCTATCTGCACCAGACTTGCGCGCGCACATTGATCCGCCATTGCGCACCGCAAGCACGACGAACGACTACAGATTTTTTGCAGGAGTGTGTAGGAGCGCTTGCTTTAAGGATGTCTCTCTTTGTTCTTGCCGAGACGCCCGCAGGGTAAGATTCCCTGCTGCGTAGACTTGCACCTTCCTTTTTTCTTCGTGGCAGTCACTGACATCTTTTCTGCAGCTACGGCCTGTTCAAGTCTGCGGACAAGAAACTTTTCAAGAATGACGACCTCGCTGCCGAGCTCGGTCGCCCCGAGAAGTTGGTAGAAATGTAGGAAATGCAGAATTATCTTTTCTCGACCTCTCACGGTACTAATGCCCTTTTGCAGGCTCAAGTTGAAAAAGTTCGTCAAGTTTGAAAGCGCCGCCATGGCCCTCGAAGAGGCCGCCGCACTCAAGGAGGGCAAGATTCCCGAACTTCTCTCTTCGATTCTTGAGGATCTGAAATCCGAGAAGAAGGCCTCCATCGCCGTCGCCGACATGAAACTCGGTACCGCCATCTCCAACCTTCCCGACCTGAACATCTCCCCTGTTGCTGGCTCCAACACGATGGATGTCTTCCGTGGCATCCGTGAGCATCTTCCTTCGCTCATTCCAGGTCTCAACCAGGAGAGCATCGATCGCATGTCACTTGGTCTCTCTCACTCGATGTCTCGCCACAAGCTCAAGTTTTCTGCCAACAAGATTGACTCCATGATCATCCAGGCCATCAAGCTTCTCGACGACATGGATAAGGAGCTCAATGTCTATGCCATGCGTACCAAGGAATGGTATGGTTGGCACTTTCCCGAGATGGCTAAGATTCTTGGCGACAATTTGGCCTACGCTCGCCTCGTTCTCAAGGTCGGCATGCGTGAAAAGATGTCCGAGTCTGATCTATCCGATATTCTTCCCGAGGAGATGGAAGCTGCCATCAAGGCCGCTTCTGAAATTAGCATGGGTACCGAGATTACCGAGGAGGACCTGCACAACATTCAGCTCCTCGCCGAGCAAGTCATCGTTTACACCAACTACCGTGCCGAACTCTCTTCCTACCTTGAGAGCCGTATGCGCGCCATTGCTCCCAACCTGACTGCTCTTGTTGGCTACCTCGTTGGTGCCCGCCTCGTCGCCCACGCTGGTTCTCTCCTCAGCCTCGCTAAAGCCCCTGGCTCCACTGTTCAGATTCTTGGTGCCGAGAAGGCTCTATTCCGTGCCCTCAAGACCAAGCACGACACGCCCAAGTATGGTCTCATCTACCACTCTTCCCTAATTGGTCAGGCCACTGGCCGCAACAAGGGTAAGATTGCCCGTATGCTGGCTTCCAAGACTGCTCTTGGTCTCCGTGTAGATGCCCTCGGCGACTATGATGAGGACGCAGAAGATGATGAGCGTGCCATGCTTGGCCTGACTAGCCGCATTAAGCTCGAGAACCACCTTCGCAAACTAGAGGGTCGCCCTCTGCTGCCCAAGGGTACTAATGTCGCTCCCTCTGGTGAGATCATGGCTCCGGGCCAGTTCACCCTCAAGGAGACGCGCCGCTACAACGTCGATGCCGATGGCGTAGAGGATGAGGCTGATGCTACCACTAACGGCGACTCGAAGAAGAGCAAGAAGGACAAGAAGGAAAAGAAGCAAAAGAAGATTGAGGTTGTCGAGGTGGACGAGGAGATGGAAGACGCCGATAGCGACGACGAGGACGTCTCCACACCCAAGGTTGCCAAGCTGTCAAAGTCCGAGTACGAGCGTCTGGCTGACCTTGCCGGTCTATCCGTCAAGAAGTTCAAGCGCAAGTACGAGCGCGGCGACATCCAGATCGAGGGCGGCGAGCCCCGCGTCTTCTCCAAGAAGGAGATGAAGAAGCTCCGCAAAGAGGCCACCGCTACGCCGACCAAGGCCGCCGCCGACGATGGCAAGAAGAAGAAGCGCAAGCACAACTCGGACGACGAGGACGAACCCGAGCCGAAGAAGGAGAAGAAGCATAAGAAGAAGAAGCAATCTGAGGCTTAGGAAGCTTCAGTCAAGGTTGCGGCCAAACGGGAGCAATACCAGGTTCCTGACGGTTATCCGCTTGGCAAGTCGAACAAGCGCCGTCACATCAAGCTTAAGGCGCATTGACGAGCCGTGTTGTTTCTTTCGGTGTTGGCATTTGCCAGCATATCCTCGTTTCTGCGTTGCACGCAGGGTTTCACAGTTGGTTGGGCACATTTTCTATTATTGTTTTATTTTCTGAGTATTCTCTTGCCAAAACCGGTTGGCCGGCGTTTTAGGTGATGTGCGATCCTGTATTTGTTTTTTTTTTTTTAATGGTGAGATATATCGGCATTGGGCGCGGATTTGAAAAGAACAATTGACATTGATGTGGCTTGTTTTTTACCTGAGAAAGTGTAGTGGTTCGTCTTGGAGGCTGCAGTTGTCCAGTTTGGACCTGTAGTTGGCAATGTCAAAGAATATGAGCGAGAGATGAAATTTTTCTAGATATTGTACATTGCATCACGGATAGCTGAGTTCGATGAGCACAGGGTGACGAATGCATGGCCTTGTTTCAAACTTGTGTAAAGAGTAGCAATCATTATATGGTTCAAGCTGGGGCATTAAAGAGTAGCAACTGATCGCAGTAGGAATCGTGGTAGTCATCCTCCTCGTTGGGTATCAAAGATTGGTATCCATAAGTGTACAATGGGGTTTTTTTTTTTGGTTTTTTTTCTTCTTCCTTCAGAAACGTACGCATCTTGATTCGTATCCCCATGGGGTTCAGATATTTTCAATGACGCGGGTTTGGACCACCTGGTTGAGCCCATTATCCTGGCCCTCGTCGTCTCTGGTGGCGTTGACGGCCTGGCCCAGAGTCGAGGCCACGTTGCTGGCGGCGCCGGGCATGAAGATGACCTTTGAGTTGGCGCTCTTGGCCATGGCCTGCATGGCCTCGAGGTAGCGGATCTGCATGGCGGGGGCCGAGGAGAGGATGTCGGCGGCCTGGCGCATCAGCTTGGACGACTCGACCTCGGCCTTGGCGGCAATGATTTTGGACTCGCCGATGCGCTTGCTCTGCGCGGCCATGGACAGGCTCTCCTGCAGCTCCTGAGAAAAGATGATGTCCTTGACGAGCATGCTCTCGACCTGAACGCCCCAGCCGGCGGCGACGTCTTCGATGATTTCGCCAATGGACTGGGCAATCTCCTCGCGGCGCTCAATGACGTCTTGCAGGACGCGGGCGCCGACGACATGGCGCAGCGTGGTCTGGGTGCGCTCCATGAGGGCCTGGCGGACGTTGGAGATGCCAAAGGCGGCCTTGTGCGGGGAGACGATGTGGTAGTAGATGACCGACTTGAGACGGAGCGTGACATTGTCCTTTGTCATGCAGACCTGCTCGGGCACGTCGGCGGTCTGGATCTTGACGTCGACCTGGAGCAGGTGCTCCGAGAGCGGGTTAATCTTGACAAGGCCCGGGTCGACGGCCTTGTAGAAGCGGCCAAACTTGGTGACGAGGCCGACGTTGCCCTGCTGGACCGACTTGTAGGGATTGGGGCAGCAGAAGCAGCAGGGAAAGGCACCCATGGTGCCGATGATTGCGCCGATGCCGTTGACTGTGGGGGTGGGGGGGGTTGGTGTGTTAGTCGGTTGTTTACTCTCATTAATATCCCCCAAGGCAAAAGAAACTTACTCATGCTTCCGTACCAGCCCTTGGGATTGGCCTCGGAGCCAACGACTTTGGCGTAGCTCTTTTGCAAGTCATCCTCGCTTGGAGGCACGACTGTCATGCGCGCCTGGGACACGAAGCCGCCGGGGCCTGCCGCGGCGCCATTTCTCGGCGAGCGATTAGCGGCCTCGTCGTCGGCAAACTTGGTAGAGGTGCCCTCGCCGTTGTTGAGAATGGGGTCGCCCGAAGACATGGTGCTTTTGTTTGTGTATATGGGTGGGCGGGGCTACGCGACTGCTTTGCGCGTTTGACTGCAAATGCGAAGAAAGAAGAAAATATCAAAGAGACTTTGAAACAATCAAATAGTTTGTAAGAAAAGCTGGGGTATCTTGGGGATGGGTGTGTATGAAATAAGAGAAACGTCTTTTGAAAAAGGTGTGGGAGAGGGCAGCTTTTGAATAGCGTCGAGCATGTGGTTCGTTTTGCGCTGGTTTGGCATGACGTCTGAGACGGTCCAACGGACGGGCTGACTTTTTTTCTGGGGGGGGGTCTGTTTGGAAAAGCCACCAGGGTGCAGGCAGGGGTGCTGGCATCAGTGGGGCGCTGCTCTTTCGCTAGCTGGCCGGGCGCTGGGCGTCCAGCTTTAGTGGATCCTAACTAAATAGCTGCTGTGACTTGTTGCCGTTCGCTACCAATATCTCGCGAGGCTGCGCCGAGTTACAGAGAAGATACTCGCAGCACTGCCACCGGTCGAGGCTTGGAAGGAAATTACATTTAATTCTCGCAGTGCTTTTTTGCTTTGAGTTGTCATGTTTTTCTATCCTTTTCTTTCGCCAACCACTTGGCGACAAAGCTGAATGGCGACACCCTCTCGGTGTCGCGAATCGGGCGTCGAAGCTGCGGCAGTGGTGTGGCTTGCATCGTGCCGCATAAGCCGGCCAGAGGTGATAGATACATAGGTACCTACGTATACGCCCGTGGGCGCGGGGTTGAATACGGCTCAAAATATTTCATGCACTCACGACCGCCCGTAAAAGCTCTATACTCAACAATCAATTTAATCGAATAGGTATGATGCTGGGCTGACCACTTGCTTGCCAAAGTCTCCGAGTCTCCAATTTTGCGGCCAAGGCAGACGACCCCAAATGCCCAGCCTTGCTTGGTTGCTTGGCTACCAAGTGCCAGGTCAAAAGTAAATAGTGAGGTTTGGCCTTAACTTGGCGCTGCGCCACTGGCGTGAGACTTGTCCTCAATCCTTCGACCGGCAGACGCTAGCTTGTGCTTGCTTCGCGCCCTGCAGTAAAATATATATTGCCAGTCTTTTTGAAAGACAACCGAGTCACCACTACAAAGGCAGAATGATACTAGTAGTTACGACAATGGGCATGTGTAGACTCTTCATGGTTAGAAAGAACACTTCTCCCCAACCTATCTCTCTTTATCTTTTGTCTCGTCTATTTTGGCAAAACTGTGTCATTCGCGCAGCAGCAGCTAGCTCGCCACGCCGGCACTCACCGGATCACTTCCCTCCCGGCCGTCGTAGTCTGTCCCGCAAGAAAAAAAGGTCACTTGCCACAAGAAGTTGCCTTGCAGGCTGCAGCAGCGGCCTTTGTGCATCTGTACTTGCGACGCCGCCTCGGCCATGGCTCGCTCTTCATAAGTTGCCGCGATGCGTTGCAATTCACGAACCTGCTCGTTTATCGCCCCATTACAGAGATAGTCCGTGTCGGGGCAAGTTCCTGGATCAAACAATGAACTGTAATCCACCAATCCACCACCCACCCCCGCCCGGTGATAACCCTCGTGTGGATCACTTATTCCCCGGCCCAACGACATCTCCTCGGCGCCAAATGACCAGCAAGTCCTGTATCAAAAGCTTCCAAATACTCTCGCCACCTTCCTGTAAAGAAAACTATACCCACAGCCTTGAGAAACAACGAGGTGCAATTCTCTCTCCTGTCCAATCAGACCTCACTTGCTCAGTAAACGTCTGTGTGTGTGTAAATTAACGTC